>VZSF01009428.1:0-121213 GCA_013398295.1 Chionis minor | reverse complement strand
GTGGAGGACCCCACGCCAGAGCACATGGATGTGCCCAAAGCAGGCTGTGACCCTGTGGAAAGCCCATGCTGGAACAGGCTCCTGGCAGGACCTGTGGCCCCATGGAGCCTCCATGGGGCTGCAGGGGGACAGCTTGCCTCACCATGGTTTTTACTATGGGCTGCAGGGGAATGCCAGTGCTCCAATGCCTGGAGCACCTCCTCCCCCTCCTTCTTCACTGACCTTGGTGTCTGCAGAGTTCTCTCACATATTCTCATTCCTCTCCCTGCTGTTTCTGTTGTCCAGCAGCTTTTTTCCTTCTTAAATACATTGTGACAGAGACACCAGCATCATCGCTGATGAGCTCGGCCTTGGTCAGTGGCGGGTCCATCTTGGAGCGGGCTGGAATTGACTCTATCAGTCTTGGGGGAAGCAGCTTCTCACAGAAGCCACTGCTGTAGCCACCTCACTACCAAAACCTTGCCATGCAAACCCAATACAAGCCCAAAGACAACCTGCGCTCTGCTTTGTGTGTGTTAGTACATCACTGTTCCTAATTACAGCAGTCAATTTCTATGGGAAACACATTTTTGAAACTGATTTCTCTCTTTTGTTCTTATGTTCATTCAGTGCTCTTAAGCACATGCTAGCTCAGTGTTGTGCTCTCATTTATGTTATACAACCAGCATCCTTGCCCCACCACTGTTTTAGCAGTTCTCTGACATGGACTTATTTTATCCCTTTGGATATCTTTCTTCCAATTATTCTTGCCTGTATGAGCTCCTGACATAAGAAACAGGACAACCTTCCTTCCCCCAGCCAAACTAAAACCAACTTCAGGAGCAATGTGGCCTTTAGTTTTACAAAAATGCCAAGAGAAACTTTAGTGTTACAACTGCTAGACTCCAAAATATACTCAGGCTGCAACAGAAATGGAAAACATGCACTTGACACTAGAGCTGCACAAAAAATTGATTATGTGGCTGCTTTTCTGTTTGGCCATTCAACTCCAAACAAATAATGTAACGCTACAAAACAAAAATTGAAGTTTCATTTTGTTTAGGAATGTACCATTCCAATCCAGAGAGTTGAAAGAAAAACAAAGACAAACAGGGCTAACTTCTTGGAATGCGAGGTGGGGAGGGGGTTCTCTTTCCACTTTTTCCTGTAGTCCAGGACTACAGGAGTTGTGCAGGAATTGGGATGAACACCGTTGTTGTGGGCAAGAGAATCGTGACCTCTGGAGTTTCACTTAATGCCAACTAACAAACTTTAAGTCACTGATTTGTGTATGTGAAAAAAACCCAAGATGATAAACAATTAAACATTTACAGAAACATCTTTCTTCTCCTTTGCCCAGGCTCAGTTTCAGTCCAGTACCTCTCCTCCTCCCTTTCTAGTCTCAACTCCTCTTGTTTTCACGGTGAGTTACCTTCAGTTCCCTCTCGATTCCCTCTGTGAGGCAGCAGGTGGTGCTGGAAGCTGGGGTCAGTGCATAATGGTTTCTTTCAGGTGTTTCTTGCTTCTTACTCTTTTTAACCTCCCCTGCTCCATGCATCTTACTTACAAAACATGGAACCTGGAAGTTTACAACAGTTTGAATAAATATCCATTACAAACGCCACCCCTCATTTCTACAGACTAGACTACATAATAATCCAAATGTGCATTTCTACCCTTCTCTGTGCAAGACTCACAGCTAAGTTTAACTACACATGCGTTACAAATTCCACACTTTGTCACTGCACAGGAGTATTTCCCTTGCGGGAGCAGGATGATCAGGCCATCACTGACCCCAAGGTCACCTTGCACACTGCAGGGCAGTGTTTACGAGGGACACAGCCCGCAAGTCATGCAGACCAATACCTCCTCAAAGCCATCACCTTTATCCTAGCAGCATCAGTTTCCCAGCATTGCCACTGCAACAAGCATCTCCCTGGGATGGTGGCCGTATGTCCTGGTGTGAGCAACACAGGACTAATTTCTTTCCTAATGCTTGGGAAAGCTGTATTTGTGTAAGACTCTAGTGTCTGAATTAGTGTTTACTTTATAGCCAGCTATGGTACATGGATTTCAAGGTCTCAGTGTTTTCGAGCTCACCAGGTGCAGGGATGAGGAGGAGCGAGACTTGGGCACTTGACCCAAGCTGGACAACAGGATTATTTCACACCATGAATGTCACATTCAATATAAATTAGAAAGTCTGCTGCGAGGTAGGGGGGTTCCCCCTTGCTCGCACTCTCCCCCTTCATGGCGGCGATCCAGAGGACTTCTTGCCCCGGTGCTGGATCCCTGAGGCCTTCCCTTCTTCCTGAAGCCGTAGCGCTCGCTGTGTCCGACATTTACTGTCTACTGCTGGGAGCGCACAGCTTCTGACTGATACAGTTGGCTGAGTATAATCCTTGTACAGTATATATGGGTATCCAGATCAATATGGGTTCCTTTGTGTTAGCACTGTTAATTATGCAGTTCTACCCTATTAAATCTGTTTATCTTTCAGCCCCTGGGTTTCCTTGTTTTCTTTCCGATTCCCCTTCCTGGGTGGGGAGGGGTCATCAGGTGACAGAATAATTGTCTAAGCGACAATAAATTGTTATGGGTTTTCTCAAACCATAACACCGTATATCCCACATTTTTGTAATTTCACTTTGAGCACAAGACCACCGCGTGGTCGCACTCTGGGACGCAGTTTCCCACAGGCATGCTGTAGGCAGGGCGGCCTGAAAAGGCTCAATCTTCAAGCCTGTCGCAGCCCTCTGTTTCCCCAGCAGAGATGCCGGGGTGCTCCGTGGGGCCAGTCCTTACCTCCCTCTCTCCCAGCTCTCCGGCTGCCCCGGCAGCAGCGCAGGGAAGCCCAGCGCCCATCCACACCTCTTCCCGACTGGCTCCCCCAACTCCACTTCAGTACAGCTGCCTCCCGGCCTCCATCCCCCCTGGGTGTCGCAACGCCCCCTTCGACGAGGTGAAAGTTTCCCGCTTCTTATGCGGTTTTGGGGGGTTTTGTTGGTTTTTCTTTTCTGTCCCCTGCAGCCGCTCTGCTGCTCCTCGGGCCTAGTGCGGGGCCCCTGTGGGTGACGGCCCCCTCTCCCCGCTACAGGTGGGCGGCCGCCCCTCAGGGCTGCCCCCGCCCCGCCCCCGCGCGCCTCAGCCGGCTCCGCTGATTGGCGGAGGGTTCCCTCAGTGGCGGGGCCGGTTGGAGCCGGTTGCGGCGGGAGCCTTCGGCGGTGCCTGTCGGTGGCGTGTTCCCCTGTGGGGCCCTGCCCTGCTCTGCCCGCGGTCAGCGTGGGCCTGCTCGTGGGTCAAACGGGGCGTCCTTTGGTCGCTGGAGGCGGAGGAGCCTCTTCCTCCGTGGGCCAGAGAGGATTCGCGCGGCCTGAGAGGAACTGAGGGGGGCGGCGAGGGACACGGGCTACGGGCACCCGCGGTGCGGAGTGAGGTACGGGAGACCCTCACAGAAACCGAAAGGTAAAGCCCGCTGTGGAGAGCCGTGCGTATGGTGATTTCATTTCAGAGGTCGAGTGGAGTGAAAAGGGAACAGTTAGCCAGCAGTAAACGGTGTGGCAGAACATTAGATTGATATATTTTTTCCTCAAATTAAAAAAAAAATAATCTTTAGGAACAACCTATGCTTGCAGTTTCATAAAATGATTTTTGTTAAGAGTTTTTATGCAGCAAGATACTTCTTCTCGGTAGACCTGTGTGGTGTTGGTGAGTCCGAAGCGATTCCTCCAGGCTGCGATACGGAGCGCAGAGTCGTTCTGGGCAGTTTCGTTCCCTGTCTTGGCGCTGAGAGGCAATGACAAACTGTTTTCTTGACTTAGCTGGCAACAGAGTTGGAGCCTTACTTAGCAGGAGTGATGCGGTCTTTTAGGTTTCACTCTTATTGATCCTATTAGCTTTCCTAGCAGTTAATGAATATTTATGCCAACATACAAGCTACGCAGTTTATTCGGTTCCCTTAGAGAGAAAGTTGTATTAAATTGGACATAGTTCAGTGGTTTGCAGGCATCAAATATGGCATGTTTTTAACCTCAAGTGTTCATGCTGAAATAAGTCTTCAAGTAAATATACAAGTGGTATGCTGCAGCATCTCCCCCTTTCTGTTTTCAGTTGAGTAGGTTGCCTGGAAGTGGACTTGCTGTGGTCTGAAGCTCAGTCAAATTCTGATTTGCTTAATGAAGAAATCTATGCTGACCTGTAGGGAGTCTCCCAAGGTTGGAAATAGAATGAATTTTAGGCCTACAACAGGTTTTTTGCTACTGTTGGAACAGGTTACTTCTTTAATGCTAGTATCTTTTTTTTTGAGAAGGTTTTCAGTGTGAATTCTCATGGCAGTATCCAAATTAGGAGCGAGATTCTGAAGCACATCAGGAAATGCCACATGTAGCTGAGGGCAAGGATTGTGGATGTGACTCTAAACCATTCCTGTACGCTCCTGATCCTTGTGCATTCTGGATTTTAAGTCATCAGCACTAAGCTGAAGGGTTCCCCGTGTATGCAGCGTTAGAAAATGACATGACTTCTCATACATGTGAGCTGCAGACTGAAGCTTGTAAAGTGTGTCGAACAGACTTCAAGCTACGTTACAGATGTCATTTCTGGTTCTGAAGATACCACTCCACACACGTACTGCCAAAACAGCAACAGCAGTTCCGTGCAGCTGCACTGTAGTGGCCTTTCTGCTGTTAGGCATGCCTTTATGTCCACCTGAACACCTCTCCCATCAGTAATTTTTGTGGGGGTGTGCTCTCAGAGACAGGTTTCTGCCACAGGTGGTGCTGAGTCTTTGCCTTAAGAGTTGTACTTTGAAGGTTTCCATTTGGTGTGGGAATCTTCAGCTTGACTACTGGGGCTGAGCTGAAGCAATTAAAATTGCACGATTAAAAAGAAGGGATAGCTGGGAATGCAGCCCCCAGAAACTAGCCTGCCACTGCAGCGGTTTCACAGCTGACTGCGTAAGTGGATATCTGCCTGATAAAACAAATGTTGCTTTGAGCCCTGTTCTCTGCTGAGCCATGGCAGTGATTCCATGGAGGCTTGCTTGTGGGTTTTTATTATTAAAGACTTCTGATTAGAAAAACTAAAACAACAATATTCTGACTACTCAGAATCTGCATTTGCAGAAATAAAGGAAATAATGAGGTGAAGGCTAACAGGGAGGGGGTAAAATACCAGGGCCTGCTGTGGTGATTGTTTCTCAGCGAGTCCACAAACTAGCATTCTTCTGCCCTAGAAGGGGGGTGAAATCCTAAAAGGCAGGCAATTTTGAGAGTGTTTGTCAAGTCTGTGGTCCACAAATTAAAAGTGATCTACATGGGTGGAACTGTGAAGTGGTTATCCAAAGAGGGGATGAAAAAAAAAGAAAAAGAAATGGACACTTGCCCCTTTCCTGGAACCCAAACTTGCAGGCTCTAAAATGGCTGGTAAATATGCCAAAATCTGTCCATTCAAACTAAATTTTGCAAAATCTCTGCAAAATAACTATACAGAATGTTTAGGAGGGGCTGGGCTAACAGAAGAGAATTCAGCACAGACGCTGGAGGAATCATTAGCCAGGGAAGATGAAGGAGCGAGAGGTGATGGTGTGTGGTGATGTTCTGAAAGAAGAGTACAGAAGCAGGCACTGCAGATCAGTTCAAAAGGGAAGAGAAAGCAGTGAAGATGCATTTTATTTTACTTGTTCAATTAATTTTACTTGCTTTTACCTTGGTGTAATTGGAAATAAATTTTAATCTCACCCTGTCCAAGGTCGCAGTGTATCATTAGTCTTGATGAGAATTCAGGTCCCGGCATTGAAATGTTTTTTTTTTTTCCTGTCACAGATGTTACGGGATGACTTTCCTATTGACCGTTGCAGAGAGTTTAGTGGTGCCAGTTAAAATAATCTCCTACTATATCACAACAGATGAAAAACCCGGAAGACTTTCTGACCCTAATAGATGGTAGCTTATATGCAGTATCGTCTGAGATACTGCAGTACTGTTTTGATATTAAGATGAGAAATAATGGAGTGTCAACCTGAGAAAAGACTTCTTGTCAGCCTCTAGTGGAGAAAAGCACTTTATAGAATGGACAACAAAAGCTGTCATTTTACAAAGCAAGGATTGCTGGAAACAATCCAGTGTTGTTCTTATTTCTTTTGTAGTGAAGTAGATAATAGTAATAATTTTGCCCCTTTTATAGTCATTATTGCCTTTGCACCTATTCTTAATTTTGGAACCTGTGAATCTATCTGATGAACATTGAAACTGTCACTTCCATTAGTGGCAGCCGGAACTTACCCCACTTTCACAGTAAGCCTACTTCAATATTAATTCAAAAAGGATTTTGCACTTTTAGCAGGAGAGATATGAAGAAATTTGTCTGAAGGCGTAATATTAGTAGCTTAATGTGTCTGAGTTGTCAGTAGCTTGCTCCTAACCTGTCAGTACAGTGAGGACCCGAAAGTGTAATGTAGTAGTTTCTCCCTTCACCCACACATATATTCACAAAAGCACATACAAGTAAAATGGTGTGAGGAAAAGCAGTTGAAAGCTATTTCAAAGTCATACCATAGGCAGTCCATCAGGTGCTAGAGTTATTTAAAGAAGTGGTGACATAACTGCTGCATTTGGCCTCTGATCTTTTAATGCAAGCTCTTTTAAACAGACTTTAACCTCCTTCCTTTACTTTTCAATGTGTGTATTTATGTGTCTTTTGCTCTTCTACAGCGACTTGGAGAGTTTTTTCCTCGCAGGAATGGCAGTCACTACTTCATTCCAAAAAGCTTAAAAGGAACATCCATTGCCATGAGTTTTTGGACCCAAATACAGGATGGGAGAAAAATCAGCTTATAGAAGGGGAGAGAGGGCCCAGAGCTAATTAGCTTTCTTGAAAAACTGTCTTCCAGGGATTCTTAAATTAGATGTACAAAATTATCCATTTTATGAAAAATGAGGCTTCTGTGAATACTTACGGCTATCCAGGCTCTCTAAGCTGTATTGGGCACACTCTTTGATCTTAAGAGATGGAGCAGCTGGTAAGCCTTGCCAGCTGGAATGCAGGGCAGGTGAAGTCTTCCTCTTCCCTGTACTGGGAAATGGACTGAGGCAGCAGAGAGGAGCACTTTGGTTAGGAAGAGAGCCTTGGCACTGCACTTAAGATAGCTTTTTTTAAAAAAAAAAAAAATTCCTGGCAAAACTAAATACAGCACAGCAAAATAGTATTTTCTGACTGTTTTGGGGATAAGTTTACAACTATAGCTTCAGTCTTGTGGCAGTGCAACTTAACTGATGATTTCCAGCAGTATGATAATGGAAAAGTCAAAGCAGTTAAGTGATGTATTAATAGCATACAAATATATAACTTAGGTTTTCAAAAATTTTGTAACTCTTTCAGGTAGATGGAGATTCTGGAGTGAGGGTTGCTTGTAACTCTTGTCCTCCTGTAGATCTATAGCTGAGTAATGTGGTCCACCTGCTCTGGTTTGTTTCTTACAGGTTTCTTTCCCGAGACATTGCTGGTTTTAATGCAGTCTCAAGAATCGCTGTTTTTTCTCAGTGTTGTCCTCCTTAGCTTACCTACTTTAAGTAACTTGCTTACATCCCTGATCTTATAATCTAGGTGACCTTCAATGTAGATGTTTGAATTTGAGTTTGTTTAAAGGAAAAGGGTATGGAGAGCAATGGGAAGGAGGAGAGTTCTGAGGAATTACATCAGGGAGAACTATACAGACTGGCCAGTGCTCAGGGTGCCTTGGTGTACTGCAGACCTTGGTTGTGTGACCCTGTGTAGAGCAGGAAGGATGTGATGTGCTTCTTGACAGCGTTTCAAGTCTGTCGTGTGCAATTCGGTTTTTGGAAGATGCTGGAATGTCAGGTAATGTTCTCTATTTTGGAAATAGGGTTGTGAATATAGGTGTTGGACACTGTTTCTTTCAGGTTTGCTATTCTCTCCAGTCTTCTACCATTTTCAGACTGTTTCGGTTATGCAACCTGGATAGGTTTTCTCTCACTGACTGAAGCAATCCAGACATTTCAATCTGTGGAAGACACTTTAAACCGGGCAACAATTCTGTGGGGATTTGAGAGGAATTGACGCCCTCTTGCTTCTTGGGAGGATTTAGCATCTCTTGTCATTTGGATTAGAAGACCCAGGATATCCTACCAAGGATTGTCCTTGGCGGTAGCAAGCTGGTTGATATCCGTGTTCCTTCAGTTCTTCCTTAGGGCTCTCTATATGTGAGAAAACAGCCTTTTGGAAAACTCTCAGCCAAAGATGTAAACCGTTCTTTCCTGAGGAAGCTTATGCGTTCACCTGACTACTGTTACCAGGGATAATTAAGCTAAGGATGGATTGTACCTTAATGGCAGCCATACATCTGCCATGAAGTATTCACCTCAGACACCTTAAGATACCTGGTATCTTTTGTAATCCCTTCATTTTTGTTTCCTTTTGAAACAATATGTTACACCTTTCAAAGCACGACTGTCTGATTATGGACTTTAGTCATTGTCATGTAATTTGAGCTATTAATAGGGTAACACAATTGATGTGTAGTTTTTCACTCACTATTTTGTTAATATAAACCCTGGAAAATGTGGAAATTTTTTTTTAAGGTCAGCAGGTTGGTTGTTCTCCCCAGCTTCAATTTTATAATGTTATAATGCTTTTTACTGTTTCAGACTTCACAGATGATGGTAACAACAACACTAGTGGAAAAGCACCATTCTCCTTATGATCCCCCCCCCTTTCCTCCCTTCCTTCACTGCAGCCTTTATGATACAGAGTTTGTGTACATCTTTGTATCAGTCTTCTGTGTCTAGGGAAGTAGTTTTTGAATAATACAAACTGATGGAGCAATATTTTTAGAGAGCAATTATTAGCTAATATGGAGTACTAGACTGAAATGCAAGAAATCTGCACTGCCTTAGACTATGCAAAGTGGTTTACAGTGAAGCTTTACAATGAAAGTGATAAAAATGATTATATATAAGCTGCAGAATTAGCGGCCTGTAGCCCTGGGCAGAGAAAGACAGAGATCAAAGAGTATCAGAGGCACACTTTGTTCCTGAACTGGCACTTCTGATACTTTAAGTAGCTACTGTGGGCACTTACCAGGTTTAGATTACTGCTGAAAGGCTCACTTGAATGTGGTTGGGTTGTCATTAAAATGTGCTAATGAATCATGGTTTTTGTTGTGTGGCACCAAGGTGGATGACTACAGCTCCTATGACCTGTGTTATGTCCTGTGCCAGTCCAGAGGAGGCAGAACTTACTTTAGCATTGTTTATTTGAACTAGAGCTTAGTGTAAGGCCTTAAAAATACCTAAGTGGTCTCTATCTGTAAGAGACATCTTGTGGAGAGCAGCTGTTGGCTGTTCACACATGGGGAGGCCTGGCAGGGTGGAATACCTCGTTTAGAAATTGTGCCCGGTTCCACCTGTGACTATGACTGTGAGTCTGCACAGATGCACTTAATTGTCTTGGAAGTGGATTATAGAGAGTAATTGGCTCAGCAGGTGAAATTGAGGCAATGTGATGATGTGTCAGAATTTGTATATTCAAACAAACCATACTTTCCTCACTATGTTGGCTCTGGAGCACATACAGGAGTAGAAAGCACTTCAGTGAGTTGATTCAGGAAAGATGATTCTGAATGTTCTTGGAAAGCGGGAATGCACGGTGAGCAGATGCTATCTTTGCATAGTATAATTGTCTTGCATGGAGACTGAAGGGTAGGCTTGCTGATGGAGAAAGTATAGCTAAATGTTCAGACTGCTGCAGCATTTGTACCTACATAGTGTTGCAGCTGCAGGCAAGGGAATGTGCAGCCTGCTAGCACTTCAAGAGGGCAATGGGTCCTACCCATTTAACACTAGTTACACCGTGTCTTGATGATTGCGTGTGTGGAGTTGGTTTAGTTAAGAGCAAGAGTGTATGTGTTGCGTTGCTTGCTGTGACTGGTGAAGGGCAGGTAACATGTTTGTGCTCCATTTGTTAAAATTCAGGTTTCTTTTGGTTGGAGATCTAAGGTGGTTTTAGAATGAAGCATAGCTGGAAGGAATGTCTGGGATCTTACCTTGATGAAGGCAGGAGGCTGATGCTTTTAACCTATTTTCATGATTAAGTCATTAGTAATGAAGGTTAAAATGATGGTTTGAAGGAGAAAGCAAATCATCTCTTGCTGTTACAAAGTCTCCAAACTACCATATCTGGAAACATAAGCATAATCGAGTACTTGATGTTTTTCTATGTTTGTTAATAAAGGAATTTCACTCTCTTTTGAAAGTCCTATCAGCTGGCTTGATGCAAAATCTATTTTACTGTAGCGCTCCTGCTATTTCTTGAATGCTGTCATTGTAGCAAGAAGGATGGCTCTCTGCTGCAGATGCTAGGGCAGTTGATGGCTGTAGAGATGAGAGGATGTGGTCTGCTAAAAGTGATTTCTGAAGTATAAGCAGAGTGGTATTTTGAGGGGGAAAAATAGAATAGGGACAGACAGTTCTTTACCTTTCTCTTTTCAGAATGTTTCACAAATACTCTGTTTGCTCAAAAACACTCTAAAAACATCATAAGTGAAATAATTTATTCCTTTTCTCAGTTAAGTAATAAACCCTTAACTGAGAAACTACATGGGGTTTATCTGGTAGATCCGGCACCAGAAATAGTAATCGCTTTGCATCTGGGCCCACTGGATGAAAGAAGCAATAGTATGAGGTGCCCTTTGTCAAGGTCGCAGTATGTCTGGAGTGGAAGGTATTCTTCCTGCTCTAAGGAGCAGACTAGCTAGATGGAAAAGAAGGAACATACTGGCCTGGGATGAATAGCCCTTGAAGACACTGATGGTGAGACTGACTTGGTAGTCTAATAGTTGAGGCACTCACTTGGAACAACAAAAATGAGTGCCTAATATTTGAGAGCTTGAGAGATCCCTTTGACATAGATCAGGATCTGTAGAGCTGATTGACTCTTTCTGGTCTCGTAATGAGTCATACTGACTATTTCCTGTAGTAAAGAAGAATAGAAGTTGCCTACTAATTCAACAGAATGTGTACAGAAAACCAGATTTGCTGTGGTTAAGCTTCAGACTTGCTTTTATTGAGTTAGAAGCCTGTAAACTAGCATAGTATTTGTTTGAGACTATTGCTGACAATTTCTGTTTATTTTATTATTGTATCTGTCTCCTCCCAGGCTCTACTGAAGATCACTTGTGTTTTGTTTTTTTTTTTTGCACTGAAACAGGAGCGGAGTGCTCAGGCAAGCACAGAGACCAATTCACTGAGTCCCTTGCTGAAGTATCTGTACAGTTCACAGCTCCTGCTGCATGAAGGAAGAGCTCAGTCTTCCCTGGAAACCTGAAACGTGCTTGGTATTCTGTTTCAAGAAGGTTTCCAGATATCATAGAAAGAGAACAGAAATTCTGGAAATGCTGGGAGGAATGGTCTGAAAATTAAGGCTCAGATTTTATCTTAAAGGGAAATTTGTCTTGCAAAATGAATACTGGCCTGATGTTAGAGTCCTACTGCATGCATATACTCCTGAACTGTTGAGTTCAGTGTAGGTGAACGATAAATGAGTGTAAGCACGTTGAATTTAGAGGTTAATTTAAACAGCATTAAGTGCATTACTGGGGGCATGTAAGTTTATATTCAGCAAAACTGATAGAGTTGTTTTATGTGAACCCTCAGCACTTGTCAGAGTTTAACTTAGATGGTACTCTTGCATACCGTATTCCCTCTAATTTTGTTTTGCTGAGCCTGAGTTAAAAGGAGTCTGAAGTGTGGGGGTTTTTATTTCTGATGCTGTACACATATGTAGTAGGTTTGAATTAACTAGCCTGCATTTGGCTAACAGTTTAACTATGAGGTTATAGACATATTTTGCATGTCTGAATAAATGTACTGGTGGATAGCTTTTGTGCAGCTCAGTAGGATTGTTGTTACTGTGCTGTGTGCCTAAACTGGTTTGTCAAATTGCACATTCAAGAATCTGGCTAAGTGCCTGAGATTAAAGGATAATACCATGTAGCCTGAATTTCGTGAGAGGAGATCTCTTCATGTCTGTAGCCCTGTCCACCGTCCGGTCCCGACATCTGATTGCTATTCCTAGGACTTTGGCTGTTTGCTTCTTAAAGCAAGCGAGACTGAGGCAGGAAGCTTTTATTTTGCAAGTGCATCCTTAATTAGTTCTTTGTCCTGAATCATTCATGGCCATTTGTTTAATGGCTACTTTGTAGAAGTGATTAGTTATTAGTTAGACCAAGAAAATAGAAACACTCGGGGAAAAACAGACCTTTATGTGCAAAGAGGTGTTACTGAAGTTAGGCTGTGCAGCTGTTGGCCACCATACACGCAAACTGCTTAAAGCAGCTCACACACCAAAGGTTGTGGAGGTGAGGGAATGTGTTGTAATTGGCTGTGGTGGCCATGTGTGAGTACCTCTCTCAAAGCACTGTTTGGCTGTGGAGAGTGAATGGTAGAGTGACTTTTCAAGGAACATAGATCACAAAGAGGGAAGTCAACATCAGGAGAGGGATTCTCTTCCACCTTGGGAGCTACTTTATCCTGCCTCTGTAACTATCCAAATACTCCTAGAGGCTTTTGGCTGCAGCAATAATGTCACTGTTCTCTCAATCCAGACTCAGTAACTGGATGGGATTTGCAAATTGATTGTTAATTGTTTTTTTAAAAGTTGTCTCTTTTCCCTAAGTTCTACCTCCACCTTTTAAGAGAACCTGAGAAAACGGTGAATTTTTAATTCTTTTTGTGCTGCATACATCTTTATTTATGCTAACTAGCTGAACCTGACATAATCAAATGTATGACTATCATTTTATGTCAATTACCATTGAAAGAATGATGATATACAAGTTGTGTAGATAACACAAAACACTTTACTGATATTCAAGAACTGTATATAATTGTTTTGTTAGTATTGTGACTGGTATACCTTGTATCCACAATAGTCCTCTTGCAAAAGGGGAAGTTTATGTATCCAAGAGATATACACACAGAGAAAGTATCTCTTTGATAGAGAATTCCTATGTAAGTTGTAAGGAGAGAAAAATTATCATTGAGGACATATATACTAATATCAAATCATCACCAGTTTTATTCTACTGTTATGCACGGTTAAGATGGAGTGAACACAGTATAATTTAAAACATTTAAAGAAAATTGTCCCACTGATTTGTGTACTGGAGCAGCATGCTTTGCTTGGATATTGGCTATATAGAATGAAGTTTAAAAGCTGAGCAGTACAAGGGACAGGAAATCTGTAATGTTGCTGAACAAAACTAAAAGGGTCTCGTGAGATACTAATGAACAAAACAACGAATACCAGAGGCTACTAGAAAGTGATCTTGATGATACAGCCTCTGTGGAGCATGAATGCCACTATCAAAAGTGTCTATCTAGGCTTTTTTTTTTTCCCCTGTTCTCTTAATGGTTTTCAAGGGCGTGATTATCAAATTTATAAAGTCATTGCCTGTAATAAGAGGTCTTTGGATCCCATCCAAATATTATATATTATTTAGTAAGTGAGCAAGCAAGGTTCTCACTTCTTGGACTTGATGTCTGTATGAGTAACTGAAGAATGTTTCTGCAGTTAGTATGTGTTTTGCTGGATGATATTTTGAAGATACAGCCAGTTTTAACTGTCGGTGTCCTGTGGAACAGATGACCTGTGTAGTGTGGCAATTTAGGTACTGAAGGCAGGCATAGTACTTTTGGAGACTAGAAATACGAAATTTGACTGGGATTGCAGTCTTGTATTTTGGACTCAAACGTAGATTTTTCAGAGATGAGTTGGACAATCCTACCTATTTAAGTTAAGGAACATCTTCCCTTGTCACAGTGATGGCGAGGAATAAATTAAAAAAATTATGAGCAAGTGCTTGGTTAAAAAAAAATGAGCAAGCACTCAGTATGCAGTATTTTCAAGCTTTTCCTTGCAATTGGAAACTTTATACTGAAAGAAGAGTTGCTTACTTATCAGTTGGGCTCCAAAATCTGGAGCTTTCAGAAAATATATGTGTACCACAAAATGTAGGAAGTGTCCTGATAAAAGCAGTGTAACATTCAACATTAAATAATCCCTTTCTCTGTGGCTGTTATGCACTCAACCTCCTTCCTTTGAAGTTTATAAGGAAAATTTGAACGGTTTTGATGAAGGCATGAGAGGAACTTACCCTGACCAGGGCTGAGGCATATTCACAAAAAACGTAATCCTTGCCCTGCCAATTCTATACATTTTTGTTCTTTCAACTGAAATCAGATCAGTATTAATTTTTTTAAATCATTGCTTTTCTATCTAGTAAGATTTCTTATATGTCCATTTGTTACTATGTTTGATTAGGCCTCTAGTTGCTGTCTGCTGTTGTGGAGATGAGGTTGTGTGTTTTTTGTGCTGTCTGCAGCTTACAAAACTGTGGCTAAAATAATTCTGCATTCTTCTAAGGTGTTTCACAGTCAGCATAGTAACACATATCAGAGATGAGATATTAATTTAGCAAGTGGCTGTTATTTTGAGATGGCAGTGAAATTATGTGTCCTTCTTCCTGTCTCCTCCAAGCCAGCTAACTCTCCCCTGCTTTATGATAGATGTTTAGAGCTAATATATCCTTTGAGAGAGAAACACTGACAAACTTGTCAACTGCAGAGTGCAAAGGAAGCCTGTTTAATGTGGTGGACTTCACAAAGTAGAAATGTGCAATTTTCCCTTAGTTATGACTCATTATATGTAGTCTAAAGAATACAAGATGTAGAAACCTGCTAGAGTGTTTGTGGGAAGGTCATAGTGTGTATCCAGCAAGATGGTCATGTTTGTTACAGGCTTAGCTAAGAGTTTGAGGCAGTCAAAGACCCCAATATTGTAAAGAGCTTACTATAAATGAATAGTGAGTTCATACAAAACTGGCGTTTACACTAATGGGTAATCTTGGCAATGCCCTGGATGGGCTGAGATGTTTTACTGTTTGTACATTTTTCAAGACTGGTAATCAAGAAGTGTGTATTTCTGACATAGAAGGGCTTTAAGTTCAGTTTAATGTAATGGTAGCAGTTAAAAAAAATTCTGCGTGAGACTTTTTTTCTTTACCATCTCATAAAAGCATTCACAGATTGACAAGACATTCCTTCTTCAGAAGCCCTTTTATTTAAAATGGTTTTGGCTTAATTGTGACAGTAATTAGCAAGATAGTTGTTTCCTTTACCACTTAATGACACTAGAGTGAGGCCACCCTGAACGAAGATGCTTGTGCCAGATTTACAGAACAAAAGGAGCTGATGGACTGATTTCGAAGTAAGAGAGTTCAGCTGGAGATCATTAGGCAGAATATGACAAGTGATGTGATACAATGGATGAGCTGGCAAGCAGTTAAGGATATTTAGTGCTGCACAAAGGTTTGAGGTTGTTTAGCCATCGAGATATATTAAAAGGAACAAATGCTTTAAGAAACTGAGGGAGAATTCTGGGAAAGACTTGAATAATTTTAATACCTGCGTTTAATACAATACAGTCTTCTTCAACATGGCTGTGGTTAGCCCTTACTGGGTTTTTTTCCCTTCTGTTTATTGTTTTGTGAAGTGACTGAAAGGTACCTGTGTGTTCTGAAGGAGTTGCAAACCTTTCAGTCCTCCTCAGGAGCCTTTTTTTTTTTTCCCCCCTGTAGGTTTTGGCATTTCTGTACCTGCATGTATGAAGGGTGGAAGGGGATAGTGCATTATAAAGGTCTGTACCCTGAACTGGAGATGTCCCTATCCTGCACACCTTGGCTGTCTCCTGCATCTAACCCCTTGGTCCAGCAGTGGTCTGTGTGGCAGCTATGTGTGGGGGAACCCTGCAAGGAGCAGCTCTCCCCGCAGCAGCAGACTGGCTTGAGGATCATCAGAGAAATCGGAGAAAAGGGCTGTAGGGAGCGGGGAGAGTTTGAAGCCTCATTAATATCTGCCAGTTTTTCCCAGATGTGTTTTATTCTGGGATAAATGCACTTAATCTTAAGAGAAACCAGATCCAACTCGGGTGTTTTTTTTTTAAATTATTGAAAGCCTTGCCAAACTACATGAAAGTTCATAAGATGTTTTGCCAAAGGTGTTTTTCATGTCTGACTTGACACTCTGAAGCTGATGTATGACTGAAGTATACATAGTGCAGAAAAGTCTCCGTACAAGGGCATGGAGACTTTTTGACCCCTTTTTGCTGCCCTCGCTGACTTTGTGGAATCGAGTTAAGGTGCTAGCTTCGAAACTGTGGTGGCACCCCACCCCCATTTACTTGTTTCTAGCTTGCAGGTAAATCACATCTTTCCATATTGAGGCAGCTCAGGGGTTACAATAGAGTAATTATCACTGTCTGTTTGCTGTGTCACTCTTTGTGTTTACAAAATTGATGTGATCTTTTTTTTTTGTTATCTCAGAGGCTTTCACAGGATTCATAGAGTTTAAATATACGGTTTGTATGATTATATTATCTATTTTTAACTAAACTAACCCTTACAAAATGGACAAGTGTCTTGTAGATACCTGCAAAGAAACTGGATTGAATATAATACTGATAATGTGAGCACAAGTGAATAACAAGAAAACGGCGGACCTGACACTTCTCATACTCTTATTAGAAGCTCTTTGTCAGCCACATTACGAGGTAAAAACAATGGTGTCCTAATCAGATCTGACAAGAACTTGGCCAAAAAAATTGAAATTATCAGTATTGAAATAAACCAAACTTTGTGATGCAGCAAGGTTTCGTTCAAAGTATTTAAACCATGATTGTCAAAAATAATGGAGCATATTTGATCCCATAACTCTCCCTAAAAGAAATTAAATTAAAAAAAAAATAGTTTTTGGGGAAAGCAATTTTTTTGTACCATTCATAAGTAAAATAAAAATCAGAAATATTGTTTATTTCATCTTTCTCTCATACTTTTAATTTTTGGGTATGTTACAAAATATACATAATGTATTAGTACAGTAGTACATGTGTGTATCTTTTAAATAAATATGCATATATTGGAGGTGCACACTCAGACTTCTTTACTGACAGAGGTACATGATCAAAACATTTGGAGACCACTGATGTAGAGAATAGACACTTAAACAGTAAATAACAGATTAGGTCATTTGCCTTCATTCATTTGGTGTCTTACAACACCCTGGACTGTTGCTGTTGTGTGGGAATTGAAATTTTCCTGTGACTGACCAGTTTGTTTCGCATGGGATGTTTCAGTGTTGAATCCATTCTGTCACGTACAGAACGTGGTGTCCTGTGAGGCTGTTATTACTCTGAGGCACGTATTGTGCAGTGTTTGAGTAATGAATTCGGCTAAAGAGCCTAGTATTAACTGCTGGTATTTTGTTGAGCTCATTAACGTCCTTTTTTAGGTTTTAGCTTTTCAAAGTTAATGGCTTTGACTGGAGTGATTAACACCAACCTTGGTGCCTGTGGCAAGGTTAAAATGACATAAAATGTTTTGGAACACAAACTTTGTCATGGTCCTCATTATGTGAAATGCCACTGTATAAGTCGGCCAAGGACACCTTGATTAGTCTGTAACGTCCTTCTATTAACAGTCTCTTTTTTCCCCCAATGATAGATATTTATTGATACAAGGTGTATAATGAAGATTTATTCCTTCTAGAGAGCTATACACGTGCTCATGTATTTCTGATTATATAGCAATTTTTGAACCAGTGGTAAAGACTAATGACCTGAGGAAAAGCATGTGGAGATTCAAAACTTTCCCAATTCTGAATGTATAACATGGTCGTTTTTTGTTGATTCTACGTGAATGAATGTATAATCATGTATTTAAATTTGAATATCAAACACTCTGTGATAATGAGCAAACATGTTATATTTTGAAAGTGTTGCACAGAGAAATGCAATCAATGACATTTCATGTTCATTTCAGATAACATTCTTGTTTTTATAGCCTTATTTCTGTCTTTTTTTTTCCTCTATAAAGGTTTAATACTACTGTGTATGTGAAGTAAATCTAAAACCACATTTATTAAGGGCACAACTTTGCATGCACCCGGGCTGATTCTAAAAATTTGTACTTAAGTGTACAAGTTAAGGCCTGAGATACTACATTTCCTTGATTATAATTTCCAATGGGCAATGAAATGACTTTACTATTAATAATAACAATGGGAGTAGAAAATACTGTATTTAGTAATTTATTTCTTCAATCCTTTTTCTAACAGTTTCCATCATAGTTGGTATGCTCTATTCAGAGGAAGTGTGAATGTGGGCGTAATTCATGTTTATATCCATAGATAACCAAAACTTCAAAAGGCGCTTGCTCTAATTAGCATGAACTGAAATTAGGGTAACAGACTGAGACAGAATTATGCACAGACTGTTCTCTACATCAAGTTTTCCATCTTTTTTCCTCTGTGGATGAAAGACTTTGTGTAACCTCTGAAGTTACTTTTCCTTATTTGGAGTTTCATCTTTGTGTGGTCTTTTTTTGTGCGTTTTTCCTCTGGCTCACTGTAAAGGCAGCCCCTTTCCACTTGGTTAGTTATAAAGCTGAAATGCCTTTCTCGATATCACCTTTATCTGTACGTGTGCACTTTTCTATGATTAGGCAATTATTTTGCCCTGCAGAACAACCGTAAGGATCATACAGACCAAACCTCCCCTCCTGTGGATCCACCACCCCCTGCACTGATTAAAAACGCTGTGCAGGTGCTGAGTGCAAAACAGAACCTCTGGGATGGGCTGTATCCATTTCTTCCATGCAGGTGACCTGTGTAATGCTAATCTCCACTGATGGGGGGTGGTGGGGGGGGAATATGTGTGTGTAGGGAATGTTGCATTGCTGGACTTGCTCAGGTTGTCCTTAAAAGAATTCAGGCCTTTCTCTGAAAGTAGGAGGAATGTCAGAGGAAAAATTGTTACTGTTGTTTACTTGCATATCGTGGAGGTAACTGGGTGGCACTGCTATTCTGTTTTCTAGAAAATGCACTGCCAAAAGCTTCATAAAGATCTACTGGGGAGTGGAAGAAGAGTGGGAATGAGTCTTACAGGATGTAGTGCGACAGAAACATGGAAGGTTATTAACTTGTCACTCAAACAGTGATTATGTCAAACTACAAGAAAGTTTTTCTACCTTTTTGTTACAAAAGCCAATGTTGCCAGATTTTTGAAAGTAGTTGTGCATTTTTTCAAAGCTCTAGTGCAGTTAAACTTTTTTTTTCCTGTTGTTTTATGGGAGAAGTTTTATCCATTCTTTATTTCATTCTTACCTCATAATGGCTTAGTTTTATTAAGAAAGTTTGGGTCTACTCTCCTGTGGGGTAGTTTTCCAACAACTTATTTACACTTGTATATTTTCTTCTGTTTTGCTTCAGTTCCTGAAACCCCATCTAATTCAAATTTAATTGCAATTCTGAGAGGGGTTTTTCCTCGTTTTGTTGTATTAAATATTTGTATCTAATAAAGGGAAATAGCAGAAGAAACAGACAAAGCCCATACCAGTTATTGTTACCAAGTTGTACACTGGAGATGCAATGAGTGAGTCAGATCTTTAATATGAAAGAGTGATCAATTTAATTTCTGCATCCTTAGAATCTGCGTATAATCATGTAATTTATCAGTAGTTAGCATAAAGTGACAGCGGTGACAATGTATTTGTTATAAACAGGTTTTAATTTACAGGTAAATGTTAAAATATTGAATATTGAGGAAGGAAATTAAACTCCTTTTTCCATCTGCTTCTGTAAATTCCCACAGCTATCTTGGGAGTGTAGAAGCATGAACATAAATTATGAGTAGAATGTGTTTATTATTTAAGTAACATGTAGTGCTCAGCTTTTAAGGAAGAGGAGAATATCCAATTCTGCTTTTCAATTTAAAATTCAGTTTTTAAAAGCATTGAGACTTAGTTTTGGGTTTAAAAGCAAAACAAATCTAGGGCCCGTCCTGTATTTCATTCTAATCTTGTGACCCGTAATTTTTATTCTGAATAAAATGCCACTGAACTATAATAGAGTCCTTCACTCTCTCGGCCTTATTTTCTCCCATTCCTTCTCCTGTTCTAGAGTAACTAGGTGTGTCTTTTTAAGTCATTTGAGCAGCAGATAAGTACAGATTATCTTTCTTTTCTTAGGCTCCAGTCAGTTGGTGTGATTCTTGGACTGAAATAATGTCAAAATTGGAATGAGAGCAGAACTGGTACCTTGTGAAGAAAATTGTCTGGTTTTCTATGGCTTTTGGTTTAGCAAAACAGAGCTTCCCCAGTAATGGCAAAATGACATAAAAATTGGGCAGGAAACCATCTTGATGCAGATTTTTGGGGATCTGGTTTTAGTAAGTCCTGTGTTCCATTGTTTTTCTGTCCTGCCTGATGAAACAGGAGTAGGTCCTGCCTCAAGGATTAACTTTCCAAAGTTTATGATTTCCATTTCTTGAAAGTGTTTTCAGCAGTCAAGATTCCAGGCTGCTTCTTGAGCAGCTTTTTGATTAGGCTTTCTCTGAAGAGCTAGTTAAATATTACGTATAAATAAAGAATGCCTGAATTAAGCAAAAAGTCTGATTTTTGTGGGTAGCTGTGAACAGCTTCATGTATCAAGCTTTTCAATTGACCCTAAGAGCTGTGAAGAAAAAATACCTCCGCCAATTAGATGCCAGGTTTCTGCCTGTAGTACCTTTCTCCTGCTGTAATGACAGAGTTTGAGCATTGTTGTAACTGAGTGGCGGTAAGCAATATCTTCCATAAAGTAAAGCCATAATTCTTTATTTTATCATTGCTGTATGGAAAAGCACCATATGAACTATAGCTCAATGAGGGGAAAAAAAATAATCAGTGTATGTTTTTGCATTTTCAGTGGTTTATATCTTTTAATATACATAAGTGTAGAACATGAATAGCCCAGCTTCTATCAAAATGGTCTTGCAGAGTGGTGAGAATGTATTTTTGGACTGTCATGAAGAATTTTGTGGCTGATGAATTTCACAATACCTAACCACCACATACTTTTTGTATTTCCTGCTGTGGATGGAGGAACTTCCTGAGCACTCTGAGGTACAGAGGAGTAAATAATTGGCTATTCTCACTTCTGAGTTTTGTATGCAAAGGACCAAAATACTTCTTGCAGTATAAAAAGACCACCCGGACTTTCTCCTAAGTCCACATTATTGAAGCATCTGGGAAATGCTGTTTGCTCTGTCACAGAGAGAGGCGGGGGAGGGGGGAGAGAAAAAAACACTATTTAGTCTCAGTGCAGTGAGGAAACTTGAAAGACAGGTTTTCATGTATAAATGTCATTATAAGAAGCATCTTTTCTGTAGTGTAAATTAGCTTTTAATAGCAAATCAGGTTAAGTGCTGTGACTTGTAAGTATCCTTGTCCTTCATGTCTTCCCAAGGATCTTAACCTAAATTGAACCATGTGATACTGTAGCTTTACTAACATCGCAGTTCTGACCATGACAATTGTACACATTTCTTGGCTACACCACAACAGATTAATCTGAAATCTCTACCTGTTTATATTTAAGAATACTGCCAAAAAAAGCTGAATAATGGCTTATTTGCAGAGTACTTATCAGTTTTACATCTTTGGAAAACCGTCAATTGTAAGCTTCCCCCCCCCACTTCCCTTACTCAACTTGAAAGACAGGAAGAGTAAAACTGTACCAGAGAATATGGGGAAATGGGGAGGATTGAACATGTGGGACTAGAAGAGTAATCTGTTTAGAAAACCTCACAAAAGAAGCTTTTGTCATTAAAAGCAGATATTATCTAAAGTGCCTTAGTCACTGAATGAGTCCTAAACCCTTATCTTTTTTTAATTAAAAATAAGCCTTCTAAGGGATTTGAATGCTTTTGAAAATAAAGTTTTGCTCCTAAATGGCTTGACATGATGTAAATCAATTTAATTGGACACAGTTTATGCGTAGTTCTAGGTCTTCATCTCAAAAGAAGTAGGAATGTGGCAAGCATCTCTGCTACATAAAATCTTGTGGAAGAGATGCCAAAGCTACTCATAAAGTAACTATACTTAAGTAAATGTATAATGGCAGCACCTTCTATAGAGACTTTTTAAGAATGATGGACTTGGGCAATGAGTGGAAGTGCTGTCTTCCTAAATATGCAGACTTGTATAACTTAGTACCTAATTCCTTAGTACCTAATAACAGTCTTTTGAACCCTCCTTCCCTCCTTATCACCAAACTGAAAAACCGCTACTTTTTATGACGTATAATAGACAGGATAACTACTTTTTTTTCTTGCCTAACTAGCTCCTTTTTGTATTTTGAATGGAAAAGAGGCTAGGCTAACATCTTGCAAAAAGGTTACAGCTAGTAGTCCATTAACTTACTTCATTAAGACTAAAATGATGACGGTCCTACCACTTTTTCACTATGGAAAAAAGTCTGCTTTTTGTTCTCTGATTACTCTTTCCAGATGTTTCATGTTGTCTTCTGTGTGATTACATCTTGAAAGGTTACTGCAGAAGTAAAATGACTGTCGTCTTGCAGTAACCCTAGGGAAACCTATGGGCAAGAAATAAAAGTTAAAAGCATATACTGATGCTTTGCCATTAAGGAGAAAAATGTAGAGTGCTACTGAAAACGTTAAAAAAATTGAAAAAGGCTTTTCTGTTCCACCAGTAGTTGAAGCTATTGTGTCTGTGCATATATTTTTTTAAAAATAAAATTATTTTTGAGAAAAATAGCCTCAGTAAGTGCAGAACATCAGTCTCTGGGTAGAAGGCTGGAAAGATGAGGAGCCTCCAACCTTTGTATAAACTTGGGAGGAAGAGAAAATGCCAAAATGCCTTTTTTTTTTTTCCCCGTAACGGCAATGACTTAGCCTGCTATAAGATTTAATCTTAAGTGCATCTCTAAAAGTACTTTTTCCTTACGGTTTTCCGTGTCTCCAATCTACTTACTTTGCTTGCCTCTCTTTTTGGTGGCTTGCTCTGGTTGCTGCATTGTTAGTGTGATGCCAGAAGGGAGGAAAATGTGGTCAAATACCTTCTTAAGAGTTAGATGTCATGTTTTGAAAGTAGATGACAGTATATTTGGAAACTTCCAGAGGAAGTGTTATGGCAGCATTGCCTATGAACTAGCAGAACTGAAGGCCCTCACTTTCTTTGAACTGTAGTTGTCTGGGATTTTTATTGGCAGATACACAAATATTGTCAAAAACCTGTTTGTTGGCTTGTTGGTTTTTGTTTGAGTTTTTATTTTTTTCCCTAATGGGATTCTGTGCATGTGACTGCACAGTGTGTTTCTTCCATAGCAGTATCACTTCAGGGCAGTTTATTTTAGCAAATGAGACCAAGTCCTTAAAAAATACTGGACTTACTGTCCACCTAAATGGATGCTGAAACTCTGATCCAGATGGAATCTATCACAAGGGTCTTGTTCAGTCCAGTGAGGCCAAGATTTTTGCCTGTATTCATGTCGTGGTAGCCCCAGTTGGCAACCAACACCACACAGCTGTTTGTTCACTTCCCCCCATGGAAGGATGGGGGAGAGAATCAGGAGAGTAAAAGTGAGAAAACTTGTGGGTTGAGATAAAGACAGTCGAATAAGTAAAGTAAAAGCCACGCATGCAAGCAAAGCAAAACAAGGAATTCGTTCACTGTTTCCCATCAGCAGGCAGGTCTTCAGCCATCTCCAGGAAAACAGAGCTCCGTCATGTCTAACTGTTACTTGGGAAGACAAACACTGTCACTCTGAACATCTCTCCCTTCCTCCTTCTTCTCTGAGGTCTATATACTAAACATGTTACCACATGGTATGGAATATCCCTTTGGTCAGTTGGGGTCAGCTCTCCTGGCTGTATCCGCTCTNGTGTGTTTCTTCCATAGCAGTATCACTTCAGGGCAGTTTATTTTAGCAAATGAGACCAAGTCCTTAAAAAATACTGGACTTACTGTCCACCTAAATGGATGCTGAAACTCTGATCCAGATGGAATCTATCACAAGGGTCTTGTTCAGTCCAGTGAGGCCAAGATTTTTGCCTGTATTCATGTCGTGGTAGCCCCAGTTGGCAACCAACACCACACAGCTGTTTGTTCACTTCCCCCCATGGAAGGATGGGGGAGAGAATCAGGAGAGTAAAAGTGAGAAAACTTGTGGGTTGAGATAAAGACAGTCGAATAAGTAAAGTAAAAGCCACGCATGCAAGCAAAGCAAAACAAGGAATTCGTTCACTGTTTCCCATCAGCAGGCAGGTCTTCAGCCATCTCCAGGAAAACAGAGCTCCGTCATGTCTAACTGTTACTTGGGAAGACAAACACTGTCACTCTGAACATCTCTCCCTTCCTCCTTCTTCTCTGAGGTCTATATACTAAACATGTTACCACATGGTATGGAATATCCCTTTGGTCAGTTGGGGTCAGCTCTCCTGGCTGTATCCGCTCTCAGCTTCTTGGGTCCCCTCCACTTTCTTGCTGACAGGACAGTATGAGAAGCTGAAAAGTCCTTGACTGCTTAGCAACAATTAGCATATTAGTGTCATCAACATTATTTTCACTCTAAATCCAAAATACAGCACTACATCAGCTGCTAGTAAGAAAATTAACCCTATCCCAGCTGAAACCAGGATATTCTCCACCACTTACTCCATACCATCTCTGCCGTAATCAGGTCCCACACTCTCCACATACATCCTCATTAACCACCCCCCCTTTCCCATCCTTTGATATAATACACAGATTTTGTTCCCCTAGTCTATGGACCACCCCTGTAAAATGTCCAAAAATGTCCACTGAGTTTAGTCAATGAGTTTGGGCTCCATCTGTTATGGTGGTCACTCAGGACAGCAGAAGTGGTGTGTTGCAGGGAGTTAACTGGGCACCAAAGCCAGCTCAGGTTGGGTCAATGCTGCATTTGCACTGTTTCTTCTAAAGCTTGTCTTCCATTGGTTCAGGTGGTTCCTGCTATAGCGATTCCTGTATCGTGCAACTCAAATCATGGGTTGCAACAATTTAAAGGTATTTCTATTACAGTCTCCACCCATAGTCCCTTTGGGCCAGGTTATAGGGTTTAACGTTGCAGTGAACTCCCCTTGCTCCTAGCCTGACTAGCAACAAGGGATTCCTGCTAGAGTAGTTCTCGTAACGTGCAACTCAAATCCCGGCTTTGACTTCACACACTTCTGTAAACTATCTAGCATACAGAAAATTGGGTTGAAAGCTGATGGCAATACATTCTCTTCTTTCAGTAGTGTCACTGTTAACTGCAGGAAGAACACAAGAGGTTTATACTTGGAAATCATGTGTGATTTGAATTAATTTTTGCAATATTCTGAATAGTTGAATCCCTTAAAAAATTGCATTACAAAATAATTGCTGCTGCTGACACATTTGATGCTTCAGGATTATATTGCAAGCAAAGGCATGCTGTGGCTGAACACAAATGAGTGAGTCTTCAGTGGACCCAGGAGAGCCATCTAATCTCTAATTATAAAGAGATTTTTGAGATAAAGACTTCCAATGTCAAACTCTTGATTTATCATCTGTATTACGGGTAGGAGAACAGAGTAATTGTTTTGTGCTTTTTGCTGAAATATTTATCTAGACATTTTCAGATGGTACGAGCTCAGGTGTTCCAGTCTGTGGACAAGTGGTGTTCTGTGGAGCATTGCCAGCTGTTTTGCAGGGCTGCTCCTTTCCCTGAGTAAAGCATCTGTCAAACTACAAATATGTTGCTTTCTGCTACTGAAAGCTGTGCTTTGGAAATCTGTGTGCATGCACACGTACTTCTCTGTCCCTCACCCCTTTTTATGACCACAAAAATTGAGAGACAATACAGGTTGAGAAACTTGCACGTTACTGGAATTCTAAGGACAAGAAGATTGTAGGAGTAGACTTGGTGGGAATAAGTTTTAAAGAGTGTTTAGGCATAAACTGAATGAGGATAAGGATGTTTTGGAAGTATTTAAATTCTCCTTGAGGTGAGCACTTGCGTCTGGTTATAGATATCTGAACAGATGCACAGAATGTGCTTTGGAATGGACCGACTAATTTAGTCTCTGTTTTTAAATGGGTATCCAAATAAACCAGTGCTCTTAACCTGCTTTAAGATAAGAGCAAGGTGAAGGTACGATAGGTCGAAAGTAGAGTATGAATCCTTGTAGGTTTTAACTGTTGATATACATTGAAAACAATTTCCTTTACCCTTACTGTTGGAATATGAATTAGCGCAGAAAAATCTTTCCTCTGTTTTTATATATTGCCTCAAGAGTATCTAATCCAAAGATAATTTTGGACCTTATTGCAATGCCATGAATGATGAACCACAAGGTAGTGTTGTCAGGCTTAGCAGAAATGTGAGAGCTAGAGACAGTAGGTATTGCCAGCAGCTGTACTTGACTGGATGGTTTGGAATGACGGGCAGAAGGGTTACAGGTAAGTTCATAAAGGTCTCCATGGTTCCGACAGTGTTGCAAATATATTGGTTGAAGGTGTGTTTCAGAGGCATGAAGACAGAGGAAAAGAAGGCTGTGCTTCCAGAAGGGATTAGAGAACCATGATGTCATATGCACAGAGTGACTGTCATTCGCAAACAAGATAGGAGTATGTCTTACTAAAGGACTTACTCAGGTATGAGCGAAACTACTGCAGACGTGAACCACAGCTGACCATGTTACCAGTTTCAGTGATCATTAGAGCTGAAGAAAAAACAGGAACTGAGGTGTATGTTTGGAGAAGTGATGTGCAATTTTAATTCCATTAATTTGAGATGAAGTGGATATAAACTTTTGGGATGCTGTCTTTGGTAAAAACCTTTCTCCAGCATTTGTTTATTGGATTAATTGAGAAATTAAACTGTACTGTTAAAGCAATAGAGAAAACTGCTTTTAAAAAATTTATGGATTGCAATGCTGCTATTTTTTTATATATTTCTTTTTTTTAAAGATCAGATCTTACTGGCTAGTATCTTTACTAAGAAAGAGCTGATGCTGATGTCCAGAAGTCTAATTCTCAGATACTATTTATTTTAACCGGTCAGTTGCGAGGAAATAAGATATTTCTGTGTCAAGAGCCCTGGAAAGTCTACACCACAGGAGCCTATGTAGTGGCTCAAACCAAATCATTGTGTACTCCTATCCTGTCTCTGATAAATGGGTATAAGTAAGTGAAGAATAGGTACTTACAGAGTAAAAGAGCAGATACATGATACATATACCTAATTCTTGTTCGGTTTTGACTGGTGTTTTCTCAAGGAATTCCAGAGCTGCCTGATGTTTCTCCATACTTCGTAATATGTATTTGTGGACTTCCTTGCATGAATATGTCCAGTCTCTTCTGGAACTTGTGTAAATTTTTAATATGTACTATATCCTTGGCACAACTTGTCTCCAATTTAAGATGTAGCAGCCTGGGGCTGTGAAGATGATGCCTACCATCTTTAGAGGTGTCCATATTACTGGAAAACTGAAAAAGACACTCGTTCAGTGGAAGAACATTCACTTTGCCTTCTGCATGGTGTTGACATACATTTTATGTCCAGTATTATGCCTGTACTTAAGCATCTTCAGCATCTTTGTTGATAGCTTCGACTTGGTTAATGTGGAAGAGGAAGCAAAATAGTAGAGGCAACGCAATACACGTGTTTGTATCAATTAATCCTGCTGAAATCTGGGTCATGTTAGCCTGTGCAAATCAATGTGATGACTCTGATCATCCAGAATCACTGGTTTTGGTAGTTCAAGTATGGTTTCTGCTCCGTGCTTTGTAGGAATACCCTATTTTGTTGTCTGCTTTTTTTCTTGAGTGGAGGTCATTCACATCACTGGCTGAAAGCAGATCTGCACCTATAACCTAACCTGTGCACCTAATACTGAGGATGAATGGTAGGTCTGAGTGCGTACCTTAAAAGGACTTCCTGTGGCATCACCAAACCTGCATTTTGCCTTGTACTTGTTCAGCAGGTGTGTGACGGACAAACAAGAATCCCTATTTTATATTTGCGTAGAAGTAAATTCAAGTAACTGTCTTTGGTTTTTCTCACCCTCACTTCTTAACTTTATATGAAGAAAAATATGTCTGCTGTTAAGTAAATTATGATTGCTTTGGCTTTTTTTGTTTGCTGCAGAGACAGCAGCACATTGTACCATTGAAATCCTAGCTGAGGCTATTCTTGGTTATGGATAGTGCAGGGGGTGGCAAGTGTTTGAGGGTCAGAGCTCAAAACTAAACTAATTAGGAAAGCAAGCTTTTTCTATTGTCCTCTTACAATGGGAGTGCTCACCTTGATTCTTTAGTAGTCTCTCTAGTTTGATGAAACAGATGGTATTTTATTGTGGCTATAAAATAGAAATTTAAACTGGAAATGTCCTGGGATGACTTTTCAATTTATTTTTCTTTTATTTTTTTGCTTGTAAGTAATGCGTCATGATTGTATCTGAAAATACACAAGGATGTAAATATGTCTGAAGGTTTTCTGTGTGGCAAAAACAGACTGTTGTTTCAAATGGGGATGAACTGCTAAGTACTACATCTATTATAATTAAAAAGCTTCTTTAAACAGTTCTGTATCATTCCGAAAGGCTGCTTGCTTGAGGGTGTTATTTTTAGGAAAAACGACTTTAAAGCATGTTGAAATATGCAATGGAACTGTATACTTAGGATTGCTGTAGGAATTTCCATTCAGCTCTGCAACTCATTTTTCTGTAGACTGGAAGAAACTTTATAATGGTATCTCCCTTCCAGTAACTCCATTGCGAATGCATGAGTGTGGTGTCTTTTTTAGTTCATTAGAAATTTGGATTTTTCATGTGGCTGCTTCATTTTCATGATGCATCAAGGAAATGCAGTCGTGTTAACGTGAATGCCTGCAGTTGAGCCTAACAGTGTAATGCAGGATGATGTAATGTGAACCTCAAACCCCAGAGCTGTTTTTGTGCCCACAGTAATGTAACAAATAGTAAAAAATTAACATCATCTCCACTGGTATTTCAACATGTCTCCTCTTTGGGTATGTCAAAGTACAGTACAAGACCTGTGATACATTTGTGGCAGGAAGTTGTCAGTGTTATGTTTCTGGATAGATATTTGCTGGTTTGCTTAGTTAACCCCACAGCTAAATCTTTTCTTCTTGTTCAGTAAATACTTGAGATCCTGATCAGATGGCCTCTTCTTTCTGAAGAAAGGGCTAACAGCTCAACAGTTACTAACTGAACTGACATTAAGCCTTTGGTTTAGTTCTTTTGTAGTATGGAACGTAATGGAGTTGGACTTAACATTACTCAAATCCATTCTGAAATGTGTGGTTTAGGACCTTGCTTCTAATAGAATTTGTTTTATGCAGGAACTCATGCCGCCTTCCTCAAGGTATTCTAGGAATGATAGCATAAAGAGTGTGGGTGCGCACGCACGCAGGTTGCCTTAGGCAGCCACTGCTGGAAGTTACCAGAGTCCTCAGATGCAGAAGGAAAATTGGCTTCTCAGTCTGAGCAGTGATCAGTTTTAAATGAGGCTTGTTCAATAGTTCATTAAATTCTTTGGCTCATGCTTAGTGACATTGGTTTCTGGAAAAACAGTTGAAGCTCGAAGTAGGTAATTGCAGAAATACATTTATGTACAATATAGCAACACTAAAGCTGACACAGGGAAGGGTTACAAGGGAATTTTGTGGGTATTTACAGCTTACGGATACCTAACTGTCAAACTGTTGTTAACTCCTTGAGCTGCTTTCCGACCAGGAGCTTCTGAAGTGAGGATCCGCTAGATCCTTTCAGTCTCCGAGTTAAACAACAAATAGTTATTTAGTTTATTTTTTATTTGTGAAGCTCTCCTTTCTTCCTTGTGAAAAACTTGATGATTGTACTGGGTAGGCTGTCCATACCTCTGAAACTGTCAGCATTTCAGCAGGAGTGGAGGCTGAAATTTCTTCTGGAAAGGAGTTTTGAGGCTTCTTGGGATGACACAATTCATGTCCCATAGGCATAGGAATTATGATCTATAGGCTGCAAGGTGTGCTCTTGAGTATCCTTTACCAGACACCTTTGCTATAATGAGCCTGTGTCTATCTTTGCAAGTAGTGCAGCAGGTGTCATCATGGACCAAGGAGAGCCTTGCTCTCACCTCTAATGTGAATTAAAATTTGGGTGGTTTCCTCCCAAATTTGTTACTCAAATACTTTCAGACCAACTGACCAACTCAATGAACCTGTTGTAGGATAAACAACAGATGTTGCCTATAACACCCAGTATGACTGGATGCTTCATGAGCTTTGAAAGTCACTTCAGTTTTACTTTTCTTCTTTTCTAGGTACTGTTTGGTAACATTTCTGACTGTTCAGCTGCTTTCCTGTTTCACAGGTCTATTCTCTTCCCTGTTATAGAAGTTCTTTTTGACTATGAATATATATTTTCTCTGTATTTGTATTTGGAAAGAAATGATCAAAGCATATTCCTTTAAGGATACAAGTGAACTTCTGTCATTTTTCTTTCTTGGGCTGTGTGTGTGATGAGGAAAAAATCACCTATCATGCTGCATTCCTTTATACAAACCATCGTCTATCTTGCTAATAGTTTTTAATTGTTGTCTAGATGTTTTAGTGAGATCTTTTAGTGAGATCTCACTACTCTCAGTTAGTTTTAGATGTTTTAGTGAGAAATCATTTGAAATAAAATCTGAACCATGTTGTTTGAACTAAATAATCTGTATGTATTCTTGGATTATGCCTTCATATGTGCTACTTAGATGATTACATTCAGGCATGTGTGTTCTCTATAAACAGCTGTTAAAAAAGATTCCATTACGGAGGGTCTTTCGGACATGAGGCTGCTTCAGAGCAGAATAGCACAGTGCTTCAGCTGTATGTATTTTTTACATAGTTACATGTTGATTTGATGTGGGTGTGTTGTGGTTTTTTTTTGTTGTTGTTTGTTTTTTTTAAACTTTCCGTTCTGTCTCACTCTGAAATGATTTGTGGAAAGATTTGTCTGACTTTTTTCCAGGACAAAAAAGTTGTTTTCTCAGTCTCCCTAGGTTACAGTCCTTGGTATGTTGGGTGTGGTAAAAAGCGAAACAAGGTGTCTTCAAATTGCTTTCCCTTAGTTTGAATTGGCTTCTTTGAGGCTTTTAGATTTCTCTTTAATTCCAGAGATTTGTTCTAACTGCTGTAAAGGATCATGAAAACCAGGTGAGCAGATGACTGATGGATTTGAGATTTGCTGTCATCTGAAGGGCGCACTTCCTAGCACTGTGTTGTGATGCTAGAGAGATGGATTGTTTTCTTTTTCCCTGTCCTTTCTGTCAAAGCACATGTTTCCCTTAAAATAAAAAGGAATAATACAGCTGTAGGCTCATACAGCGTCTATTCCAGAGAATTGGAAATTACTAACTCTTCTAATTTTAGCTCTGGATATCATAGATGCTTAATCCACATAACATTAAAACACTATCATCTGATGCTACTCGGTGAACTGATTAGCTAGATTGCTCTGGGCTATAAAAAGCGAACAGCATTGCTTCATGTAAGTACAAACTGCACTATGGGTCTTGGAGTTCATTGTTACAGACACTCTAAACAGTTGGAACTGCTCATGTGAGAACTCAGAGTTTGTTGTGTTCTTAAACTGTGGAAAGCATTTATTGCATTGTGAGTTTTGACCTAGAAAATCAATGGTGTACTCTGTCAAGTCTGTTACTACTGTTTTTCTAATGTGAAAGCCTTTCTCTCTTCTTTGTTTTGAAAGTAATTCACAGGACTGCAGAAGCACAAGCCCCTAGGGTTCCAGGAGGCGCTGAACTCCTCAAATAGGTATTCCTCATTTTGCTCTGGGGCAGTAGCTGGTAAAATAAATGGCTATTGTGCTTTCATTTACAGCCTTTCAAAATGCTCTAGTTCTCAACCAATAACATGCAAAGTCAGTGGAAATTTATTGGAACCATTTCAGAATTCAGCAGACCTGGAGAACCATAGCTCTGAACAACATGAAGTACTCTTAGCTGCTCAATGGAGTTCCTCTGGTGACCAAAGGCGTTATTGACCTAATGAAGGGTGGTGCTGGGAGGGAGCTGGGTTTCAGGGAGCTCTCCATTCCCATGGGTTTCTCCGGGGTGGGAGGTTGCTCTGTTTCCTCATGAGTTTTCTTGATCTTGGAGGAAAACTGTCATATCAGGCCATAATTTTATCAGAAAGAAGGCATAGGGAAGTAAGGGAACAGCAACCTGATGTTCAAGGCGTGAAGCTGATATATCTGACTGTCTGTTTGGATGTGGTAGGATGACAGGGATAAGAGCAAGATGTTCACCAGCAATGCACCTCTTTGACAGAAAAACTTCCCTAAAAAAAATCATCTTTTCTGACTCAAGAACTTTTCTTAGTTCCCAATCAGATGCAGGAGGCTTATCTAGAACACTTAAACTTATTTTAGGTAAACTGAATTAGTAGCATAGGTTGAAGGTGTGTAGTATAACACATTTTAACACTTGTTGAACTGTAAGCTGAGGAATGCAGGATGATTGTCAAGGTCTACAGAGAAATAATAAAGGTGGTAGGATGTCTGAATGGGATGTGAAGGAGAACAAGATGAAGATGTTTAAGCTGGAGAAAACTCAAAATTCAAATCAGGTAAAAGCACAATAAAATGAATGACTTTATAGTTATGTAACACTGCATGTGAAATATCACAATGAAGATGATGATCCTGCTAATCTGAAGAGGAAAAAATAAATGTATTTACAACAGATAATACTTGAACCAATTAAACTTTTATCAGTAGTCCTTGTGGAAACACTAGTCTATCTGAATGACACTGCATTCTTTTAATACTTGGAAGTGGACTAAATTCACACAACAGAAATATGTTTAGATCCTCTAGGTTAGGATTTTAGAAGTTCTGTCAAACTTGATTTTTCATCCTAATTCAAAACTGAAGTTAAGAAATTTTTCCTAACCTCCAGATTTTAACAGTGAGACACCCTTGTCATCTGCTTACATAGAAATTACTTAATGTTTTATGTTTGTATGCCTGTGGCTATATTGCCTGCAGCATTTTATTATCATCTGCTGTTGTTGCTGTGAAAAGGAGAAGGTTAAGATCATTCTAAAATTATTTGCAGGAGGAAGAAAATCTCAGAAGAGTGTTTGAGCAAGCTCTTGGAAGTATAGCAAGAACCAGTGTCTCAAAACTGAAAAAAAAATCATTAAAAAACAAATAAACAACAAAACAGTAAACCTTTGGATGAAATGGAGAGTTATGAAACTTTCATGTCATCCTGATTTACTATTATGTCCTACACAAACAAACAAGAAAAAAAAAAAAAGAGTGGAATCTTTTCACCTAGTTGTGCAGGATATGTGTGTATCCTCCTTGCTAAATGGGAGGAAATCTATCTTAGTGATGGTATTGAGATTTGGAAAACTCCAAAAAATATGAATTTTTGAAAATCATATGCCTAGTCCTAACATGTGCAAAGCAGAGTGAGGGTGAGAAGGAAAACCAAAGTGAATCTTTGTCGTGGTTGACAGAGATCCTACTTTTTAACTTTTAGCTCACAGATTAAAGATCATAACTCAGGGTAGCTGTGTCCACCCATTTGGCTACTCTTTTATATTGCTGTATTTCTTCAGTGATGTTTATGATCAATGCTAGGTTAAGAGTGATCACCTCTGCCCTTAGAATGTTAGTAAATCTTGTGGCTGGAATGAAGTCTTAGCTGTTTCCCCTGTCCCCTTTCCTGTGAGAAGCACTATAAACACTGTTCTTCTGCAGTTCTGTTGAGCTGCTCTCCAGAGAAAGATGTAGACACCAACAAAACGCTTTTGTGGGGGTTTTGTTGTTGTTTGAGCCATAGTAAATAAATACTGGTTACATGCAACATGACTAAAGCAATGCAACTGTATTGTTGTCATTGGAGTTGAAAGAACACAAATTTAAATGCAATAGCTGTATTTAGATTGCAGAAATGCTTTGTGCTTGAAATACTAAGAACTTTCGTAAGACTTAAGGGGGTAGTTGGTTTTTGTTTTTTATTTCTACGTTTACTTCTCCATTTTTGTTTTAATACACCAGTTGGTAGGATGTGTTAACCTCAAATTAACTTTAAGGTTTAAACACAGTAAACAATCTTACTTCTGTGGGAAACTATGCATATTTGAGTCTTTTAGTTACGTAAAACTATTGTTAATGTTTATTCAAGTATAAAGGAATATTTATCTTGAAAAATACCGTCCTGTCTATATCACTAATACTCCAGTAGTTCAAGGTTGTGGCATGATATCTTCAAGGATCTAAGAAAATAATGTTTTTTTTGGTCTCAGAAGTTCTGCAACTGATGTATGGCCCTGTTGTGTGGGAGTGAGGTGATCACAGGTTGCATGTTCTGACATGAATTGTGGATTTTCTCCCTTCTTCCTTTCTCCTCTCAGATCAAATCCTGCAATGATATTTTGGTATTACTTTTTAAAACATCAATGAATGGTAATCTTTCACTTAAATTTGGATTATCCAAATGTATATCTGTAGTGATTCAGCTGGTTATAGCACATAATAAACTAAGCTTAGTGTTTGTTTTTACAAACCCAGTATCAATGTTTAATTCACAAGTTTAATTCCTTCTTGCTCATTTGGTTGTAGCATAATAAGATTTGGCATTTAGGCATCAGTGCAGAAGAGCTTTCAATAGCCCAAAACTTGCTGGTCACCTATTTTCATTTAGTCTCTGCCCTCTATTATTGTGTCTAGTAGGTAAGAGTACTTACTTCCTGCACCATGATAGTTTTCCTTACTCCACGTCTCATCAGGGGCTCTTGGGATTTATTTTGTATATTAATAGCACTTCCCACCTGTTTATGCTTACTCTTTTTCCTGAAATATGAAGTGTGCAGTAACAATTCACCCAGTGTAGGTGGTCCCTAACAGGAGATACAGGTGGGCCACCCGTACTGGGGAAAAAAAAAATAGATTAACCAGTTTCTACAAAAAGGTTATTCCCTATTAAATCTTTTCCCCTCTGAATGCTCACTTATTTAGGATGCCAGGAGGCAGTGATCATGGGTCTCTTTCTTTTCATCTGTTGTTGCATACCAACCTTCACTGTTGTCCTTCCCCTCTCCTTTGGACTTGAGTATCTCCCTATAAAAATGAGCTTTAGTGCAGCAGCTTTGTAGGCCACTGTGGAACCTGCCCTGACCAGGAGCAGCAGTGCCCTTCTTGAGAGGCACTAAACTAACCTCAGAAACATGCAGTTAGGGAACTTCAGACCCCACTGATGTGCCATCTTAATTCCAAATCTGTCTTAACGTTAGAGCTTTTTTTGGAATTGAGATATGCATCTGCCATGTGTTGAACAGTTTAAAAAAAAAAAAAATTGTGTGGTGGGATAGAAAAAAGGAGATATAAGTAGTTTATATGGAGCACTGTTACATAAATATGTTGGATGGGGCAAGATGTTTTGGAATGTGGATAACGTGTCTATCAGATTCTCAGAAAAAATTCATTTTCTAATAATGCTGTGTCTTTCTATATAACTCATTTTTTTTAAGTTGTTAACACTGGAGGTAGGGTTTTTGCACCTTTCTCTCACTCAGTGAAATGCATGTCACGTTTGGAGTACCTAGTGGCAAGGGTTACTATTTTTGGCACTTCTTTTGCTATGCTGTATTCCTCTGCTTGCTCTGCACTAAGATGATAGCGACTCATTTCTATGTTTTCCCGGACCATTCCATTTACATTAAAGTTGAAATTGAACCTGACATTTTTTGTTGCTACACCTGGTTTTAGGGAGTCTTATGGTTACTAGTTTTTCCTTTTCTCTAAGCAAGTTAACAGCAGCTCTATGCTTTGAATTTATTTTTTCTTTAAGAAGAATAGCTGAATTAAATGAACTTGTGTCTTGGCAAGAATGTAAGTAGGACTAAAACAGCTGAACTGGTTTATGAACTTTACTATGAGTAATGAGTCTGACTCGATAATTAACTGAGATAAACCCAACACTGTACCTTTTGAAGACCAAGGTGTTAGGCTCACCTGCCTGCCCCCCCCTCCCTCCTTTTCTTTTAGCGCTCTCTGACTATGTTCCTTCATATTTTTTTCTGCACTTGTTACCAAGTAACAGCCAGCAAATGGGGCTGATCTTAAACAGGAGGATGCTGAGTATTATTTGGCTGGAGATGTTTTCTTTTTTGAGTTGCCTTCTTGCTACTTGACTCTCTTGAAAGTAGTAGTAATGTCTACTTATTTCTATTAGGAATTTGAGATATGCTGGAAGGAATTTTTGCTTCTTTAGTTCACCGTGCGGATTGGTTCTTTAATTGACCATTAACTGGTGTTCCAGTGGGCCTTTTCTTCTCACGTCTTCATGAAGTAGGGCATTTGGTCTTTGCAGACTGCTTTGAAGATTTCTTTTGTGCTTGTGGGGTTTTTTTGATTAAATTAAATGAACAAGTGCTCCTCATTGATTCTTCACACTGACAGGCTGCTCTGTGCTCTCCTGCATCTGCAGTATTCACTGGGGGAGGGTGCTGGGAAATGCTGTCTTGCTCTTTTAAATTTTAATCTTTGTTTTCTTCTTCTGTTTCCTTTACAGGGGAAATCCCAGTGTCTGAGATCCTTAAATATAAAACCCCCAAACCAACCCTCCCACCATGTTGTACACTCACTTCTGTTCCTGTAGAAGTTCCAGCTGCTGTTCCCCAAAAGGTATCTCTAAGCCTTACCACAAGTAACCATTACCATGTTGTTAAAAGTCTTAGTCTTCCACTTGCCCATCATCCTTTCTTACCCACAAGTCTTTGAAGTTCACGTGTCTTAGTTTAATCTAACAGTTCTGGTGCCCCAGGAAACTATGGCAACTTATAAAGTGAATTTCAAAATCAGAGGCTTTTTCTACAAGTTTTTCAAATGTAGGATTGCAATCTTGCAATGACTTGCATCATGACTGTGTTGATCTTGTGAAGAGATTGGCATGACAACACAAGCCTGTAGACTAGAGGGACCAGGACCGTGGCTGCAAAGTGGTAATTGTTTGGATAGGGCACTTCATTTAATACCTCTATGCCAGGATCTGTCCTACTTGTGCCGTGCCAGTATCTCATAAAATGGCACAGTATATAGAATCATAGACTGGTTTAGGTCGGAAGGGACCTTCAAGATCATCTAGTTCCAACCCTCCTGCCGTGGGCAAGGACACCTTCCACTAGACCAGGTTGCTCAAAGCCTCAACCAGGCCTTGAACACCTCCAGGGATGGGGCATCAATGGCTTCTCTGGGCAGCCTGGGCCAGTGTCTCACCACCCTCAGAATGAAAAATATCTTCCTTATTTCTAATCTAAATCTACCCTCTTTCAGCTTGAAGCTGTTACTTGTCCTATCACTACATCCCCTTGTAAAAAGTTACTCTTCAGCTTTCTTGTAGGCCCCTTTCAGATACTGGAAAGCTGCTATAAGGTCTCCCCAGAGCCTTCTCTTCTCCAGGCTGAACAAGCTCAACTCTATCAGCCTGTCTTCATAGCAGAGGTGTTCCAGCCCTCTGATCATCTTCATGGCCCTCCTCTGGACCTGTTCCAACAGGTCCATGTCCTTCTTATGTTGGGGCCTCCAGACCTGGATGCAGTATTCCAGGTGGGGTCTCAGAAGACCAGAGTAGAGGGGCAGAGTCACCTGCTGGCCATGCTTCTTTTGATACAGCCCAGGATATGGTTGGCTTTCTAGGCTGTGAGTGCACATTCCTGACTCATGTTGAACTTCTCATCCACCAACACCCTCAAGTCCTTCTCAGGGCTGCTCTCAGTCCATTCTCCACCCAGCCGATATTTGTGCTTGGGATTGCCCTGACTCACATGCAGGACCTTGCACTTGGCCATGTTGAACTTTGAGGTCTGCGTGGGCCCACCTCTCAAGCCTGTCCAGGTCCTTCTGGATGGCATCCATTCCGACCAGCCTGTTGACCACTCCACACAGCTGGGTGGTGTTGGCAAACTTGCTGAGGGCGCACTCAGTCCCGACATCCGTGTCGCCAACAAAGATGTTAAATAGTACCCATCCCAGTACCAGCTCCTGAGGAACACTGCCATCACTGGTCTCTGCTTGGACATTGACCTGTTGACCATAACTCTTTGAGTGCAGCCATCCAGTCAGTTCCATATCCCCCAAGTGGTCCATATGTCAAATCCATGTCTTTCCAATTTAGAGATCAAGATGTCATGTGGGACAGTGTCAAATGTTCGGCACAAGTCCAGGTAGATGACATCTGTTGCTCTCCCCTTATCCACCAATGCTGTAATGAAGGCTGCCAAATTTGTCAGGCACAATTTATCCTTAGTGAAGCCATGTTGGCTGTCCCCGATCACCTCCGTTTTTTCCATGTGCCTTAGCATAGTTTCTGGGAGGATCTGTTCCATGATCTTGCTGGGCACAGAGGTGAGACTGGCCTGTAGTCTCCCCTGGTTTTCTTATTCTGCCCTTTTTAAAAAGGGGGGTTATGTTTCCCCTTTTGCAGTCAGTGGGACTTGTGGATGAATTTCACCAGGTCTCATGGACTTGTGCATTTTCAGGTTCCTCAGCTGGTCTCGAACCTGGTCTTCTCCTACAGTGGGTGGTACTTCATTCTCCCAGTCCCTGCCTTCATTCTCCCAGTTCTGCAACTTGGATGTTATGTTTAGAGCCCTTACCAGTGAAGACTGAGGCAAAAAAGTTTTTGAGTACCTCAGCTTTCTTCACGTTCCAGGTGACCAGATCTCCCGTTTCCTCATGGAGTGGGCCCACATTTTCCCTAGTCTTCCTTTTGTCACTGATATACCTATAGAAGGCTTTCTTGTGTAGGATCTTATAGGTCAAAAATCAACACTGTAAAGTCAATCTGGAATCTAATATGAAACAATTCTAGGCTTTGTGGCATTATGGGGAGATTCAGCATAAAGCTATTATAAACCTATGAAACACCTATGTAGATTTCCAGTACATCTTCAGATCTTTATCATAGGGTTCTCCTTGTCTTGGCAGTTGCTCTGTAGGGACATGTAAATAATGCTACAGAAGAAATTTTCTTTCTGTTAAATGCATAATGAAAGAGTGCTGTCTCAGTAACTGTGGTTTGCTGACTGAGATAATAGCCACAAATGGGATTATCTCTCAATGAATGCTGTGGGAGTGACAAAACCTCCCACAGGTTTTGAGCAGGTAAAAAAGGAAAAGGTTTCCTTTTCACTTTAGCTTGGGGGATGTCCTTCAATTAACTGTCCTTCGTTTGTGCAGTTAGTGTGTACTTAGGTATGTACTCATAAATGTATACCTAGTGAGGAATATTTAGTGGGGTTGTGCCAGGTAAAAATTCAGACTGAACCAAAATTAGTGACTGGCGAGATGCTTTCATGGGCACGTCTCTGTCAGACATGATTTTCTCAAGAGCAGTACGCTATGCGTGTTGCCCTCATCTCTGAAAGAACGAGTGAACCCTGCTGAACTGAGTGGTATCTTTGCCACTGCTCTGACAGTTTTGACAGGAAGATCTATGTTTTGACTAAGCCTGACTGATCTTTCACTCTTGTATAAAAATTTACTTTCCTTATCTATCTTTTTGATAGTTAGTTGTCTCAGAGTATTTAAGAATCAGAGAACACCAGGATGGGAGGGACCTCAAGGATCCAACCTTTCTTGGCAAAAACACAGTCTAGACAAGATGGCCCAGCACCTTGCCTAGCTGAATCTTAAGAGTGTCCAGTGTTGGGGAAGCCACCACTTCCCTAGGGAGATTATTCCAATGGCTGTTTATTCTCATTGTGGAAAAAAAATTGGTTTTGTGTCTAATCGCAATCTCCAAAGGAGTAACTTGTACTCACTACCTGTCGTCTTTTCGACGCGACTCCTTGTAAAAAGGGAGTCTCCATCTTCTTTGTAGCAATCCTCTAAGTCCTGGAACATGGTGATAAGGTCTCCCTTAAGTCTTGTTTTCTTAGGGCTGAACAAACCCAATTCTGTCAGCCTTTCCTCATATGGCAGGCTTCACAGTCCTTTGATCATCTTTGTGGCCCTTCTCTGGACCCTCTTCAGCCTGTCCACATCTTTTTTTTGTATAGCAGGGATCAAAACTGAGCACGGTATTCCAGATGTGGCCTGACAAGTGCTGAGTAGAGTGAGATAATGACTTCTTTTGATGCCCTTGTTGATACAACTCAGCATCCTGTTGGCTTGCTTTGCTGCAGCAGCGCACTTCTTCACGCACATTGAGCTTGTTGTCCACCAGGACCCCTAGGTCCCTTTCCACAGAGTTGCTCCCCAGCCTGTGCTGCACTCCTGGATTATGTTTTTCCAGGTGCAAGACCTTACACTTGTCCTTGTTGAACTTTGTCAGGTTCTTGTTAGCCCACTCTTCCAGCCTATCCGTGTCTTCCTGCAGGGTGGCTCTCCCTTCCAAAGTGTCTACTTCCCCATTCAGTTTGGTATGATCAGCAAACTTCATCGGAGTACACTTGATCCCATCATCCAGTATCAGTCCCTGGGGGACCCCACTTGTGACAGTTTGCCAGTTTGAAAAAGAGCTGTTTACCACCACCCTCTGGGTGCATCCTGTCCTGTCAGCCAGTTCCCCACCCACTGCACAGACCACTTGGCTAGATAGACCGTGTAACACATTAGTTTCTCTAGGAGGAGTTTGTGAGGAACTGTGTCAAAATCTTTGGAGAAATCCAGTTAGACAATGTCCACTGCTCACCCTACATCAACTGAGCAGCTTACTTTGTTGTAGAAGGTCATCAGGTTTGTCAAGTGTGATTTGTCTGTGGTAAATCCATATGGGCTTTTTCCAACCACGTGATTCACTGGAGTTGTCATGGCCCCCAGGAGGATTCGTTCCATAACTTTCCCAGGGACTGGAGTAGGACCAATGGGCCTATAATTTCCTGGATCCTCCTTTAAGCCCTTCTTGTAGATGGGGGGGGTGTGTGTGTGTGTGTGATATTAGCCTTCTGCCAGTCTTCTGGGATGTCCCTATGGCTTCTCAAAGATTATGGAAAATGGCCTCACAATGATGTCAGCTAGTTGCCCACAGGTGGACAGCATTCAGGGCCCATCGATTTGTAGGGGTCAAGCTCCTGTAAATAGTTCACGTACCAGCTCTTCCTTCACTGATGGTGGATCTGCGTTTGTATCAACCTGTTGTTGTTCCCAAGGCCCAACGGTGCTGATGAAGAAAGGTTGAGAACCTCTGCCTTTTCCACATTGCTGGTGAGTAATTCCCCTCTCCTTTGTAGCAACAGGCCCCTATTTTCCTTCTGTTTCTGCTTGTTATTTACGTACCTGAAGAACCCCTTCTTGTAGGTTTTGACATCTCTGGCCAATTTCAGTTAGAGCTGAGCTTCTGCTTTTCTAATTGCATTTCTGCACGCCCTGGCAATGCCGTTGTAGTTCTCAACAGGCATTCATCTGCTTTTCCATCTCTGGTACGCTTCTTTTTTGGTTTTAAGCAGCCTCTGAAGCTCACAGTTAAGCCAAGGGGTCTCTTGCTCTGCTTCCCTTACCTTTAAAGGGCATGAACTGGTTTTGTGCTTCCCTGAGAGCATTGTTGAAAAACTCTTAGCATTTGCTAACTCCATTATCTTCCATGGAAGCTTCCCATGGAATCCCTCCCAGCTGAGCTCTGAGCAAGCTGAAGTTTGCTCTTCTAAAATCTAAAACCATTGTCTTGGTACTTCACCTTCAGCATGCTCAGCAGGATTCCAGACTCCACAACATTGTGATGACTGCAGCCAAGGCTATCACAAATCAAGATATTACAAAGCAGGTTTTCTTGGCTTGTGAGTAGCAAGTCCAGTAGTGTCTCATTCCTGGCTGGCATGTTTAATATTTGTATGAGGAAGCAGTCCTCTACGCATTCCACGAACTTCATGGATGACATCTGAGCTGCTGTATTGTTCTTCCAACAAATGTCTGGGTAGTCATGCATAGGAAACCAGGTTCTGTTGACTCAAAGCTTGCTTAAATGACCCAAATATTGCTTCGTTGGCCTTCTTGTCATGGTTTGGAGGTTGGTAGCAGATGCCTACTGTAACATCCCCCCCCTTGGAGATGATCCTTCTGATCTTGACCCAGAGGTATTTGATAAGGCTTCCACAGTTGCTGTAGTTGACTTCTATACATTCCAGGTTCTCCTTAACATAGAGTGCAACTCCTCCTCCTCTTCTTCCCTGCCACTCTTTATGAAACAGCCTGTAGCCGTCCATTGTGATCCTCCAGTCATGCGAGTTGTCCCACAATGTTTCAGTTCTTGCTGATGTATCATAACTTTATGACTGGGTCACAGAGCTCCAGTTCCTCCTGTATTTTACCCAGGCTATGTGCATTCTATACATACACTTGAGGCAGCTCTACTGGTTTTGACTGGGATAGAGTTAATCTTCTTCAGAGTAGTTTGTATGGTGCTATGTTTTGGATATTTTGGTTATTGCTGAGCAGTGCTTATGCAGCATCAAGGCCTTTTCTGTTTTTCACACTGCCTCGCCAGTGAGTAGGCTGGGGGGCACAAGAACCTGGGAGGGAACACAGCCAGGGCAGCTGACAAGAGTTGGCCAAAGGTATATCCCATACCATATAACGTTGCGCTCAGCAATAAAAACTGAGGAAGAAGGAGAAGGGGGGAACATTAGGAGGAGGGGGTGACATGGGGCCTGATGGTGTTTGTCTTCCTAAGTAACTGTACTTTGATGAAGCCCTGCTTTCCTGGAGGTGGCTAAACACCTGCCTGCTGATTGGAAGTAGTGAATGAATTCCATGTTTTGCTTTGCTTGCACGCACAACTTTTGCTTTGCCTATTAAACTGTCTTTATCTCAACCCACGAGTTCTAGCACTTCTGCCCTTCTGATTCTCTCTCCCGTTCCCTGGTGAGGGAAGTGAGCAAGCAGCTGTGTGGTGTTTAGCTGCCCACCAGGCTTAAACCATGAGAGTGGCAAATTCTTAAAATGGGCCTGACTGACTTGCACTGGCAGTGCTTTAAATACTGTTTTCCATGGATGTCTGTCTAGCAGTGCAGACCAGGACCTCAACATGAACCAATGCGCATGTGAGTTTCAGGTGAGGAGGTGATAGGGTCTAGCACAAGTATTACTATTTTTAATTCAATGTTTATTTTAATACAGCAGATGCGGTATCCCTGCTCAAGCAATGCATTAAAATGGAGCAAGACTTTGGCATGTGGACTTAACAGTGTCTATGCTAGGGCATACATGGAATAATGTGCCTGGTTTTTATTGCCCTGCATCTCAGTTTTGTAGGCAGAACAGTTTGCTATATATTGTCTGCTGACATTTTTATGGGGAGTTATCTTGGGTGACTGTGGGAACTGTGTTATGACATTGTATTACTGTCTGAAAGTGGTACTATTACTTATGTCAGGGTAGCTTACTTTGTAGTCTGGGCACATTCCTCAGTGTCTAGAGAGCTAATGATTTAAAAATCATTTTATGTTTTAAAAGGGACTTGCGTGTATGTCATCAGGAAAATAGTGGTCGTCTTTTGTCATCTGGTCTTGTCTTGGGTCTTCATTGAGAGACCTGAAACACTAAATCAAGTTTATGCCAAAGGAACTGAGTACCTAACCTTACTTTCTTGAGGTCTTATGTGAAAATGATTCTTTTTTAATGATTTGTAAAAGGAGGCATATGAATCTGCAGTTAAAAGGTACTCACCCAGTCCACCTGAATGTTAGTTGACTTTGTAACTAGCCAGGCATAAATAACAGGCGAAACATAACGTGTTCCAGCTACTGCTGTTGCTAGTTCTGGAAGATGTTCTGTAGTCAGCCTGGAATTTATTATTAAAAACCACTTAATCTTTGATTTACTAAGCTTTGTGTCTTCAGAATGACTACACTGAAAGCATACCACAGATGTTGTGTTAAGGCCAGCTGATGATTGTTTTTCTTGCATCTGTTCTCATCTGTGCTAACCCTTGCATTCAGACTTCAGGAGCCTGACACTATTTCACCTGTGTGGGGAAAAAAAATCCCACAAAAAGCCCACACTGTAATCAGAGTTTTAAATAAGTGTGCACGCACTTGCTGTTTGGGTTCATTCCGAGGGGCAGAAGTAGCTTTTGATGTGTTTTGGTAGTACTTGGGGAGGGGAGGAAGGTGACGCATCTCACCTTCTGCGAGTATGAGCAAATAAGTGTATGACTATGGCGTACACATATGTGCACGTTCTTCAAATTCGTTGCGTCCACCTGGAAAATTGTAAATCTGGTCATGTCGTTTGCTTGAGAGATGGATCTCAGGTCTGTAGGAAGATTGTGGTAACATTTCTTACAAATTTTTTCGCACGAGACACAGAACTGAGGTCTGGTTAGAAACAACACAAGCACTGTGCTCTGTCTCCCAGTGTGTAGGTGTGGCTGAATGAGATGGTGACATTGCTACTCTCTGTACTGTTCAAAGCTGTTTGGCAGCGTCTTGGGAGCCCACCTGGCTGTAGAGATGGGCAGAACCCCAGGGCATTATTTGGATACTAGTTTGCCTAATCCTTACCCACTTTGACTGTTTTCTTTCACCTATGCAGAAAGTCTTCCTCTAGACACTTTGAAGGGTGAAATTTTTACTTCTCTAACTTCCTAACTTGTGTAATAAAACTTTTAAGGGCTTAGCCTGGAAATGTCACTTTTCTGCTTGAGAAACCTTGTTTTTGGAATATCCAACTCTTGTGTGTAGTAGAAGGATTTATGCTTGGTGACAAAAGTAATTACTGAGGCATGGCAAAGCACCTCTACTTTAAAATTCAGCATTTTTTCCAGGTAAAGAAAAGAAATAGTACAAGTAAATGAAGTGAGGAATGTTTATGAATTAGATGTGATATAAAGAAATGAATTTCTGACTCAGCAGCCTGAATTGCGGCAAATGTTTCTATATTATAACTGAATGTCATGGATGCCCTTGTCAATATGAAATCCTAGCTATAAATGCTATTTCTTCTATATATGTTTGGAGCATGGTGGATTCTTTAAAGGAACTGAACTAATCTGCAAGCAAGCCATGCTCCTTTAAAGATTACATGTGGTAGTGTAGGCTGTTCACTTTCTTAAAGGGAAGAAGCAAATAACAGGTGGCTACTTGTAGAATTTTAAGAGTAAACTAGTTATTTGTTGGTCATTTGCTTTCTGCTTCACGAATACTTATGTTGTCTTTGCCTCTTGCCTGAGACATATTGATCCCATTCGTCTTACTGGTCGATTCAAAAGGCAAAACCACTTGTGCTCTTGGCCAGCCCTCCTAGAGGGGAAAGCACTGGGAAGGTTTTGAACCATGTTTGATTCTTAGGCTATTGTCCAGTTCTAACTGTAGTTTTGGATAGAGCATTATCACTCCTTTAGTTATAGAAACTCCGGGTACAAAGCCATTACAACAGCAATGCCATTTAGTACATTCAGGAGTTCTTAGTACCATAACTGGAATCAATAATAGCAGTTATTCTTCTGTATTCTTGGAAGAGATTTGGACAAATTGGTTCACAATAAATATACTAAGGGGGAAGTATAGCTGGTCTTCAGTTCTATTTCCCACTTAAAATTGTGAGGGAAGAAGTAAACTTCCCCTGGGAGACTTAAAATAAGTGAAACTCTTTGTTATCTGAAGGAAAAAATCCTTTTACTACTTTGTTTTATTTTCTGTGTAAATGTGAGAAAATGGTTGCTTGATCAGTTATGCTTTTTTTTTTTAGTAAAATGATAAGCAGTAAAAATGTAATACCACTTAACTGGATGTTTTTTATTCTTTTTCCCCAACCTATTTCAGTGCGGTCTCAATGTCTAAGTTGTTCTTCTAATTCCCCAAATTCGGTGTTACTGCTGAAATCATTGGTACTGTTGGATGGAATCAATAACTCATTATTCTGTTTTTAGTGCATCGATGTCTTACTGAGAAATCAATTTTTCAAATATGAAATCCAAGCGGAAATAATGATTGCTGTGTTAAATGTGTCAGTTTGGGGAAGATTTTGATAAGAAAAAATAATTTCCAAATGTGAGGAGATGTTTGGGCAGAGCCATTCCTGAATGATGCAAGTAGAATGTGTGTGCTATTATCTGTCATATTACTGTCAAGCACAAGAAATCCACTGGTGTCCTATTCTTTTTGTTTTGAAGTGGATCATGTTATATGTCAATTATTGGGGGGGAAACTTAAATTTCTCTTCAGGAGTTAAGAAAGCTGCATCTCAACTTTCCTTACTGCTACAGTATATTGGTGCTGTCTTCTGTTTCTGCTAATTTGTTGGCAAGATAACATGTGAACACTTGACAGACCAAATGTGGAAAAATCTTTATCAAAAGAATAGCTTGATTCAGGAGGGAGAAGTGGAATTATATTCCAAGATAAATTATTTTTAACTGTCATCTTTGTAACTAAGGTTTTGTAGTATCTGGAGCTTCTAAGAGAAGCTTAATTCAGCTTCTCTTAATTTGTGGACCCTTATCTGCTTTCTCTTTTTTTTTTACAAGCAGTGCTTTGGCCATGTGTAAATTTCTCCTTAAATTCACCCTGAATGACTGAAAATTGGGAAGTGGTTAAGGAGGAAGGAGTGCTGTAAAAGTTATCAGCACAGCTCTTTTAGTTGAGATATATAGTCCTCTGTAAGTACATGCCCGATAGTCTTACGAAAATAGAAGAGTACATGCCCGATAGTCTTATGAAAATAGAAGAGTCATGTATGGCTGAGCAGTTTTTCAGATAAAGCAAATGAACGTGAAAAATAAAAATCAGAATATTATTGAGTCCTTAAAAAGAACTAAATCTAAGTGTGTTTCAAATTTGAGGCAAGAGGAAGCAACAGTGGTTTACCTGTTGTTCTAGTAGTGATCTTGGTACCCTTTTGGGAAGGAACAAGGCTTAGCAATAAGGGTTTGCAGGTAAACAAGAGAGAGAATGCAAATAACTTGCAGATAATGCTTGTGAATTTTGCCTCTTCTCAGACTCAGTTGCATTCATAAGTTTAAGTGTTGGAGATGTTTGGTTTAAACTAAAAGCTTCCCCTTTTTTTTTCTGCTTTCCTGTTGTTTTTGTGTGGCACTATTTCTTTGACTCTTATAGGAGGAAAATGCAGGATATAAGTAAGGTGGCTCTATGAAGAGCTTGGACATGTTTCTTGCCTTCCGAATGAGGTATGAAACAACTGAATAACACTTCATTGTCTTAATACTCTGCTCTACCATCTCCAAACAATAAATCCTGTCTTGCTTTCTCGCTAGAATGAAGAATTTGTGTCTTCAGACTTTAACCAGATTTACCTTAAGGTTGTACAAAACTCGAGGTTTAATTAGAAGTATTGATCTGAGCCACTGGAACTTTCAGCTGTACTTTACTCCTCATTAAATATGTAACATTTGAATTTAAAGTCAGTTTTTTTACTGCCTAGGTTGTAACCACGTAAGTCTGTTTAAATACTGTCTTTTGTGTATACTTTCTAGTTGTCATTAGGGTGTGCTTTTTATCTTCTGCAGTTTATCTGAGAAGGCACTTTAAGAACGTGCTGTGCTGTATTTTACAACAGGTTACAGAACTTACCACTTGTTTCTGCGGCTTGTGAAGACAAATTAGGATGCATTCATTCATTTCACACAGTGTATAATCCTGTATCAAGATTCACATATTCTTTCTAACAACTCAGTCTAGATTTTAGTGTATGCAACTATTGGTAGATATCTCCAAAATAATCTGTGTGAGTCACTATTAGTCTCTGGTTTGGTTGCTGGTGATTTTTTTTATTGATTCTCTGGGCTATTTTTGTTCTTGTGTTGTCATTTTGTCTCTTGCAGAAAAAAGGAAGGCTACACTATTCTACTAATGAGTGAATAAGCGTTTATTCCAAAAATTCATAAGACTTTTGGGATTTGCAGGTGTTGTTTATACACAACTTGTTACTACAGTGCTCCTAAATAACAACAAACCAACAGCTCTGTGAATCACACAATAATAGTGCCAGGTAATATTTTGTGGCTTGGAGCTCTGTTCTGAGGTCCACAGCTTTGTTGGACAGCTTGCTTTGACTCTTTTGAGCAGTTGTAATTTAGCTGTCTTCTGCAAGGACAAGATACTGAAACACCTTAAGGGAAAGGAGCTGTTTACTTCCAAAATGTATTTCTGGCAATGCATCTAGGCAGTGGTTTTTTCCATTCACCAGTGCCTCTCTATTCCTTTGTATCCATGGATTTTTTTAGAACAGCAGCTGCTTGTGTTGTACCAGTGCTGCCAGAAGTTTCAGTTAAACACTCCTGTGTAACACAGAAATTTCCAGAAAGCTTATTTAGAAGTTCTGTAACATATTTTAACCTAAAACTTGAACATCTTTGTATCTTCCCGCTAGTCCATCACTGAATAACTGTGAAGTATGGAATCTGTGAGTGTGTTGGACCTGTGCGTATGCAGGCTTTCAGACAGCTTCCTGTTTCCCACTTCCCAGTTCTGTTTGCTTACCTTTTGTATTTCAACCCATGCGCATGATTCTGAGTCCTGTTTTGGTATCGTACAGTTGGCCATGTTGAGCATTCTTCCCAAAACATGAAGAATCACTCTGGTAACTCTGCTCCTAGACAGGGAGAGTAGATCAGTTCCTCTGTGCTGCTTTTATTTGTATTTGAGAGCTGGGTGACAGAGGGAGTGAGTGAGTTCATGCTAGAGAGAGTAATACTTGCCTTGGACATGCACTCTGGTGGAGAGCAAAAAGGAATTTCTTACTTTCATTGGGAAAAGCTTGTTGTAGGGTTATCTGCAGGAAATACTGTTCTCTGTCAGCCTGCAATATTCATATCAGCATAGCTTTGTATAAAAACTCTCATGAAATGTAATAATCAACTGCAGGCATGGCACTACTCTAACCACCTCTTCCTCAGGCATAGCAAACAAGATTGTATCCCTCGTATGTGGCAATAAGTTAATTGTTACCATTGTGAATTTGGTAAAAGATTTCTCCTTGTTGACTATGTGACATAATTGTTCCAGACATATATAAGCAATACCCTCAGCGCCATAGTGTACCAAAGCCCAGATTAGGGTGGAATGGGGAACCATAAGCTCAGTCCAGAAAGACACTCTCACTAGGCTGATTCATGATGGCCTAAGGAAGGTGCAGCTTGTCCTGCAGCAAGCAATTCCAGGCGAATTCTTCATTCTACACAGTCTGAGAACAGGACTTGTTTTTTCCTGTGTGTCCTGCCTTGAAAGCATCTTAAATTTAGCTGTTGGAGTGCTTTTTGGGGGTGCATCTTAAGTATCAGGCTTTAGAGTAAGTGCAGTGGTTGCCTAGCAAACACAGACACAGCAGGCTTCTCTGAAAGTTTTCCTTCAAATTTTTTTGAGTTTGCAGTAATGTGTACTTGTTTCCTAAAATTCAGAGACAACACTGCATCCACTTTGCTTTTATTCGGGTGTGGCAGTTTATTTGGTTTTGGTGTGGGTTTGGTGTTTTTTTTTTCCTTCTTTCATAACTAAAAAAGTTTTGATGGAGGTAAATTTTGAACTAGACTGGACTGCTCCTTGCCTAAAATTAAATTATTTTTGAACTTACTAGCCTTGTGATCATAAGATCAACCATAGCTCTCTAACTACTTGTATAAAATTTAATTTGCTTAGAAAGTACTCTTCCCATTGCCACAGCTGCATCTGCAACCCCTTTAAAGCGTATTTAAGGCAGCTATAACTGACTGTATTTGACCGCTTTTTTTTCCTGAGACATGATTCTGCGGAATGTTGAAGTAATTCTTCCAGGTAGCTCTCCCTAGGGCCAGTTCTGTATCATTCTGGTTTAGTCAGCTACTGTTTGGGCAATGGTTTTCTGTTCTTAACAGGTATTCTGTGCGTAGACCAATGGAACATACAGGTATTGGCATTAAAGACTACACTTCTATAGAATTTAGCTCTCAAATGTTTGAACGAATCTAGTGGCTGTTTTCCATCTTAAAAAGAAGGGAGGAAGTTTTCTCTACTTGGCCATGGGACAACTGAAGTCTCTGAAAAAGTCTCTTAAAAAGGTAACTGCTCTATTATTAGTTGATCAAATCTTGTTAGATGCTTATATGTGGTAGTTTACTGAAGATTCGAAATCATAAGAAGTCGGTTTACGCTTTGCTGTGTTGTCTCCAGACGCAGCGAAGTTGTGAAGTAGGTTGACATTTTCCTTCCTTATCATCCTGTGCTAATTCTCTAATCCCTGCGAAAGATTGACTATCCAATTTAGGCTCCTTAAGATACTTTTGAGGACAAGTGTTTCGGTTTTTAAAAGATGTGATTGCCCCAAATCTGAAGTATTTAAGAAATCAATGCCTCTGGAAATGAAAGGCCTTCTCGCCCGTGTTGGATAACAGAAACTGAGTATCAGGAGTTCTATCATTGTGCTGCATATATTTTTAGAGAACGGAATGTTTGCTTCCAACAAAGTGCAGTTATGGGCTCAATACTAGTAAACCTTTCTTACGATATATAACAAAGCTTATTTGGTTTGATGACAACCAGATTTCATCAGCTCCTTGCCTTTTGCTTTTGTTTAGCGTGGTTTGTGCTGTCCAAGGGGAAGGCATTGGGGAGGCACTTGCCAAAACGTGACAGCAGATGCTTCTGCAAGTTAGGTTTTTCCAAAGTAATGTGACAGGGTGAATCTGGTCATAGAAGTATTAAAGTAAAAAAGAAAAACTTTAATCACGTATGTGGATCAATATAACATGTGCCGTAAAAGATGGTAGCTTTGGCTTTATATTACTGTAATTCACTCACTGGTGACTATTACCTTTTTTTGAAAGAGGTATCGTAAAAGCAGGGAAAAACTGATTGGAAAGGCCATCTGATACCAAGAACTTCAGGCATCTGTTTATTATTGACATTCTCCTTTCCTTTCTCAAATAGAAAACCATTTTCTTTCTGTCACTCTCAAATCTCCACAGATAATGCTAAGGGTAACCAAATACTTTGTCTTGAAGACCCAGAGGTATTCCTTAGCTCTTTGTCTGCTGGATGTTTCCAGATCCTGTGAGGCTGAGCTTATGCTTCCAGTCGGTGCACCCACACAATACAGACGCAACTGGTTGTGCAGAGATTAAAACAGACAGGAGAAAAACATTTATAGGGACATCCACAGAAACAAACACCGTCCACCTAAAACATGAAAAAAACCACTGGCCTGACTGGATCCTGCTCTCTAGCTAATTGGATTTAAAGTATGCTTGTGGAATACACAAATACTCCCACTCAGCTCACAACTGTGGTGTTAACTAGTGGGATTACCTGGGTACTGCTGGTGTTGGAAGATCTGCATACCAAAAGATTCCCTACTCTCTACTCCACTCACCAGCTTAATTTTGCCCATTTCTCACATAACTCCGGCTTAACTATTTGTGAAATTGGGCTCTCCCTTATGGTGCTTTCAGTAACATGTATTAGCTACTTGATGTTCTCCATTTATGTCCGCCAATATCTTGTGTCATCTCCAGTAGTTTACCATGTACTGTTTGGTTAGCTAGCACTTGATACAGGGTCTAGTCATCTGTCTACAACCTTAACAAGTTATTTTTTCCCCCTTTTTATTTTGTGTTTACTTTTAGTATGATACTAAAGCCTTTTGCTTAATTCTCGGTAGTTGTTGAGAAACATCTCCCATGTGAGACCAGCTGATCTGCACTATTGTGTATCAAGTAAACACCATGCTCAGTACTCTCAAATTTTTGATAAATTAATTCATGTCCACACCTGCGGTTTATTGTTTCAGGCTGCCTGTCACTTTTAAATGAAACATTTAACTGGATGTGAAAGAATGTCATGATTCTAAAAGTAATGAAGATCAATTGCAAATCATTGGATAGATCATTGTAACCAGGTGCAGTACCTGTTCTATTGATAAACTGCTGGTCTTAATGCTTCTGAACTCTTCCCATTCCCTACTCCCTTTCCGTTTGTCATCTTAGCTTGTCATCAACAGCATTGAAACAGATTCTCTAAATTACATGTCTTAGTATAGTGTCCAATATTGATATTTTAGCTTTAGTTTATGGGATCTGGATTTCGGAGAGAGTATTATTTAATACATTGAGAAATCCAGGTGATTTCTCAACCATGTACTATGTCGGCCTTAAAACTGTTCAGTTTCCTCTATCGCAAAGTTAGACTGGGCAGAATACAATTTAAGAAAATGAATATAAGAGCAAATCGTGGAATTTTTTATACTTTTTGGTTGTGAAGAGAAGGCTTAGGAGGGAGGATGGGGAGAGAACAATTGGTGTAAATAGACAAAAATCAGTATATTGTATAAAAATAGTACATAATTATGTATTCTAAAAATATGAAAAATCTACATGACATTTGGTAAGTAAGCGAATTTCTTTCAACAGATGTGAGGATGCTCTTCATCTAAATTGTATAGCATTGTATGGTATTGCTTGGCATTCTATATTTTCCTGTAATTATTACTGAGATTTGTACTTCCTTGCTTGTTTAGAGAAATTTTGTAGTTTATTTGTAAAACTTAGCATATTCTCGTGATCTTTTTAATGGCCTTATTTATCTTCATGTAAGCTTTATGTACCAGATGACAGAAGCTGTTTCAGAACATCCAGTTTTGCCTTTTGGTTTGGAGGGGTGGTTGTTGTTGTTTTTTTTTAATTTATTTTGGATCTTGACTAAATTTCCTGTTGGTGTATTATTTGGTATATGTCGATTGCACAATAAAGCATGATGTAGAAATACTGACCTTAATGAAGAATACACCAGTTCCTCAGATTTTGAAAAGAGCATTAACTTTTCAGTATGACTATGCATTGCCGTATATACCTACTCAGGAGCAGGTGTTTTCTCTCTCTCATATCCACTTTCTTAAATTCAAGTATCTGAAACTATGAGAAAGAAAAAAGAAGATAATACTGTTTTAAAGACAGCTTTGCAGCAGCAAAATGGGATGAGGCAAAATCTTCCCTGAGTTTGGTTTAATTTAGAGTTGCTCAATTAGCTTAAGCTGGCTTTGGGTGAGGTTGGTGGTAGAACAAGTTACGCAGCTATCTCCTGCGAACATAGGTTAGACGTCACTCAGTTTCTAGCAAAAAGAGCTGCTTCATAGGACATTTTCCTTCAAATTACTCACAGAAAATCAACAATCAACATTTTTTCACTCTTAATGAGGTAACAAAAATTAAATGTGCACACTCTCTCATTGACTAATTGTATAACGCTTCAGTTTTCAACCCTTTAATTGCTTCAGTTCAAATATGTCAATTTTCTTAAGGCTTTAACCTCCACTTTCTGATCTTTTTGGAATATTGTCAACTTGGGAATGCTGGATACATGATGTAATTATGATAAATCTGTAAATATTAAATATATATATTGAAACTTAGCACTTATTTCACATAGCTTTGACTATCTGCTTCTAAGTAAAATAATCTCATACTACAGATGCAAAAAAAGTGGTGGATTTTTTTATAAGCAATATGAACCTGCTGCTCCATTCAGCAGGAATGTTTCAATCTCTTCCCAGAGGGAGCACTCTCTTTCTCAGTGGTCAGGAATGTATAATACATGGGAATATTCATATTCATTATTCAGGAAAACAATGTTCATTGCATTATGGGGAAGTCTGAGGTGCATCACTGCGTGCTTCAAGACAGACGTATTCATGATAAGTTTTTTCAGGACATATTTTTGATAGTGCTACCCATTAAAAGTACTTCTGCGATGAAGTTAAGTGTATTTGTGAAAGGCACAGACACTAATAAATAAACTAAGATTTCCATTTGCACTTTTAAGTAGGTTAAGTGTAATTCTGGAAATTCTTTTAGCAATAGAACTATAAGAAGTATCTTCAGGTGAGAGAGACTTTCTGCTGAGTTTCTTTCATGTGATACCTGTCAGACTTCCTCCTTCCTTGAGGAGGAAGAGCTAGAAGGTAAATTTATTCTGTGCCAGCATCTCGATGTGAAAACCACCTTTAGCTCTCCAAGAAAAAGTTTCTGATGAACTTGGTACGGTGCACCTTGGAACAGTTCAGTGGACCAGTTTCTTTTCCAACTGATGCATCAGATTGGTGTTCCTTGGGCACCTTATGGCTCTAGGTTTGCACTTTCCATCATTTGTTTCTCCTATTGTTCTGCTGTTCTTGAGTTCCTGTGATTACCGGATAGGTTCATGTGCAAGACTGGTCGTTTTCCTCTTGCTCCCTTGATTACAGGTCCAGAAGCACCCTTGCCAGTTTCTGCCTGGAAAGAATGGCTTTTGATGTGCTTCCTACTCACAGAAACCCAGTGGATGCAGTGCTGGTTATTGGTTTCTTCCGCTTCCATACCTTCAACTTACTTTCTGCAGTAATTTCTTGGACCAACATGATGCATATGTGATTTATTGAAGATGTCGTGTCAGAGAGGAATTTGTCATAACAGACATTTTTGCATGGATGGGATCAAACAAATAGATATTCGTGCAAAGATATTCTGAGATGACTTACAGGCTCGGGGTCAGCTAGCTGGAAAGCAGCCCTGCACAGAAGGACCTTGGGGTCCCAGAGGATAATGAGCTGAGCATAACCCAGTAATGCACCCTTGCAGCAAAAAAAGCCAACAGCATCCTGGGCTGCATGATGACAATACCTCAATTCCTTCTTAAGAGGAAACAACAGTAAGCAAAATGTTGCAAAGTGCAAAACACTTCTGCAAAGATGGGGAATAACTCTTATTTCTCCTCTATTCTGAAGTCAGGCTTATTTTCTTGGTACAGAGAGGATGGATGAGAAGATTGCATTTGAGCCAAAAGCTAGAAAGTTTGCTTAATAGTAGCTATACTATTTATATATTTACCATTTCAGTAGACGCTGAAGGCTCCCACATATTCATTGTGTAGACTTCTGTCAAAGAGATGATTCCTTTCTGGCAGCTCATAGTTATTACTGTAAAGGTGTTAACCTCAGTGCTCTACTTATTCTTGTTTTTCACACAGTTTATGCCACTTCTTTCTCTTGCCAGTATGAAGGATTAAAATGCATCTACAGTAAATATCAACTCTGCTGTATTCCTGAAATGCTAAGTAAAACTTTGAGAAAGCAAAGAGCGCAAAGGCTCTTTATGGCAGGTTCACCAGTGAGATGTACACACCTCTTTGCTACATGGTTTGTAGAGCAACTATCAAAGTTGCCTGGCAAGATCATATAGTAGAGAATGGAGTAGATTTCAATTCCAGCCTCTTCTGCTAGACAGCCAGAGCCCTTCTTTACTTGGCAGTGTGCACCTAACTGTTGATAAACTCAAATTATCAAGACGGGTCCAAGGCTGGACTTGCAGTTCCTTTACTGTGTTGTCATTTTGCGGCCTGATATTTTTCTTAACAGTGATTCTCAAACAGGGAGAGGTAGTTTGTTCTTGGCACAACATTGACATGTTCCAGGTCACTGTATGAGTGCAGCTAGGGAGGCTGCAGTTAGAATTTGCTGTCTTAATCTCCATGTTTATTATAAGCAGATAAGAAGCATATTGAACTCTGCTGTAGAGCCAAAAAGGAGCTTTTCTTTTAATGCCTGTGTAGAAGGTTTCATATTTCTGGACTAAAAATGAATATAAGAATTGTGAAATCAGTGATAGATATGGACAATGTTTGAAATGTATTCACTGATGGCAATCAGTGCCAATCAGCGCCAAATCAGCTTTGTGAAAAGACAGATAATGCCAGTGAAGTAACTCTATGCACCCTGCTACTATATGAGCAAAACTTTTAACCATATGTCCAAAAGCCTATTATTTTATCTTGGACAAACAGAATATGAGTGTATTAAGGTCAAAACATAGGTTAGTTGAAGGAGAGAAAGGGAGAAGACTGTTCTTAATACATCTGCAAAAAGGATGATGGTGCATAGCCATCACCAGGATGACAGTGTAATGTCATCTGCAGAAGATGAAACCAGTTCAACCCTTGGCTGCTAACTGTACACGAGCATGTTTGCTGTGAATAGTCATATTTAGCTACCTCTAAAGCAACACACATATTTTATGAGGTGCTAAGTAATACATAAATTTGTTGAGAGGTAAGATGAATACTAAAAACTATGAATGAATTCATGTCCTTGATTTAGGATGGACTGACCTACTCTTATAAATGTAAAAAAGTTGAAAAAAACCAATCAAGAACATAAACTTTCCAAAGTTTCTGGACTTGTGAAATAAATGGCTGTGAATGCTATATATACTTTAGGTAGGATTTAATGAGGAAAAATCTGACATACTTTCAGATAGTGATTATGTATAATATAAAAAAATAATGAAATATTTTCCAAGGAGTTTCTAGTAACTGCTTGATTTTTTTCCAAAAATGAAAAGCCAGTCTTATTAAAAGTTTTGTAATACTCTTATGGGAATAATTGTTTGCAGTCAACAGCATGGATTATGGCTGACACTCTCTTCCCTTCAGCAGCCAATGCAAAGTTTAGATAACAAATAATTAGAGTTGGTGATCTTTTAAAGTAGTGTGCTGATTTTTATCTTCCTTTGTTCTCATGGTAGAGATGAAATAGTGTGAGTAAGATACGAGCACCAGCCCCTTGAAACCAAGATGTCGTCAGTAACCTGTTTGGTTCTTTATGATGTCTCAGTCCCCTGATATGTGTGGCATTCCAAATTGTTACATGTGGCTTCTTTGGAATATGCACGTGATGAGCTGAGGAAGTCCTAAAACTACATGTTAAGCTTTAAGAACACCAGGACTTCACAGCCACTGGATCTACCACTTAAGCAGAGGTGGAAACTTTACTTTTCCTTTTTGAGTACAGAATCTCATACATTTTCATATCCTTATTTCTAGCAGTCCTTCTCAACTTTGTGCAGCTGGCTGTTCTATGGGGCAGCAAGAAAATACTTTTCACTGTAGATTCCTCAAAGCCAGGTTCTAGTTTGCAAGGTGGCAGATGTTTTTTTGATGCTGAATTGAGAGCAAGTGTTTTTAGAGGAGAGACATTGCTGTATTATTTTAAAAGGACAAGAAGAAACTGGAATATTTCTTAAGAAATCTATTGGTCATTAGGAACCTGTTGGTCAAACATCCACATTATTTTCTGAGATCTAACTTAACTAAAATGGACATACTGCAATTAAAGCTTTTCCAGTTATGTTTTAGTATTAGATCACTACGTGAGTTATAAATAGTATTTCTTTGACCCAATTACCAATTAATTGGGCAATAAAGTAGCTAAAGAGAGAAGAAGAATGTCTGAGGGGACAGGAATCTTTTCTGAAAAAATATGTACACAGTAAGAAGCACATGAAGAATGCAATACCTCATTACTGGTACTGCAGTTAATACTCATGTTTTAATTGGTTGTATTAATAGCTAAAATGTATGACTCTTATTCCAGGGTCTAATTTAACTTGCAGTTGTAATGAATGGGAGAGTTCTTGAAAGTGGTTTTAGCTGAAGGCTTCAATGTAGACACCTTTGTATCACATAAGTTGATCAACAGGCCAGTCACTGAGTTAGAGTTTAGCATTGAATCCCTTCTCTCCAGCTATATGAAATGAATTATTATACTATAGTGTTTTACTGTTCTCTTTTGATGGAAATAAGTTTCTTTGTACTTGCATGGCTTAAGCAAAATGAGGAAAATAAATTGTGCATAGAGCTCATGCCTTTTCAGAGGTAAAATAAAAACCAAAGAAAACAAATGAAAAAAAGAAAAGCAAAGCCTCAGGGAAATAATAATTCACTAACAGATCATCTGCCCAAAGTTTTTACAAAAGCTTCCAAAGTAAAATGCCTTTACCATCAGGTTGTTAGCAGGGTAATTTTTTTTTTCTTATTGTACTGCATATAGAGTACACTAAAATCCGTTAGTGTGAATAGTTCTGTGCATTGTTTTTATTGAAGTATGTAATGGCTGCTTTACTCTTGAGGGGTGAATACATGATTATATAGGTCTTGTCTAGTAAATGAACCTAAACCTATTTTGGCATGATTATTCTCTATGTGTTTAATCTTTCAGAAGAGTGTTTGTGTAGTTGTGAAATGCTTTATAGATGTTTGCTTTTTTACGTTTCTTTTTTCCCAAAATGTCCAGGCTATCCAGATGCACGTGGATGTGTGAACTCTTTGTGGATGTGTACAAAAATACTTGTTCATATGGTAAGCATAGTATCCATCAGTAGATCTCCAGAATTTCAGGCTTTTAGATTGAACAGCATGAGCCATTTCAAAAATCCTAAAAATGATCCTAAAAATGGTCCTAAAAATGTATTGGTTTCCTGAAATAAGGTATACCTCCGTTCTGAACAGCAACTACTTCCAAATGTGTCCCTCGGAGAAAGCTTCAGGATCTGTGAAGCCATGGCATTGGCTCCAGTGACTAAAATGCTCCTGCTTTCTACTCTGAAATGATGCTCTTTACTTATGACTTGCTGGCTTAATAAAAACTATATCTCGCTCTCTTTTCTTATGACTTGCTGGCTTAATAAAAACTGTATCTCGTCCTTTAAAACTACTGTGATGATGCAAGTACCGAATTTCTATAAGTACGTCATGACACTTGCAATTTACCATCTTTAGCCTCATTTACCTTAAGTTTTGAAGTTCTCATCTGTTATTGAAGCTGTGTATGATCAGGAAAAGCTGAGCTGGATCCCTGTTCTCTAACTTAGCCCTGCCTAAAATAAACTAGTGCTATTAGTAATTGCCTTTGCATTTTATTCTGATCCCATAACATTGGAGGCAATGGAAGAGAAACATGAAATCTGAAATGCAGAAGTTCAGTTTGCCCAGTTTCTCCACTAGCATTTGTGTGGACTGAATTAATGTTGCTGCTGAATTTACTCTGCAGTTCTTAATCCTTCTGGTAGTGATATGTGTGTGTTATGGTTTATCTGGGCAGCGTAGGTAGCTTAGTGTCTTGGTTGAAGCCATAATAGAGCAGCACCTCTTTAATCTCGTTGGGTGCATTTGCATATTGCTGATCCCTTAGTTGGGATTATATTAATTTATTAAAGTAGGTATTATGAATGTTGAGACTGTGTAGACTAGCTTCAGAAACTTGTCAGCCGTTAGAAATCAATGTTGATTGAGAATGTAGTGAAGTGTTAAGGTCATTGGATTCAAACACCTTTGACTTTGTCTTTCAGTCTGCAAGGGGGAAGCAAAGTGAAAACCAACTGAAAAGGTGAGACACTACTGGTATTATAAAGCAGTCCAACAGGCACGGAGAATGCTGTTTGTGCCACGTGACGTAAAATAAGTTATTTTGTTTGCCCCTGGGAGATCAGACAATAAGATCAAGAGAGTATCAATCTCCCCTCTGTAATAAATTTATTTGCAGGCCTCAGTCTCTGAATTGGCAAAATCTGTTATTGCCAAAGCATTTTGTTTGCCTCACTGGAATGCTCAATATTAATTTCCTTGTCCCATTTCAGTGTTGGAAAAACATTTCAGCCAGCAATACTTCTACGAAACACCTGTCTGTTTTATTGATGATCCTGAATTTGCACGAGTTAAGTTGCAAGCTGGTGGAGGGGTAGAAAATCTACTGGTTTATTTTATTGCTGGCAGAGAGAGTTTATCCAGACAATTGTAACTGTGTTAACCACTTCTTATTACCACGTTTTAATAGTGTGGAATTTATTGTAGTAATTAAGACAAGTGAAAGTCGGATTTGACATGATAGTTTTCAAGGCAGGGTGTTTGCTCTTGTGCTTTGTTTTGAAAAGAGATAGACTATCTGTCAGGAGGGGTGGATGGTGTGTTATGTAACGGGGGGGAAGGTGAGACACATGACTTGATTTGCAGGCAGAGAGGATGCCAACTAAAGATGAACAACCAAATCTCAGAGTTTAAACTTGCAAAGATTCGAAATAGTCACTACAAGCAAACCTCAATATTAAATCTGGAAATGTCATCTAAGGGGTTTTTCTAATTGTTTTCAGGAAACGTGTGAAGAGAAGTAGGATGGATTCATGGGTTGGTGTGAAACTGTCTCTCAGGCTTGATGTAGCTTTGTAGAAGTGCACCAAAATATATATGCACAAAACAGTGATGCTCATAACTGACTGCAACAGGATGTAGAATGCTGAATGACTAGCATCAAGTTAGGCAGGAATGAAGGACAGTGATATTTTGGGATCACTGAGTATTTTAGCAGTGACTGAAAAGGCACACAACCTTGAGTTCACAACACGAAAGAAACCAACCAGCCATTTTGGTATTGCGTAGGTATGTAGCTGTCTTCTGTACCCATGCTTCCTCAGTAGCGATGTAAATAAGGATAACACGTTAAAAAGTTTAACATGGGAGTAATATAATTAACATTAGGAGAAATAAATTATTTATTCAGGTCACATTGTTATGTTTATTTTAATTTGCTGTAACATGAAAACAAAACAACCTAAATAAAACTGAAAGAAAGAAAGGCAGGCGTTTATGTATCTGAGTCCAGGATTTAAATCACTTTTCAAGGAACAGGGAAGTTTTAGAATTTACAACAGGCAGTTATTAAAAGGGAATGTAGAGGCAGGCAAGCAGGGAGATAAGGTACCAAGTCAGCCAGAGGGAAATGCTGCAGAAAGATGTCTGAACTTCATTTTTTTTCTCTAAGAGGAAAACTAGGTGCAGGTGAGCACAGCAGTTGCCTACCTAGCCCCAAACTAGTTTTTGTAAGTATCTCAGCCATGCTTTCAGGGGTAGGCAGCTAGTTTATCCCTGCCTTGTGAAAGCTTATTTGAAGGGCGCAGAGGTGCAATGGCCCCGGCTCTCTTCCTCTCTCTAGTGCATGGAGCACTAGTTCAAGATGCAGGAGTCTAAGCTTTGCACCCATGTACAAAACGAATTGGCAGCATGTGCTCTCCAGCCCTTTGACTTCAGTCTGAATAAAATGCTTGAAAACATAGCTATAAACTAGGTTGGGGAAGAAGCTGTCTCTCCTGTTAAACCTGTGGTGTTTTTCAGGCATGAAATTAAGGTTTATGGACCAGAGATAACATGAGAGGGAACATTAGCTGTAGCCAGCTCATGAGGGCATTCAAGTGCTAGAGCAAAACTATGGGCACCGGCATGGCTTCTGTGTTGGGGTTTTTGTTTTGTGGCAAATGTATAGACTTCCTGAAATATGGTACTCCATCTTAACTTTTTCCCTCCTCTGTCATTCTCTCACCTGGGGCCTCAGCATCATGAAACGCCCCACATTTTGCAAGCCATTGGAAGGAGAAAGAAAACAGAATAATTTTGTGAACTTTCTGATTAATACCAGTATATTTTTTGATGCATTCCACCATTTGCATGGTATCAGTAACTCAAGGTTTTCATATTCCTCTCCTGTGTTTAATAAGGAAGGTGTATTGTAGCCTTAGACACTGATGTGGGAAACATCTTAAATAGGGGATTATCATTGTCTGCCTCTTGTTGAGGCAGTACCATGCACATGCCTAAGTTTGAAATTTAAGTTTAAACATAAAATTAAGAATGTTCTTGTGTGCTGTCCTTTCCAAGGGGATGCTCTCCTGAACAGATGTGTTTTTCTACTGATGACAAGTCATGCTGTTCTGATGTAGAAATCTTCTTACTAATTGCGAAGGAAAATGTGTTTTGATTTTTTTAACGTAGTTACCCTCCTGTTTACTATGAATCTAAATAATTCTACATAACAAATCTAAAAAATTGAAGTTACAGCTATTCAGAAAAATATGGAAGGCTTACGCTTATGTGGTGCTGTAGTGCATAGTTTGTGCTTAAAGCAAAGTACCAGGTTAAACCTCCATTTTAAAACCAATTCTGGTGATGAATAACACTGTCAGGCATCACATCACCTCTGTGTATGAGAACGGCTTTTCTTCCGAGTTCAGAGCTGTTTCTCTATTCTTGAGTTTTCATTCATAATTTTTAAATGAACCGGTGACTGCTGTAACAGTGTTTGAACTGAAAGTTTCCCACAAACTCTGAAATACATGGTACAGGTTCATTCACTTTTTTCTCTCTGTCTTCCATGCTGCTTTCCCTTCCTCCTCCTCCTCCTCCCTTCTTGCTCCCTGTCAGCCTTTAAGTTGCAGGTTGTTCACGAAGTTAAATGTGAATTTTGTGGTTTGGGCTTCTCTTCTTATTAGCACAACAGTGCACAACAGAGGTTAATACCTGCCTGTTTCTTCAAGGGTTCATGTCTTGTGCACTGTGGCAACTTGGAGCCACAGGACTCTTTCCAGCTGTTGAGGGTAAAGGTAACACCTTGCTTGTGTGTTACTGTGAGTGCTACAGAAGACTATGTTGAGCCTTTGTTATTGCAGTACCATTCAATGCTCATCCCTTTGTTCTTTGCAAGCCTGGAGTGCGTGTGCTCTTTTCCAAGTGAAGCAGATTTATGTGGTTTTGAATTGCAGGTATTTCTAATGAGGACACTGGATGCCATCTATCTCTGTCCTTGTCATTTTTTTCTGTACACGTTGCATGTTCCCTTTGTGCATTGCCTCTATCTAACACTAATCAACTGATTTTTGGGAGAGATGTAGGAGTGAAAAAGTATGGGCAATAAACATTTAATAGTTAAGATTGAAGCAAACTATTTTAGAAGAGCTCAATCATAAAATTCAATTTGTTTAAAACAATAAGCTTTCCTGAAGACGTGATTCTAAAATAAAAGCAGTAGATCAAGGATCCTAAAATTCAAGTAGCACCCTGAAACATCTAAATCACAGTTATTTCTACTGTGTGTGCTGAATAGATTGGTGGTGATCATTGTTGCTGGGTAAATGCCTGCCACCAGTAGTTGATGAGCATTTTGCTTCTGACACCAGAAGGACTTTGGATTTTACTGTGTTGTGGCTATAGGAAGTAAACAGCAAGAAGTTTATGACTTGTCTGCCCAGGGAAGAGGGGATAAGACTCTGGATTATTCTCCATTCTGGTGTCTGTCATAAAAATATACCTTCTTACTGTTTACAAACTGCTTTTCTCCCCCTGCTGCATCTTGCCAAAAAGAGGTGTTGCAGTCAGAGAGCACTGCACAAAGGACTGTTTTGTAGTCTCCTGCTGGCAAGACTGCTGTGAAGGGACATGTGTTGCGTGGAGAGCAAAGGAGAACTATTTGTGGGCAGTTCTGCTGCGTTTCTGCAAAAGTGATGATGCAAGAGGACCTAGAGAAATTCAGAAATAATCATTATACCAGCTTCCTTTAGCAGTTTTGCTGCTGTCTGCTCAGATGGTGCAGCAGCAGTGTCCCAGAAACCTCTCTGGACAATTTTTTCCAGAGGCATGAAACAGCTGCAGGTGACCCTGTTCACTGACACTGAAGTCTGTAAATGGAAACAACTTATTGATGCTTTTTGTTTCTTAAAAAAAGAAGTGCTGGGAGAAGAAAATGGAAAAAAGCTATTGCGTATGGCTCCCTGTTCTATGAATGCTCATAGGATGCTCAGCAACGTCCCCTAGTAGAATTTGAACAGGGGCTGGGAGTGGTATTAACAATCTGTACAGGGTATTTGAATCTTTAGTAATTGATACTGAATATCAATTTTGTTTGAATTATACCAAGAATGTTTTTCAGCTTTTCCTTCACAACATAATCATATGTCTTCCATTATGCTGGCACTAAATAATTTTTCTACATGTTGGGCTGTAATTTTACAGTTGCCCCAAAGGAATTTATTAACTCTTTAAGATGGCGCTTTTCTGTGAATGTAATTGAATCATCTGTTTGGAATGAGTGAAACTTAGTTTCAACCATGTCTCGTAAGTAAAATATATGTATTCAGGGAAAAAAAGACCTCTGATTTAAAGCTTGCCACATAAAAAGTCATATGCAGTCTCTATGCTCCTGTTGAATTCTACTAGCATAGTACAGCAGTACGGTGTAAGCTGTAAGACATCATCTCGTTCTCTACACATATCTGTATAGGTAGATGACATTAAATGAGCTCCATTTAGCAAAGGGAAGAAGTAACAGAATAATCCTCCCTAATATGTAGAAACTACGACTTAACTCCCAGTCAAGTAAATTCACAATGATACAGTACTAAGGAGAAGGATATTTTAGAATTAGGTGTTAGACTGGTCTGTTAAAATAAAACATGACTAAAAACAGTAAATGCAAAATGTCTGTTAAGATAATTGAATATTAATATGTCTCGGTGCTGCTGAAGGCAAAGGACAAAAAAGAATGTAAAAGCATATCAAGAATGAGACAAAAGGCCAAGCTAGGAATGCCATAGCATGTGTTGCTTTATTGCAAATACTGGCCAACAAAGAGATACAGAAAACCACACAAAGACAGTTATCTGTGATCTTTTTAAACTGTCTGTGGAACTGTCTCAACAAATGCCTCTTCAACAGTTGGTAAATGAAAATTTTTTGTCACGTATGGGCATAGGTGATTCTGTTAAGAACTGCCACCAGAAAATAAATACATTTTGTTCCTCCCTCAGCTGCTTTTATTTGCAGCATCTGTTCACAGAAGAGGAACTACAAATGGAGGACTTCTGAGGTCAATTAGGCTAGTCAGCTGCTATTTAAGGTTTGTTGGTTACACAGCCAGGGAGTGTAAACCCATTGGTGTTCTAGATGGTGCAGTAGTGGGCTGCTTCGTGATGGATATCTAACCTGAAAATGTCCTCTTTCATAATACCTACTTCCAGAGAGTTAGTATCTGAGGTATATTTCTGGCTTCCCGACAGCCCTGAGCACAGAATCTGGCAGTAGAAAACTTTCATTTCTATCGGTTTACTTGAGTCGATATGGTTGGGAGTTACAGAGGGGCCACAGCTATCTAAAACCGGTTCTTTTCTACTATCCTGATTTCGTAGTCTCACACCCCACAACTGATTATTGCCTGTAGATGCGGTGTAACTTTACTTTCATCCGACACCAAGGTCACAGCACACTTTCAGCTGTCATAAACTAGGTTAAGAGGAGTCAGTTTTCCAGTGAATTAGAAAGCACTGCAGAATACGTCACTGGTGGTTAAAGGTTGTTGTGCTGGAAGCAGATTAACGTTACTTGGAATTTCTCTTGTGGCACCAAGGGTGTTGTGCTGACAATATGAATAGAGGCCCCCCCATCAGTGTGGTTTGGCTTAGCGGTGGCATATTTCAGTGGCTGGAGCAGACTTAATTTTCCTACCTTTTTTATCAGTAGGCAGGTGGGCAGATATCTTTCTGCAGTGGAGTTCCTGCAAAACTACAGCAACAGTTAAATCTGGCTTTGAAAAACCAAGCTATCCATCCTGAGGAAACTATGAAGTTTGGTCCCATTTTAAACTGCTTAATACTTGCATTTCCCTTTGGGGAAAATGGGAAAACTTTTCGTTACATTTTCACTTAAAAGATTGTACTTCCTTTGTGTGTTTATGTTGGTATATGAGTTTTAATACCCGTATTTGGCAGGAATTACAGGGAAGTTAAACCTCCTCATTTCAGAATGAAATATATCATGTTGTATTGGGCGTAGGTGGTAAGGTTTTGGTAGCAGTGGTGTTGGGGGCTGTGGGGGTGACCTCTGTGGGGAGATAGCAGGGGCTGCTGTGTGCTGGACACAGCTGGTTCCAGCCATCTATGCAATGGATGCACTGCAGGACACAGCTGTAAAACTTACATAAGAAAGGTCAAGAACAAGTGGAAGACCTGAAGGTGGAGCTGAGATACAACTTGTATGTTGAAAATTATCTTACCATGGATGAACTGGGAGCTTGGGAGCACAGAAAATGAGGGTGAATGCCTGTTTGCCAAGAGACTTTTAATTAAATCTAGTTTATCAACTATCAAGAATGTATCAGCTTTGCTCCTCTCTAATGTTGTTACATTTCTTTGGTGAAGACTAAACACAACCATGTATAGATGGTGCATAAAGCTAATTAGAGTGCTTTTTAAAAAATGTTTACCCTCCTACCAAAGAGAATTAACTATTTGAGTTATCATTCACCATGCAAAAACCAGAGCATTAGATGAGGGGGCTGGTAAATCGATTCTGAAGTTTCAGCGTTTTCTGTGATACTGCATTATTTTAAAGTATTAAATTTTAAAATTAAATTATTATTTAAATTATTAAAACTTTAAATATTTTAATTTTAAATTAAAATAAATCTCCAACAATCACTAATAAGGCATTTTTTTAACAAGCTTTGGAACCAGCATGCAGGCTAATTTTGTTATCCCCGTTTTTGCCTATATGGTAGTTGAATTCAGTGTGTAACATTATGGATATGACTGGGCCTCAACTGGTACACGCTGCCCCCCCCTCAGCAGCGAACAGAAGAACTGAGCCAAATGACCTTCAGCTTGCAAGGAGACTCTTCGCTGTATATAAAGAGAAAGGTGTAAAGAGTTGCTTGAGGACTGAGCGTGAAGAGTTTAAGGCCTTCTGGGACAATGCTTGAATAAGAAATGTGATTGTCTTCCTTAGCCCCCTGGAAGCTTGTCTCTCCTTCAGTATCTCCTGGCATTATGTCTTGCCCCCGCAGAAAGTCCCTTTGAATTCCTCGAACATCTGAAGGGAGTCCCAGCTGATGGGTCCTTGGGCAGCGTTGCTGCCTGATAGTATAATTTTTAACTTCATTTTTTTTTCTTTCATTTCCCAGTTTGGTGAGGGAGAAAGGCTGGAAGTCATTGCTGTGTTGTCTCTAAGGTTCTCTGAGACTCGGACACAAATGGTGTTATGCTGAGTACAAAATAGTGTGGTTAAATATCTCACACATAAAAGCTGTTATGCATAATTTTAATTACATCTAAGATCTTATATGTAAAATAATGCAGCTTTAATTTACAAAGAGAAAGTGATAAGTAATGGATCATGGAAGGGACATGTCAAAGTGAGTAAGGAGGTGAATATGAGGATGGGAATTTGAGTTGAATAGTTTATTAGTGATGTATAACTAGAGTATAATTACTTGAATTTATAATCCTATTTTACCTGTTTAGGTGTATACTAATATTTTTGGCTTTCAGAATGACACAATATAGCAATGTTGATACCTATAGCATCTGAATCGCACCAAATAATACAGAGAGCTTGATCTGGAGCATTAACTGAATAGCCGACCTGTGGGAGTAAGCTTCATGCTGTTGAAATGTGAATTTATACAATATGTTGCTGCTGGGCTTGCTTGGCATTCAGACAACTTTGCAGATGTCAATTTACCTGTGTAATCATATGATAATTTAGTACAATTAGCATGTGAAGTACTTCAGCATCTCCATATAGTTAGCTCATAATTGTAAAGCAACCGTGTACTTACCAGCGTGTTTCCTTGCCCTGTGGTCACACAGTGACTTTATCTACTGTGTCATTGTGTGTATGTGGAAGGTGGTGAAGTAGAGATGCCACAGAAGTGTTAGCTTAAAATACTGATAAAGGCAAAATAATATATTGTGGAAGGAGGGGAAAAAAAAAAAAGGCAGAATTGATCCATATGCCTTCCTGTGCTGTAGCAAATGAACAGCGTCCGATGATAGACCTCAACGTCTTTGAGCAGTTTGCAAAGGACCTCTGCTAGTTGCTCACATGCTGCCAAAAAATGCAAACAGGGTCCTGATGAGTCTGAGGAAGGAGACAGAATACAGCAGAGGCAATAAGCACAGTGGATAAGCCAAAAAAAAATAATATTAATTTCTAAAACTATAATTGTAGTTTCATCTGGAATACTGTTTGTACTGGCAGCTACCTTCCCTCATGCTACTGATTAAGTTTTGGTGAAAGTTGGTGCAAATCATTTGAGACATAATTGCCCTTGTTAATGGATGTGGATGGGAATAGGCTCACCTATTTTAGAAGGGAGATTAATGAAAGGAGATGCATTAAGTATTATACAGGGTAATGGAAAAGATAAACCCCATGCTGGAATAACTTTAGGTTCTGAGCTGTTGACCAGAGGAGCTACTTGTCCAGCTGTAGCTAGAAGAGCACAGTGTGTGAAGGTCAAGACAAATTGTGAGGGTATCAGACTTTTCAGAGGAAGTCTGGTAAGAAACCACCTACAGATTCAAATACGATTAATTTCCACTCCTTGAAAGTGGAAAGAAGACCCATATTATCAATTGTAAAGGATAAAAGGAAGACTGCAGAGGCAAGAGAATGAAGTTAATCCCTCTTAAAACTCCTTTGGACCCCCTGAGAACAGAAAGTGAGAGACTGAACCCAACAGTAAACAAGAAGGAGGTGCTTTGTTGATGCTTTTTTAGTGAAACATCAAAGAAGAATGATTTTTAAAATGTTAAAAGGAAATACTAATCATGCTATAAAGCTTTAGGTAACTTTGCACGATCAAATTCATTGCCATGGGCTGTTACTAAAGCCACGAAGTTAGCAAGATTCAAATGAGGTCTTGAAAAATGTTTGTACAGATAGGAGGGGAAAAAAAAAAGGAAAGGAGGGGGAACTTGAACATCAAAAGACAGGAGGCAAAACAAAGCAATATTTGGAAGCATGGTTCAAGACCACTTTTAAACTTAGTACAGCTGTTTCTCAACAGTCTTTAAGCTAAATGGCTGTATTCTGAATAGTGCAACCTGATTAAGTCTACCCTGGTAGAGCCGGCTCTTCTGAGGAATGATGATTGCTCCTCTGGTCAAGTGCTAAGAAAGTGCTGGAGGACTGTGTCTAGGGAGCTGAATGCCAAACCTGTAATGATGTCTTTCTTACTTGATGGGAGCAACCTGCCCCATGGGGGTTGATGGCAACTTGCTCATCTTCAGGAGGCTGTTATACCTTTATTTTCCCACTTTGGAAGTGTCAAAAGGCATCAACAGCCTCAAACAGGAAGCTTCTTATCAGTAATTTCTAGAAATAGATTTTTGGGGATGTTTGGGAAGACATAGGTTTGTAGTCCTACTAGTCCATGTACCTAGTGCAGGATTTATGTTAACAATAGGTTATTCAGCAGAAAGCTCTGGAAGAAGTTGTTTCATGGATTTGATGTTCTAAACACAGTTCTGGTGTTTCTTACCTGCTTGCTGTTTTGTGTGGGAGAGGCGCAGGGATCTTTCTGGATCTCAAAGGCACAACAAAATAGTACAAAAATAAAATTGCTTTAATAATAAGATAGAAATAGGAAGAGAAATGTAGGCAGCAAGTAAATGAGTAAATCTTGGGTATTTTCAGATGCTGGGAACCCTACTTTTGTGCAGCATCAGATGGGCCCCTCGTGGACAACCATGGCACACTGCTCAGATCCCATCCATGTAGAGATTCACTCTCTCCCCGGTGCTGTGGCTCCTTAACATCTAGTATAACAAACCAAAACTATACATCTTGTTTTGACAGGTAGGAATGCTCTCTCTTTCTCAATGCCCACCAAAGCATACTTAGCTACATGTGTCTAGGAACTGTATCTAGGATCAGTACATATCCAGAACATTTCAGCGTGTTCCTTTACATTTTTGAATGCCTTGGGGTTATGCAGCAGTCACTTGTGGTGATCCGGCATCTTGGGTCTTAGGCACAAGGACCAGTATTGCTAACACAGCTTGCTCAGAACTTGCCAAGTACATCTTCCACGAGTCTTCCAATACATTGCTTATGTCTACACAATGCTTCTGTTTTGGAGTTAGCCTTCTGATAGGAGTATTTCACTGCTGTTAGCCATATAGGACTATAGGTTTTGTGCTGCTTGGTAAAGGTGTGTGGATAAATAGGTTATGGAAGGTGAACGTGGCTGATGTTGACTCCTTCCACCAAGGATTTTGTATGCAAACAGGCTATACAACTGAGGTGTACTACTCGAACATGGACCTGTTGAAAGACTAATGAAAACTGTAAACTGTTTTTTTTTCTGCGTATATTGTCACTGGAGGTTGCTTTAAGGGCACATCTGCTGTTTGTTTGAACATCTAAACCAAATGTTTCATTGCAGTGGGCTGCTGGAAGGCATTTCCAACTGCCAGCTCTCGGACATGACTGGTGGGAAGGCAGTTTTCTCTTTGTAGGGGAAAGTGGCTTTGCTGGTGTCTCAGTGTAATGCATTCAGTAACTGCATGTGCAGAGGCATAAAGCTCTGCTGGAATGAGAGGTGTCTTAAATTATTGACAATCCATGAACAAAGGCCCTGTCAAATGGAGTTTTGGCATCATGTCTGATGCCTGCTATCCATCGTTCTTTATTAATGGTTCCTTTCTGTATGAAACAGTAACTTGGTGATTGCTGATTTGATACATCTAGGCCTCAGAATAAATTTGGTTTTACCAGACCTGCTAGTCCGGGAGAACATTTTACCTGTACAGCATAGCTGCTTTGCATGGAAGGGTCTCAGATGATTATTGTGTTTGTATTGGAAATGGAAGAGGGGTAAGACAGGAAGGAGGCACTGGTTTTGACCAGTGAAAGAACAGTGATGCTGCTTCCAGTGAATCCAACAGAGAGCATCTGGTAGACCCAGCTGGACTTCTATGTTGTGCCCAGATGGAGTAGTTGATGCTCTGGCACAGTGTGCCGTGTTTATTCAGTATGGCCTGTAATGATTTGTTGCAGTCCCATTGCTTATATTGGTACGCTGCAGAGTTTTCATACCTTACAGACATTATATGCTCCTTTGGTGTCACACTAGTGATTCAGGGTCAATACGTAAACTGGTAAGAAATTTGCAAAGGGAGGAGAAAAAGGGAGCGAACAATATTCCCCAAAACATCTTTGCAGTTTTTGATGAAAGCTTCTGCACAATTGAAAAGGCAACTTGGTTTTTGTTTGTTTCTATGATAATTTTGGATTCTGTAATGAAGCACAGCAGGTAGGAAGATTCTGTACAGGTTTCAAAAGAAAATGCTCAACCGCACAATAAAGCATATTTTTAAGCAATGGTGCTTTGTATAATGTGATTACCTTCGTGAATAAAACTGCTAAATGCTTATTTCAGAAGTCATTCAACTTCGAGAGAGGTTGAATGAGATATACTTGTCAATTACAAGTATGTTTGCCGAAGACCATACAAAGCAAGAAGGCATGCATGTAATTCCCCACAAGGTCTAAATAATAATATTTAAAGAAATTTGTAAGATAAAACAGCAGAGAAATCTGTGCATCAGTACCCCAATTTGGCTGCAAAATTGTTACGGTATATTTGTTGACTCTTCAACTACGGAATATCTTCAAAATATCCTGAAGTAAGAAAGCTGTTTGACTATGATTTTAGACATTTGGTGACATGGGGACTAAATATCATGTACAATTCTAGTTCAGCTGGGCCTAAGTCTTCCAACATGTTTTCAGAACACTGCATCTGGTGCTGCACTCAGCACTCAATTAGAAAGAGTTTCTATTTTAGACTATGAAAGAAGGAACTTTGATTCCAATATATATATTATTTTTTTTCTGCACATCAATTAAATATCTTATTACTTACCTGTTATCTGTCAGCAAGGTATGCATGCAGTAATTTAGGAAGCAAATTGTAATTAATTAGGAGGATGTGTACTGTAAACTATGAAGAAGAAGGAAAGATTGGAAAGAAGGAATTGCCTCAATCTGCAACATTCTGCTTCTAGTTCTGCACTTTTTATCCGTCACTTGATAACAGTAAAAAAGACCAGCTTCTTCAGAGGTTTTATTCTGTAACCGACAGAAGCTTTGTCTCCAAATTGTTAATATATTGAATGTATAATTTAGAAATTCAGGAATTCAGGATAACTACAGTTCTAAGTCGTCCTTCCATAATGATCTATTTCTGCTGTTGCCTTGTTCTCCATTATAACTTTGCTACCCTACCTCAGCTCTTTGCTTTTTCTGCTCCCATACTATCTACAGCACTCCCAGCTCCTTTTGCTTTGTCCTTATCATAATTTCATTACTGATTTTTTTTTTTTTTAATTTTTGGGTGTAATTTCCTTTGGTCATTGGATTGTGTCAGTGTAAGAATTTTCAGCGAAGCTCTGGCCACTTTAGTCCAATCCCCTTGTTCTTTGTTAGTCTCCTAATATACAGTTTTACGATTTTAAGTAGTCCTTGCTGGTGTGGTCTTTTCCTCACTTTAGGCTATTTTTTCCATTCAGTATGTTAGTCAGTTTTCTGACTTGATGTTTGGAGCATTCTTCTCACTCAGATTTTACTCTGGCACAGATTCCAGCAGCTTTCATCATGCCTCATGGTTCTTGTCTTCCATCTCCATTGTTCATTCCTTTTGTGATATTTCAGCAGTAACAATGCTCAGGTATTAAGATTGTTTGATGCTGAAAATCCACAGGTGTATCCCTAGGATACCGCAGCTCAGTGACATATCTTTGAATATCTCAGTAATTAATTGGCTTAAGTAAACTAAAGCAGCTCTGTAGAGGTAAGAAGAGTTAGCTGGGAAGACACATCCTTTTTATTTCTCTACATCTTTTCACTTTTCTGTCCTTTTAAAGTCTGCAAATTTAGAAAAGCACTATTCTAAAGCATAAGATGTTAAGAGAGGCAAGAGCGTGACAGCAAGAACCAGACCACCCTTTTGAATTTAACATCTGTGAATTGTATATAAAATGTGTTCAGGGAGAGAGGAACTGTGAAGGTGCCTTACTTTTCGCCTGGGTATTTTTTCATGTACGTGTGGACTTCCTATCTGAAATGGTGCAAGAAAGTAGAGCAGATGTTGGGAAGATAAAGAGGCTCTGCACACAGATTCTAGCACGTTACAAATGGTGCTAAGGCCTAGCCAGTCTTGGCCAGAGGCCCAGATTTGTTTGTCGGCTCTACCAGTAGCATAATAAAAAGGTAAAAAAAAAAATAAATGTTGTGCCATTTTTGGTAAATGCTATAGAACAAGGCAGCATCTAGCTGCCACATGTCCTTTCTCACTAATTGCATTTCATTAGCAAACCCATGAGTAGGGTTAATACTTCTGCTAATAGTGATCTCACTCTGAGACTCAGTATTTGTCATGACCTCTGAAGCTGCAACAACTAGTCAAGCCATACAGTAGTCAGTTGCACAGGTGAACAGTGTCTGGCACCTGGAAGATTATCCTGCCATGAGCACACCAAGACAATTCAAAAAGTGGATAGCAGAACGCATTAGGACTGCTTTTAGGGAGCACAGCTGCAAAAAATGCACCAACAATGTCCCAAAGTATAAATATGCAGTTTGTTTTTTTTTGTTTCTTTCCAACAAAGCTAGTGTTATGTATCAAATTATTTCTTAGCTCTTTGTTTAATCATCTTTATTAACAAAATAACTGAATCAGGTTTGCTGCATGGGTAAAAAGAATATAAATTAAATTAATACAAATAGATTTAATTTGAGGAATTAAAAAACAAGTATTTGATCAAATGGCAAAACTGTAATATTGAGTTTTGCAACATGTGAGCTGAGTAGAAACAGTGACATGCTCCATTCTCCACTGAAATGATCTAGGCTCAATGTCTAGGATCAAACTACGCCATTTAGTTGTGACTCTTCAGACTTACTGGGTTCTAAAGGCTTAAAAGACAGCTACAGTGTAGAGCAAAAAATAAATCTCGTTTGTGCTCCTGCTGTTTGGAAATATCCGAGGCTCTTGCTGGGCTGCAGTGGGATTCCGTAGAGAGATACCCAAGAGAAGTCCATCCTCTCAAGTGTGCTTGTAGTACATAAAGCCGCGCCATGGAGCTACAGCTCTGGCACCAAACCCAAGATAATAACCCTGGGGGTGTAATTAGTTCAAATGCAGTGTGGTAGAGGCAGAGCTATACTGTTGCTGGCTCTGGACTTACTGTGATTTTTCTCCTGCTTTGCTCTGTCTTCACGGCAATCAATAAACTTGCCCCCTTTCTTTTCGCTTAAAGGGAAACTAGTCCTCCGTCACGTTTCTCAAGGAGAGCTTTATATTTGTACCTGTAGGTGGAGCTCCAAACTCATCTTCTCCTAAGATGAACTAGTGTTAAAGAATGAGCAAATGGAAGAAAAAAACCTTAAAAGACCACTTCTAAATACAATATCCGAATTGTAAAATTTTACAGAAGGTGCTTAAAATTTTATAACAGAATGCTTTCAGTTTTCGAAATAATGAGAACTGATAGCAGTTTTATGGTTAAAAAATCATGTTGTTTGTTTCCTTTAGTTGCTTAGTCATCTCACTGGAAGCAATTTCTTTCTGTTCAGGCACCTTATTTAGCCTTATAAAATTTTAAATCTTGCTCAGGAAAAGGTAATAAAAAAAAATATTTTTCCTTCTTTTTAATGTCTGCTCTGTTATGAATGTTTATTGTATTAAACATGAAGCTATGACTTGCTTCCTGATAAAAGGATGTGCCTGGGATCTGTTTTTGCCAATGAAACTGATCTGATTTTCTGCTGTGAAATATTATAGATGTAACAGACATCAAAGCCTGGATCGGCCCTTTGCATTATAGTTCATCATTTAGCAGGAAGTATTTTCAGAATCACTGCTGTCCCAGCGAGTAGTGTGAACTGCCTCCGGTTTAATGAAAGGATTTGAATTCTGCCATGACAAGAGCTAAAGTGACTATGCTATAGTTTATAGTCTAACTATCTATTGTTAGTCATTCTTGTGATCAGCTTAATTCTTTCTTTCTGTGGGGACTGGGAGAGTTGGAATGTTGTTATGCTGAGAGAACTGAATTTGGGCCGTAAGATGGGAGGTTTCAGGTGATTCCTCACCTGTGTGTTGCAGGTGTTCACTGAATGCTTCCATGGCCTTTTTTTTTTCTTATTGTTTAATCAGAGGAAATAAAAATAAATCTCTCTTAATGGATGTTACTGGAAGAACTGTGATTTTGCCATGTGCGTTTTCCAGTGACAACATTTTGTCCATTCAAATATAGACACAAATGCTGCAGCTGAAAGAAATGTCTTCTTCATACTGACTTCATCTGTTCCTCTCCAGAAGCATAACGGTGAAAAATAGCTGTTAGTGTGCTTGGAAGAATGGAGGTGAGTAAATCACTAGTATTCATGAAGACAGACCAACAGAACACCCCAGTTATTGAATCTATACAGTGTAGGTACCATGCAGGAAGATGCATTATTAGCTCCTTTAATGTAGTCAGTCCATTTTCATGTTATACTATAAAACAAAAGAAATTTTTCTGGGACAAATGGATTTTTGAGAGAGACACAGGATGTATTTTGAAGCAATCAGGTTTCTTATTGCACTGCCTTTTATGTAGAATGTTGATATTGTCCATTAACTGAATTATGCTGTCAAAAAAGTGCATTATTCTCAGGATCTGTTTTGTTTAATTCTTTACCAAAATGTCCTTTCAGTATATGGTACTGCATTTATCTGGTTTGAAGGACTACTTGTGTGTCTGGAATAAAGATTTGTTGGAAGAAAAGGAAACTGTCCACTAGGCTGAGCTATGTGGCAAGGAAGGGGTAGCTTGAAAATAATGATCTAAAAATAGAAAAAGTGTAGTCAAAGTGGTAACTGAGAGAGATAGGATAAAGGCCAGAATAGCTGCAAATGAAGGGAGTAGTGGAAAAAGACTTAAAGCTCTATGAGATCTAGGAAGGAAAGTTTGCAGTATTTTGCAGCGCTAAATTAGATTACCAAATACAGTAGGTTTTGTCCTGTGGCATGTATGTAATATGACCGCTAAGCATTTGGGCAATAAACAATAAGAAGACTGAGAGAGCTGTTAGTACTTATAGGCTTTCAGATGATAACTGACCACTGCTGCCTATGAGCCATTTTTGTTTAGTGAGACAATGAGATTGTTCAATGTCAGTGAAACAGTTTTTATCAATTCCAAAAGAGTAAAATGTCTGGAATAAAAAAAACTCAACACCACTGTAATTGTTCTGTCATGTATCTTGCCTCTATATATGAGTTAAAGGTTTACGTTTAATCAAAACACTATGTGATAAGGTTCAACCCCTACCTTGTGAATTAGGGCTCTTTAATAAACTTTCACAAGTCCCTGCATCTGTCCTGAAGTCAGGGAATCGGCTTCAGATTGCTTGCAGAAATTGTAGAGTTACTTGGAGAGCGTAGAGATGACTAACAAAATATGAGGGAAGGTTAAGAGCCTGAAATGTTGAGGGACTGGAAAGACAACTGAGGACTTGACTTTTCAAGCAGAGAAAAGGTGGGTAAGATGTTTTCAGGTGATACACAAAAAAAATCCCACTACCCTCTCTAATGTTACTGGAACCGCCACTGTAAAAATTGTCTTTCAGACATCTGAAATAGAGCCTATAACCCTGCACTCTTAACTTTTTAAAGTTTTGAAGGGCACTAAGATTTCCTGAGTGTCAACATGACAGAAATTGACAGTGTGATGAACAAAACTTAGACTCTTAGAATAAAAAAAGAAAAACAACCCAGACCCAAAACCCAAACAGCTTCTTATGAAATTAGTGGTTAGCCTGGTCTTGAGAAAATGAGGGAAAACTAGAGATAGTAAAAGTAGGAGGGAATGGCTTTTCCCAACGAGTGAGTGACAGCTTGATAACATAACTGAAATGCAGTGTAATACTTGTTTTCCCAGGTATGCACACTTGTCTGTAGAGGTGGTTTTGACATTAAAGAAAAAAAATGGCACCCTGGTGCCATTAATGTTCTCTTGGTTTTGTGTTTTTTTGATACTTGATGCATATAAAATGCACAGAAATATGTATTTCATGTTGAACTGACATAGCTAAAAACTTTCAATGATGTGTGTCTGCCCGAGGCTGTAATTTTAGGGAAGGTTTTGGCCAAAACAGTTCCGGTATTAGCCTGGAGGCTAGGAGCAACGCTTGCCATCTCAGCTCTGTTTTATCTTCTTTTGCCTTTCTTTCTTATGCTGTCTTTGTCCTTAAGGAGTTCTCTTGTACCATACTCCGCTTCAGAAGGAAATAAAACATAATGCTCTTTGTATTTCTAGGCATAAGATACAGTATTTTCCCTTTCACTGTCTCTGGACTACAGGTTTGCTGATTCTATCTTCACTTTCCTTTGGTCTAAAGTTCTGGCTGCAAAGCCTCATGATTGCTGTCAAAAACATGCTGCCCTCTAGATACAAGATTCACCTCGTCTGTCTGTTCCACCAAATTCTAAATTTTGTTCTGTATCTTACAGTAAAGGTATGGTTATTAGGGATTTGTGACCTGTGTTAAAATCCTAGAGACTGATTAGGTCTGCTCTAATCTGTTCATGTTCATTTGTAGCTTTTCAAGAGGGCTGGGACAGGCACATAGATCATGCCAGTGTGTTTCATGCTGATAACACCTGGAAGCAAATGAATGCTCTGGGTGTAAAGCCATGTCAGATCTGTCTTATGGAACTCATGCTAGACTGTTAAAATGCCAGTTTTACTCTTCCCTTATAGAATGTATGTTTCTGAGGCACTTCGGAGAATGGGTGTATTGATACATGGATAACTTGTGGGAAAAGAACAAGAGCTCCAAAACTGCCGTGAAATCAAAAGGGAAAAAAAGTACAAAAGACTGGGGAGATCCTGGAAACTAAACACAAAAATCAGATTGTGGGGGGGGGGGGGGAGGAGGAAGGAAATTTTTAAAAGAACATTGGAGATTTTCTTGCTCTGAAATAAATGTTCCCTTAGTTTTAGAGCATGTAATAGAGTGGTCATAGGAATTTTTATTCTGAATGATTTTTCTCAAAAGTAGTTACAAATCCCAAGGTTACACAGTATAGCCAGTTTGTCTTTTTCAATTACATTTTTTGAACAAATTCAACTAAGTGACATGTTGGTGATATTCCACAGACTTGCTGTAAGAGTAAGCTTAGAGTGTGTGATTTTGACTGTATAGTATTGATCTAGTTGTATAAACAGAAATTGAAGGGGCTTTTTCCCCTCTCAGTCTGTAATTATTGGGTATTACAGTTTGTCAGTACTGCTTCTTGGAAAGGTGAGATTCTGTTATTGGCTTAACATCTTTTTGAATTGAACACTTAACTGTGGTTATTGTTTGTGTCCCTTTGCATTGCTGTCCTGATTTGAGGTAAAACAGGACCAATTTTGTTCAGTAACTCTGCTTTCTAACTAGGCCTCTTCTAACTGCTGAAATTAACAGCATGTTGTGCAGAAAACTGCTCTTTCTCAGAGTGAGAAGACCCATGTTTATAGCTGATGCCAAGGCACGGTGTGCAGAGAGGCCCTTGCTTAGACTTACTGCGATAACGACCAAGGCCAGACACCTTGTTATTTGCCCTGTTGGAGGGCTGGAAGCGGAGAGGCGGAGAGGGGTCCCATCTGTGGGAAGGAGCAGACAGGACAGGTGACCCGAAACTGACCAAACAGTTACAGTGTATTCCATCCCATCTGCATCATGCTCAGTATAAAAGCTGAGGGATCAAAGGCTCAGCGTTCCGTTGTTCCGTGGATCCGTTGTTCCGTGGTTCCATTGTTTCAGTTGTTCTGGTTTTATCCATTTCCTGTTTTACGGCTTCACCTTCTTCTCTGACTTGCTTGGGCTTTTGCTCTTGCTGGAACTCTTGCTTTCCTTCTTCAATGGCCGGCGTCTGAGGAGGACTCCATCGGTTCGTCTGCCTTTGATCCCGACCCATGTGTTCCTGGATCCAGTTCCCTTCCGTCGCTGAGCCCAGTCTGGGACTTCCCCAGTGCCTGCTGGTGACGTGATTGTCATCCTGGGAGCTTGATATGGTTTTGTATACATTTCATTATTTTCTTTTGTTATTTTATTCTTTATATTTCATTAAAGTAGTTTAGTTCTTACTAAACTAGTCTCTCTTCTTCTCTCTCTCCTGCTTGGCAGGAGAGAGGGAACATCTGTCGCTCGGCTTGCTTGGGCCAATCCGGCCCAAACCGACGACAATTGCAGTATAGTTCCATGCATACATTCTTAACGTGCTTGGCCTGTAATAATGCCACGTTAACTAAAAGTCACAATGATCTCAGCAAAACAATTAAGGATCTATTCCAAAGTCCATAGAAGCCACCCAAGAGAATATGAGGAAGGGCTCAGGGAGTTGAGTTTTCTTATGAAGAAAAGCTGGGGGAGTTGGGTCTTTTTAGTCTAGAGAAGACTGAGGGGGGATCTCATAAATGTCTACAAATACTTAAAGGGAGGGTGCCAGGAGGAGGGGGCCAGTCTTTTTTCAGTCGTGCCCAGTCATAGGACAAGGGGCAATGGGTACAAACTCAAATATAGGAAGTTCCATCTCAACATGAGGAGAAACTTACTTACTTTGAGGGTGGCAGAGCACTGGAACAGGCTGCCCAGAGAGGTGGTGGAGTCTCCGACTCTGGAGACATTCAAAACCCGTCTGGACGCCATCCTGTGCAACCTGCTGTAGGTGGACCTGCTCTGGCAGGGGGGTGGGACCAGGTATCTCTAGAGGTCCCTTCCAACCCTTAATGTTCTGTGATTCTCTGAATCCCATTCAGCACGGCTCTCATTGCTTTATGCACCACCAAAATAAATACTTGTTAAAATAATTTCCCTTTAGAAGTCTTTATGACATGAAGCGATGGTTATGAACAAAATCCTAGAAAACGTAATATATATGCAGTTGCTTTAGGTAAGTTTACGAACTAGCCTGTAAAATTCTATAGCAAGGAGATAGGTTATTTGCTATTTATTTATCTCTGCACTCTGTAAAATAGTCACCGCTGGAATCCCGTCACAGGGTTTAAACCCTGTGAAATCCTGCAAAACATTTCAATTTGTTGTACGCTTAATACAAGATGGTAGTCATTTTCGCTGTTATCTTCCTGTTAGAACTTGTAGCCATAGACCATTGTTTTCTAATGACAAAAGTAATTAGTACTAAGACATGTTAATGGCTGTGTTATCAGGTAATGATGTCTTCATTAATGCATGGCTGTAATCTTTGAAATAACTTTGTCAGTAGCTGCCAGTGGAAGGAATGCTTAGGGAGAAGGGAATGTTTTGATGTACCAACTGTCCACATTCATTAACTGCATAAAACTCAGTCCTGTTTACTTGATGGTGAGGCTACATCACAGGTCTGTAAAGGCCAGGCTTGAATTCCCATGAATTTACAATAGAAGCTCTCAGTCATATCTGGTTTTTTGTATATGCACACATTGGTTGAATTCAAATGCTATATAGCTGATTGGTGAAGGTTGGTTTATTTGAATATCTAAAGGCTACGAAGACTAATGTGCTAGGAGAAATCTTTCTTTGGATTCTGAATTCAATTTTGTGTCAGCACCTTGTCTCTGCAGTGGACTGAACCAGACTGTTACAGCCTGCGCTCTAGAGACAAGTTGAAAGAATGAAATGTGGTTATGGATTCTAAATGGCTTTGAACAACTTTTTAAATAAAATGTAATTTTACAGGGTTATCATGGAAACTGGCATGTGAACTTTGAGGGATTCAGAGAACTGACTTATGTTGTCAGTGTATCAATGACTTTTATCAAGTTGCTATGGTTTATGACCTTTACAAATACATACCCAGGTGAGGATGTAGGTGTGTATTTCTCCTAAAGAGAACGAATGTTTTGCTGAAGATACTGTGGATAGGAAAGCAACAAGATCTTGTAAATTGTAATACAAATAAGTTTTTAAATGCTATGTTATTAATCCCATAGTTGACAGAGGGAAACAAAACAGGAAAATCCTCATGTAACTAGTTTTGCTATTCTTTGTTTAGATAATTTTTTTAGTTTAGGGCCCTTAAATACTTTTTCTTCATTTCCTATTTAACTTACAGCTCATGGCCATTCTCCTGTAAACTCTAATTGTACTTTAAACACTAAAATAAGAGGGAATTTTTGTTTGCAGTTGCCTACATAGTAGGTATTTATTAAGCTGGAGCTACATGACAGAATTTGTGTAACTTTTCTCTAGCTGTAGGAACTTGTTTTCTAAATAAAATAGTCACAGCTTGCTACTTATAAATAACCACATTTCTGTTTCTGATGCTTTAAATTAATAGGTTTCCATTGTAAATACCTTTTTGAATGCAACGTGAAAAATATATATTGACTCCTAATAAATTTCTACTTTCTGAGCATTTCATTGGAGGGGTGATATTCTAAAGGAATGGCTTAAGGTGAAAGCAACAGGTTTTTTTGTTTTGGGATTGGGTTTTTGGTCAATCTGCAGCCTCCCTGCCTTGAGTAAGGAAGTGGTTAGATGTTGAAGTATTCTGACCTTTCACCCTCTGTGCCTAAATGCTTTCCCCCCAAGCTCTGAAGAAAACCCAACCTGAAAGTCTAGCTTCTGAGCCCAAAAAGTAGAAGCAGCTTGCCAGGAAACAAATGTAGGTGTGAAACTTCGTTGTGTGTTTTTTTTTTTTTCTAGTAGTAACATCTGTCTTGGCTACTTTCCTGGTAGTTATATGGAAAACCAGTGATCTGTCATTGTTTTTGTTCATGAAGTGAATGCTTCCTCCTCCTGTGAATTCTAGATTGTTGATTTTTCTCTCATATTGTCAAGTGAAGTGTACATCACTTTAAAAACTACTCTGTTATCTTTAATGTAAATCTACTGCTACTTGGGGTGTTCTAAGACTATCCCATCTGTGGATGTAAAAAATCATAACTAACTACTGAGAAAGTGCTAACTTCCCTGTTTAGAAATGTTGATCTATGAACAGTTCTGAAAATGTAAACCAGTGTTCTAGTAGTGACAATTGCTGTTTTGCCATCTGGCTCTGGAACATTCAGTTTTCTGAAAAGTGGGTCAAGCTTCTATTGTTTCTCTTTCATAGCAACATCACCATTTCAATAGTTCTCTTATGAAGTTAGAAATGTGCGCTTATATCTCAGTTATTCAGTGTCTGATGATGATAAAGAAATGGAATTCTTTGTTTTCTTTCGTGCACCTTGTATAGGTGATATTTCCAGAGATAGCCTTGGGGCTATTTCAGTTCTTCAGATTTCGGAGTGTTGCTTGTACTTGACCAAGTAAACACAGAGGAAATGGAGATGATAGCAGAAATAATTCACTGGGAAGGCAATGAAGGCTGATGGCTACAGCAATGTTATACTGCGATGGGAGTTTTTTCACTGATTAGTTAACTTCCCTTCCTCTAAAAATTCATAATGATACCTAGGCCGTTGTAGAGGTAGTGTGACCTACCGAGGCATTCCATTTGAAGACAAAATGGGAAGTCAGAACTTGGAAATTCCAGTTTTACAACTCAAAACTCACTTCATGGCTAGTAAGTAATATGAGAATAAGAACATCTAAAAAACTGTTGTGGTGAAAGTGATTAAGACAGATTATAAATCATATCTGTTAATGTGCTGTGGAGGGAACAGAATAGGAGGGAACATCTCTCAAAGACAAGTGAGAGAATAAAGAAGAAACCCAGTGTGGAAGAGGAATTACTCCAGGTTTGTGCTTTAGTAATTGTCGTGAAGCACATCTCATTCTGTGGACTTCCTTAAAAAATATGGTTCTGTTGGGTGAAAGTTCCATATGAAAAGAGCTTGTTTCTGGTTTGTTCATTCTCATAAAGTTAAAATTGTTTATTCCCTTGAAATAACTGAAGCTGAGGATTGGAGTTTGATATCATGTGAAACTCACTGAAGAAGAATTTTGCATGTAGCCTGCTGAGGACTCTTTCATCAGTTTCATGATGTTCTAAGCTTATAAAAGAGACTTCTTTATGGCTTGTTGACTATTTCATAGTTGAGAGACTCCTTAAAATACAGTTTTCCAGGATCATTAGATCATTTATGGACCATACTTTTGTTCATTGGGATCAGTGGGAAAAATCATGCTGTTGTATGCAACATTATCAAGCTCTTGGAAAGGGTTTTTGTAACATAAAATGACTGTGGTTTAAAACAATAGGGACAATCTGCACTATGTATTCAGCACATGAATTGTTCTCCCTGTCCTTGAAAATGGTAATTACTAATGAAAATAGAAGAGTGAATGGGGAAAAAGGGTTTTGGGGGAAATTGGGAGAATAACTCTGTAAATTAAAAGTGTAATTACATTGAATGAGTTGCCATCGGTTCCTGATTTCCATATAGATTTTTTACACCTTTGTTGTGCATGTATTGTGTTTGGCTGGCAAACAAAGAACAGTTATGTCATTTTTGTCCTTTGAAAGCTTTTTACCTTTAGAGAGAAAAAAGCACTCTGTACAACACCGTTGCATGTTGTGCTAGATGGGTTTAAGTTCTTCCGTATGTCAGAGATTGACTAAGTGTTCCATGAAAGGCTGTCTTTCTTTTAGAAGACTTGTCAATTATTTATTTTTCTTAACCATTCACAGGCTTTCGGGCTGCACCTCGCTGCACTGTTGCATATGGGCTTAAAGATTTTCAATTCTCTGAAGACAGTCGAGTTTATTTTGCGAAGATATTATTAGCCCAAAGTATTATTAGGCAAATTCTCAGTGGTATTTACATCTCATCTACTCTTTGTGGCTACGGAAGCATATATTGGCCCAATTCTGTGTGAAATCTTGTTGCAAATTGCCATTTTCTTCTGGTGAATGACCCGTTCTTCATATGATGTTTTTGACTAATCTTGTTTGGTGTTAGTTAGAAGAGAAACCAGAAAGAGTGAGGTCCTGCTCCTATTTCAGCCAATATTTTCCAGGTATTTAGATAATTAAAATCCAGAGATAAGTTTCATAAAGTCTGAAGTTCTAATTATTTTGTGGTTTGCCCTTTCAATTGTGCAGTTACTGTTTGGAGCAAATGTGGTGGTGTTCAGGGTCTGTGATTAGATGACCTAAAGTTTCTGAATGGGAAGAATGCCAGAAGATCCATTAAAGTCATAACTCTGAAGAAAGTGCAGGGTGATGGGGTTTTTTGAAGTTAACTCTAAATTTTTAAGTAAACTCTGAATCTTTTCTCACTTTTTGAAGAAGCAGAAGTATATCTAGCAATGCTTACAGATGAATCCAGGCCAAATCAGTCCAGGCTGTTTAGCAGGCCTCACACTTCATCCTCTGGGGTCACAATTACTGCATTTTTGTAGTCTTAGGATATTTGTTGCCTGTATTGTTACATGTTCCTTTTCCCCCCCACTCCCCCTATGCAAGGAAAGAGAGACAGAAAAGAGAGTTTCTATCAATGTGCTTGTATCTCTTGAATGTGATCACCAGGCTGCACCTTTTATTGTGACAAACTCACAATAGCAGTGTCATTTCAATTTTTATCACCTTTAAGCTAGGCAGTGCTAGTAATGATTGTCCTGTAGGAAAGTGCTATAAATGTCAGGCATGCTGAGTGGTTTAAACATGACCTGAAACTCTCCATGTAAACATTTCTGGTTGACTGAAATATAAAACAAAATGGATGATAATCTAAGAGGTTGTGCATGTTCTGTGTGTGCATAGACACAACTGTCCTTTGGTTGGCCCGGTGCACTCTCCTCTACTTCTAATTTAAGGTACATGAATGCAGAGAGAGAGGTGCTAACAGAAAAACAAAAATTTTCCTTAAATACCTGCTTGTAGGCACCATAACACTGCATAGATCATGTGCATGTCCCTGGGTGCCCAACATGCTTGCCACTGCTACCGCTAGAGTGGCTGTATATATCGCTGGACCAGGGTACGTACCACTACTTAGTCCTTATGGCAGGGACACACATTCAATTCCTGTGATTAAGATGGATAAGTGTCCGAGTGAACCTTTGAGGCAAGTTGATAATATACGGAAAAAGCAAGTCAGTAGCATTAATCAGACTTAAAGGGCATGAAATCAAGAGGAGAAACATGACAATCTTGAGATGAGAAACTGTTGTAGCAGCAGGTAAATACTTGCAGCTAATCCTCTAACGGACAACGTGACAGGAAGACTACGTGATGGCTTTCTCTGCGTCCCTCTGTGCTTACCAAGTTCCACATCTTATGCTTCACAGTTCTACCACATGTAACGCTTCAGGGCCTTTGTTAGTCTACCATGTAGAGGGTCATTGGAGATTTATCTTTATTTGCAACCACACATTTAAGTATTTTTAGATGTCTTGTCAAGCGTTTTCCTTTTCCAAGGTTTCCAAATTCTCAAAACTGTTGATTTCAGTATGTGTGTGCAACTACACAGTTGTATTTGCTTGTTCTGCAGACATTTTAGAAAACAGTATCTGGTGTTTTTTTGGGTGAGTGGTTTTTTTTTTCCTGTACTGCTTTATACTAAAAGAGATTATTAATGCTTCATTAATCAACTGTTCAAAGTGTGATTGCTCCTGAATAGCTCTCAAAATCTGGCTTTTTACTACTTACTTTCATTAGTGCTTAATTAACAGAGGAGATGAAAACTAAAATCTTCAGCACTCTCAAGGATGAGATACTACTTTTCAGAAGAGGGTTTCAGAACATGGTCTGTTTTGCAAGTGAGTTGCAAAAATGCTGTAAATTTAGACCAACATTTTCGGTATAGACTAGAAATACCCCTTTGTGCCACGAGGAAGAGTGGTAAAATTGGGCTGTTACTTTAATTTGTAATCTGTAACTTTGGTGGATGCAGAAACAATAGTAAATGCCTGAGAAAACCATTAATAGATTTGAAAGCAAGGATTGCCCAGTTAAAATCTTTTTCCCTCTGTGCCCAGTCTTCTCAGCTCTTATATTACTGGTCTGACATGATGCAATGCTATAAAAAGGATGAAAATACTTGTGGTGCAGAATAAGCTTGGGAGCAATGCAGTTTCCTGAGCATCTTGCTTTCTTGGTAATATTTATTGGTTAAGTAGCTCAAGAGTCAGACTTTGTGTGACAAATGTACTAGCGTTAAATAACTGGCGTCGTACTGCAGTTACCCTTATTGTCTTATCTTTAATCAACATCTCGGGGTTCAACACCTCATCTGATTTTCCATATTAGAATTAAAGGAATTTAGGAAATAAACAAGGACTTAAGGTAAATGTCCTACGGGGGAACTGGCTGTCACACTCATAATGATTTAAAAGGATCAGAATTTCATTTTCTACTACAGGGTGGTTTAGTGCCTGATCCAAATTTAGTCAGTAACACTGAAATTGTAAGTTGTTGTGCTTATCCAACTAAGTGTCCTGGGCATCGTGGCTGTAGTTGCTTGCAAAAAAATGTATGGTCTTAATGTTCCATGGAAACAACAAATGTTATGGATTGAGGTGAAATGAGACTCAGAACAATAATGAAAGAGCTGCCTATGATGGATCTAGGGCATAGAGTCAGAACTATATTCATCCACTTTTAAAATTTGAAAGGGAGGATCTTTAGAAAGGATGTGTAAACAAGGTGGACAAGTGAACTGCTGGAAACAGGCACTGTTTCAGATTTGACAAGGAAATAGCTCAGTAGATCACTTTGAATTTTAGATCCTTGAATTACCCCAAGAATGAAATAGCATTTGAGATCAGCACCTGGCATCTAGCTTGCTTAATGTATTATAGGCATATTACCCTTTGAAAGAAGAGATCTACCTATAATGTATAGTTTAAAACTACAAGAACACAACTAAGATTTGAGACACTGATGCTGGAATTTGTAGATATGTTGTGAGGTGTCAGCCTGTGGTGGAGATAATGAGTTGAATATGTTTCCTGATTGTTCTTCAGCAAAAAATAACTTTGGAGTTACTTCTGACACAACAAGCATGTATGTTTTTCTCTGAATCCTTTTGCTCATACAGCATCACCGTAACAGCTGAAATCCCTGTAGATCACCCAATATGGTGAAATTGAGGTAAAATTTACATCAAACCCACTACAAACTAGTTAGTCACACAGTTTATTTCCCATAAATGAAGTTTTGGTTATCCTGATTGATTACATTATTGATTATCCATCTTAAAAAGACTATGGCTTATGCCTTTAAATATTAGAGTACGGAATATTTATTTCACCATTTTCATAGTTGCTTGACATTATGTAATTGTTTAGTTTAATGAAGAAAACCGTAAGTACTGTATCTAAAAATGTAACCAGACACTAGAATATGTATATGTGTTTAGGATTGACTTTTGTATTCTTGAATGCTTTGCCTGAGAGTGCAAATTAAGGAGTGTTTTTAAATGTGGCTTGTTAGCGTATTTTATGACAATGCATTTTGTAATTTTCTATTCCTCTGTGGGTGTATACACAAATATATTGTTTTCCCCTTCCCATAGTGTTCTAAGGATTACCTTAATGAGTGCTCTACTGTGATGCTAATAGCCAAAGTCTTTTTGGTCCTTTTCTAGTTCCAATTATTCAATGTTCTATTGCTTTAGATACGCATTTAGGAGAGAATGTCTGTGGAAAAACTCTAAGATATCAGATTATTATAAAATTTACAATAAGCATGCAATAGCCTGACTACAGATAACTCCAGCAGTTTTTGGAAGAAAATTGAAGTTAATGCTTTAACTTACCAACAAACATCAGAACTGGTTAGAGCTTGAGATCACTGAATCTGTAGGTGTTTAACTTCCTTGAAGACTGTGATGATTAGATGTGAAAACACCTTTAAAGATTTAGCCTGAATTTTGGAAGAGCTGATTCTTCAAAGGTATCTTGGCACATGCATTAGCTGTATGCTGGAGCACGTGCTCTCCGTGTCCCCCTCTGCCCTCTGTAGTTCTGTCAGGCAGGCATTTTTATTGTAAGTGACAAGAAATCCCTAGGCGAGGGTAATTTTTGAGAGAGGTGAGGACAGATTGGAAAAATGGGTTGACAGGAACCTCATGACGTTCAACAAAGGCAACTGCCAAGCCCTGCACCTAGGGAGGAACAACCCTGTGCACCAGTACATGCTGGGGGGCTCCCAGCTGGAAAGCGGCTTCGCAGACAAGGACCTGAGGGTCCTGGTGGATGCCAAGTGGAACATGAACCAGCAATGTGCCCTGGTCTCAAAGAAGGCTGATGGCATCCTGGGCTGTCTTAGGGAAAGCATTGCCAGCAGGTTGAGGGAGGTGATCCTACCCCTTTGCTCAGCACTGGTGAGGCAACGCATGGTGTGCTGGGCCCAGTTCTGGGCTCCTAAGTACAAGACAGACACGGACATGCTGGGGAGAGTCAAGAGAAGGGCCACAAAGATGATTAAGGGACTGGAGCATCTCACATATGAGGAAATGCTGAAAGAGCTGGGACTGTTCAACATGGAGAAGAGAAGGCTCAGGGCAATCTTGTCAATTTATATAAATACGTGAAGGCAGGGTGCAAGGAGGATGGATCCAGACTCGTTTTCAGTGGGTGCTCCAGTGACAGTACCAGAAGCAACGGACACAAACTGAAACACAGGAGGTTCTATCTGAAGATTAGGAAACACTTTTTCACTGTGAGTTTGACCAAGCACTGGCACAGGTTTCCTAGGGGTGTTGTAAAGACTTCGTCCTTGGAGATATTCCAAAGTAATCTGGACATGGTATTGGGCAACTGGCTCTAGGTAGCCTTGCTTGAGCAGGGGTTTGGAGTAGATGACTTCCAGAGGTCCCTTCCAGCCTCAACCCTGCTGTGGTTTAGTGAAAATTCATGTAGAATCCGTTAGCTGTTTATTCTTGAGAGACTTGCTGTTGCTTTACAAATTCCCCATCAGTAACCCATAGGAATGCTGCTATGGATCAGATGCTCTTTTTACCTTCCTGTGTGATTTTTCTTTTCTGAAAATTTTTGATTTAAAGCTGCATAGCTGTTGGAAATGATTGACATGTGTAAAGCAACCATATGTCATAGCTGCAGAAGAAATAAGTATTTTAAAAGTCACTGGAGGTCAGATGATGTAGCACACTTGGGCTAGCCCTTTCTCACTCTAAATGACTTGAACATATTTTTCTGTACTTAATTGATACTGGGAGGTTTTATGGGAAATTTAATCAGTCAGGCTTTGCCAGTTTTCAAAAACAACCCTGTGGAACAATATTTATGTGATACTAAACCACTAGGAGTTACCAGAAAGGCTAATTAAAGCAGAATTATTTGCTAGTTTAAAGGTATATTACATTTTTATATTTCATTCATGTCTGAGTAGTTAAATATATGTACAGAAGAACATAAACCCCCCCTCATGTATATATTCTATATATTTAACTTGTGCAGTGTATCATGAACCAGAGTTAATTTGACATCTGAATTTTTTGTAAATAAAGGATGAAGTATGTGCACCAAACAGGATCATAGGTAATTAAACAGGTACTGCTTGGCTTGTTTATCCCCGCTGCCAGAAATAGTTACATATCAGCTGGTAAAGGATGGAATGTGGTTCATTATGTGCGTTCATTTCAACCAAACACTTTAAAATAAAAAAATTAATTTTTACATAGCTTTAGTACTAACGCTCTTGTTACAGAGTGGGAGTACATACTTTGCAAGGGATGACAAGGGGATAATGTAATTTATGGCTTTTAAAGTGTGACTTCCAATCCTCAGGAATTTTTGGGTTGTTTTACAGGAAGGGATGTTTTTCTTGACCTAGAGATGGAGCAATAGGAAGACCAATCTCTGCACTGTGGACAAGTGTAGAAGTAGTGATGGATGATCTGGCAAGATGCATTTGGCTTTCTGGGGTAAATAAACCTATAAATGCCAAATAATTCCTTTCCTTATGCTATAGACATGTCATTCAGTAAACCATATATTTCTGTCAAGCGTTCTCATTTTGCAGCAGACTAAAAGCTTGGTGTTTGATGAAGAAAAGTGAGCTTATTCTTAAAACATCTTCCCATCATCAATAACAGAGTTGTAAAAATAATATGAGTAAAAAGCTGCCTGTAATATATTTTTATTTGTGTGTTATTGGGTTTTTTTTAAACAAACAAACAAAACCCTGTGTTGCTATGACAGATTGCTCAGGTGAGGGTTGGTGTGTGTATGCCTATAAATCCAAAAAGTTCCTGAATTCTTTACTGCCCAGGGGAATGCAGTTTTGGATGGAAAACCTGGTAAGTTTTACATTAAGAATTCAAAGATGGTGAAGTCAAAAAAGTCATGGTGACTTACCACACAGTTACTGGGTTTGTGTGGTTTGGTTTTTTTCCTTCCCTCCAAAATACATGCTAATACCCTGTTTTGATACCTTTTCTTAGAAACATTGTAAGGTAAGCACTGCGTGTAGTGAATCCCTTTATATTGAAGTAAGGTCTGTATGAATAATGAATGCTAACTTGAAAACAGTATTGATATAATCACCCTAATGCTCTGTATGTTTTTGACTTTTTAAGGAATGACACAGCAAACGTTTCTCAAATATTCACATTTGAAGTGAGGAGATGTCATACTGCAGAAAACATGAAAAATATTTTATTAATCACAGAGTCTCAGGTAGGTAGTCTTGAACCGGTTTCTTTATATAGCTTGAGTCTTTTCAGTGTTAAGTGTTGCATGTCAGGACTTCAGGTGAGAAGTCCTTTCATGAAATTGGTTAAATTCAGCCTGGGTTTAAACAGGAGAAACTCCAAAGATTAGAGCTGGTGTTATGCCCCACTTATTCCAGGGCTTGATGTTTATTTGCTGACTTTGTCACAGCAGTAGTTCGAGTCATTTACAGTAGACAGCTGTGCAGATCAGGATCAGATGTCTGCTAAAATAAACATTTGCATTTTTACCCTAAATCTGTGCCCGGGTGTTGCAGAAAAATGTACACTAGCAAATAGTGATTTATGAATTATTAGTGTCTGTTAAGCTGGTGTTTCCATGAAGTCCTACAGGCTTGATCTCTGGAAAAAATACATTCTCACATTTGAAAATGTGGTGGATTGACCCTGGCCAGCAGCTAAGCCCCCTCCCAGTCACTTGCTAACTCTCCACAGCAGGACAAGCAAAAACAAGAAAAACTTGTTGGTTGAGATAAGGACAGTTTAATAAATGAAGGAAAAAACCCAACAAACTAAGTGATGCAAAGGCAGTCACTCACCACCTCCTGCCAGCAGACTGATGCCCAAGCAGTCTCTGAGAGTCTCTCTCTACCTTGGAGAAAGTGGCCTGCACCAGTTTTACAGCTGAGCACGATGTTATATGGTATGGAACATCTCTTTGGTCAATTTGAGTTCAGCTGTCCTGGCCGTGTCCCCTCACCGCCTCTTGCCCAACCCTAGCCTGCTCCCTGGAGGTGGCAGAGTGGGAAACTAAGGTGGCCTTGGTGCTGTGCGAGCAGCGCAGCAGCAGCTAAAACACTTAAGCAGAAGCTATGACAGTGGTGTGCTATCAGCGTTTTTTTGGTCACAGATGTAAAGCACAGCTCCATATGGGCTGCTGCTGAAGAAAGTTAACTCCATCTTAGCCAGACCAAATACAGAAGATAATGTCATTTGTTATGGAAATGAGAAAAACAAGTCACTTGGGGAAACTCCTGACATGTCATGGATTTGTCCAGTAGGAACAAGCGTGAAACTAAAGATTGTTACAGAAGCTGTCCTTCCTAAAAACAGCAGGACACATGAAAACATTCTGGACTCCCCCAAAAAAGACAGAAATAGCAACTTCGATCTGGGGAGATTTTCATAAAACTCCAAACAAGGGCCTGGCTCTTGGGGTATGTACTCATGGAGTAACCATACAGTTTGTAAATAGACATTTGAAGCATGAAGGGATGGGTTCCATGTATTTGGCAGTTGCTGTGGATCATACACGTCTAGATATTGTGGAAGGGCCCCCAACTCTTGCTATTAGATAATTGAACTCACCATAGAAGCTGTTTGTGTAGTAACTGAGATCAGGAAAGAAAAGCTGAAAATGAGAAATGGGGTCAATCAAATGTTTGGTTGAAGGCTTTCTCTGAGCTGGTTGTTCATGAAGAGGTAGATGGAGAGGAAGGAAGAGAACTGATGCTTTTCTTTCAAGGTCACAAGTTCTGTCTTATTACTGTGGTGGGCGAGCAAGTCCTGTACATGCCTTGAACTTCTGACAAGCTAAGCTACTTTTCTCTAAAAATGCTGTTTTTGCCACCACCTCTGCTCCCTTGACAGAACTAACACAGGTTGAAAACATGGCTACAATAACAGAAATATTTGCTTCCTTTTTTGCTTAGTGCACTACTCGCTCTTCACCCATAACTGTGCTTTATCAAATAAACAATATGGAATAATTACACTAAATATCCAGTCTGTACAGGTAATAACAGCAGTGACCTTTGGTGTAAAAACAAGTGTCTGTAAAAATGAGGAAAAACTAAAGTGGGACTAACTGTTCCCCTGGAATAACTTACCACTTTATACAAAAACACAGTAATAAGTCTCATAGTTGCAGGTTTGGCATTGTTTTTGGAACATAAGGAACAGCTGGCACCTCAGTAGAAAACAAGCCATGTCAGCATCTATTGTCCAAAGCAAATTTGCCACTGAATCTTTTTTAATAAGAAGGGGAGACAGATGTCCTGGGAAGGACCTTAATAGTGTGTGTATTCTTAACACCTTGGCTTGGGTGTTATTTTGAATTTCTAAGTAGATACAACCACTCTCTCCTATTGCTATGAGAGTACAGACTATGAGTCATAATTGCTTTTAACAAAATTTCCTCTGAAGTAAGCATGCTGGGGGTAGTCTGAAGTAAGGGCCTGTGTGGTGGGGGTCAGACACTACCTTCCACAAGACAGTGGGAGACTCCAGCATGAGGAAGGCAGAAAGGGCACAGAAGCACAGAGGATGGGAGAGACGTTGGAGGTCTCCGATCCAGTCTCCTGCTCAGAGCAGCCCCAGTTGGATTTGGTTGCGTGTGACCTCATTCAGTCATGTTTAGATATCCTCAAGGATGGAGACTCTGCAGCCTCTCAGGCACTTGTTCCATGTCTGAGCACACTTACGGTGACAATCTTTTCCTTTTATCTAGCTGGGATTTCTCCTGGACCTGGTGCTGCTCATCCTTCTGCCACGGAGCACCTCTGAAGAGTCAGGCTTCATCTTATCTACAGCCTGCCAGTAGGCCGTTGAAGTGATCTGTCGATGCACACTTGGCCAACGCCCCACCCATCAGTGTCTTTCCTGGACTGTGGAGACCAGGAGGGGACACAGGAGTCCAGATGCAGTCCCCAAAGTGCCAAATAAAAGATGGAAACGTTTTCACTGGGAGGGTTTGTTGGGTTTTTTGGTGTTTTTTAAATTGTTTATTGCATAATCTTGAACTGCTAATGAAGCAACTAGAAGGCAACTTGACGCTGAAGGCTAGCACTTCTTCCTGGCAGAACTGCCTGTGGTCTTCTGCTTCTCTGAAGGAAGAGCTGTCTCTCTAACTTTCTATTCTGTTGCTATTCTTCATGTGCTGACACGGAGGATCTGGCTTCATCTTCAGTCACCCATTGGAAAGCCTCCTTGTCCTCAGACTGAAGAAACCACACCTCCAGACTCTAGGGATTCCAGGGACTTCAGTGGCTCTCTGAGGGACAACTCTTGTTGCCCTGGCATAGCAGCCCCAGTGGCTCAGAACAGAGGAGATGGCATTCCTTCACAGTGGGTGAGGGTAGGGATGGGGAGTGGAAAAGAAGGGCCCACGCCATCAGTCACACAAGCGCTGGCCATCGCTCTCATGATGATCATGGTGTTCTTCCTCCCATATCGCTTCCTCTTCGTCTGTGGTTCTGGGAACCATCACTCCGGTGTGCCATACAAAGGTGGGCAGCCACTTGCCTCACTGCTGCAAGACCTCTTCTCTCCAACCATGGCTGGCATCAGAGGGCCTCAAAGCTCAGTGAATTGTGGGACAGCTGTTGTGGTCCCTGTATTTATACAGCCCGGAACAGAAGACAGTAAGGTGGCTCATGACTTCAGGACACTGCTGTGATGACCTCTTCCAGCTACTGGAAGAACAGGGTGCCTCTGCTTTTTTGCACAGTGCTGTGACAGCATGCCTGCGTGTAATGAAGCCCGTGCATCAGGGACTGCTGCACCATCGGACTGCTGCAGTTGAGAGTGGGAGATGGTCACCAAAAAAGACACTCGTCACTCCTGTCTGAAACCATTTTGTCATGCCAGGCCCTTTTGCATAAGGAGACAGCCCTGACCAGAGCAGCTACGCAGCCATCCTGGCTGTCAGATCACTTGCATTATGACTTTCCCCGGCCTGTACAGTCAGTTACATGGCTTTCCTTCCCATCTTCCATGCCATCCACCTCCGTTCTCCTCTGCCACCTCTCTCCTCGCAGGCCTTGGTTTGCTTTTGCTCCACTCTTGCTCTAGTTTAAAGGACAAACCTTCTCACCAGTTTTAAGGTTTCTTGCTTAAGCAGTTCAGAGTAAGAGCTCTCTGGGTGTGTTTGAAAAATTAGAAGTAGTTTCTGAAGTGGAGACTGCAGGCAGGTTCCCAGGGCAAAGCTTCTCCCCTTCGAGGACTTTGGGCACACAGAAGATAGGGAGGGATGGGAGAAACACCATTATTTTTTTTCTCAGTAACTGCTTCAGGTGAAATAAGAACAAGCAATTAGAAAAGTAAGTAATGAGATCAGTCTGAGGAAGGTGTAGAAACAAGAGTTCATTACGGTTTGTTATCATTGCTTAATTAGGAGTTCTTTTCAGGATCTGGCTCAGTTGTTAAAACAGTCAAGACTTTCCTCCCTGTTTGACACTGGATGTTTGGCAGCACTCTGTCTCTCAGGATTAAAGTAGTAATTTTTTTTCTAGTTTAGTAGATATGCTGTACTGTGTCCCTTCCTTTCTTCATTCCTTTATGTTCAGTCGTGTGATATATATGAAAAAAAGCTTTTAAGAAAGTAAAAAAAAAAGAAGAAAAAAAAAAGAAGAAAAAAAAAAAGAAAAAAATCCCTTGAAACTTACTCTTGTGTTATTTTGGTACATTTCCTGAGAGACCTGGGAGACTTGGTCAACAAAAAGAGATTTAAGACACTGTCATTAATGCCATAGAACAGTATTTTGAATTCTCGTGTTTTTTAAATGCATAATATACCTTTATTATATGCACATGCAATTCATATTCTTGACGTGTCTTTATTATATGTGTATTCATTTTAAATTTTAAGCAGGTGAAGTGGGTTCCCAGGGTTTTAGTTTTACAGTTTTGCGTGCTGACGTGAAATCCTTCCTGTTTTGTGTTCTCTTATTTAGGAAATTTTTATATTCTGGAAATTTTTGTTGGAACTTGTGCAGAAGTGGATTTAGCCTCAGAAGGCAGGTACTCAAGTCTTCGTCAGGCAATTTCTGTGAATTCTTATTTCCTACTTCTGGTTAGCATTTCCACCTTTAAGAAAGAAAAGAAGCTCTTTAATTTAAAAATATCCACTAAACAGGAAAGAGGCATGGTTTTGCAGAAATGTAAACAGTACTGAACTTCTTTAACTTGTTCAGATTCAACTCAACATGAAGTTACAAATATGAACTAACACTTCTGAAAAATGCTTACTTTGTATGTTAATCTTGATCTTCCAGTGGCTTTTTAAAGTCAAAACCTTGTTCCAGATTTCTAAAATGAATCTCAAGTACTCTGTCACAACACATCACAGAACAGGTTGAATGGCAAACCCATTTCATCATGGTTTGTAACTAATATCGGTCATTTTATATTACAAATTCATGAAACAGCTGAAGGAAAATTCTCACCTCCTCTGTAGCTTGAAAACTCTTTACTTTTCTAAAATACTAAAGTAAAATCTGTGTACTTTCATTTAAACTTGTCTCTCTTTATCCAGTGAGTTTAAGGAGATGCTGCATAGTTTAGGTATTCCTTGTACTTTCGAGTATCTTCAGTTTGCTCTCATGCTTTATCTTTTGGATCCTTTAAAATGTCTTATATAGGGTTTATAAAACTGGAGATTTATTTAATGCAGCCATATTATTTTTTCTCAGTTTCTTTTATGGTTTATTTCCCCTTCCTCCTTTTTTTAAAAGTAGTCACTGAAATGTCTGTCTTCTCATCCTAGAAGAACCATCTTTTTTGGTATATTGTAGTAAGACAGAACAAGTTTTATGGCAATACCTTAAGAGAAAACTTGAATTTTCTAATAGGTCTGCTCTCCACTGGCTGTGTTGAGTGAGATATTTAGACATCTCTTTCATAAAGAATCAATTTCCATTGTCCCTGAGAATTTGTTTTCCAAAATGCCCTGGTGTTTATTATTTCTAAAGTTCTGTATGACTTTTTTTTTTCTTTTTTCTTCCAAGTCTTTGTGTGAAGACTGCAAATTTAATTCATAATGTGTTCAAATCATAATGTGTGGACTAGAAAAGACTTTTTTTGGTCATGATGACTTAATGTGGTGAAATTGTTGCACTGAGATTTAGTAACAAGTTGTGGGGGGATAACTAGACCAAAGAAATACACTCCACAGAACTTTCGAGCAAATACCAAAATGCAGGTCTCTTAATACAGCAGTCATTACATATGTAGCAGTACAGTATAGAATATTAGAGTGACTAATTCTGCTTACTTAATTCTGAAAGGTGATACGACTGGAATGGGCTGTTTCTGCTGTAGACATACATACTCTAAAGGAAGCTGCACCAATGCTGTCAGTGATGGGCAGTTTCATTAAGCAGCAATTCTGGTATCATCCTATTCCAATGCTTTCAAAGCCACTGTAGTCTCACACTTTTGGGGAGGGTCCTGCTGCAGCCTTGTCTCGACCCACTTTTACATACGTCCTTATTACAAAGTCAAATATGGTTCACACTACACAATAGTGTTGTTCAAAAGCATATATATTTGTATGAATATAGATAGATGCATGTGAACAAGCGTGTATGGGTATAATACTTTCTGAACTGCTTTTTATTAGTAGCTGTCTAATTGTAGTGATGTTACTGGAACGGACATAGAATAAGGTTTTTTTCAGAGAAAGAGAAATTAAAGAAAAGTTGTAATGAAATGCAATATACTAAAGAGTTGGTGAGTGTATTAATGTTTTGTGAGTTCTGCTGGTGTTTGTTAGAAGTGTTTTGAAAAATTTATTTTTCTACCTTTTTTTTTTTTTTTGAGAGAGAAGCTGGTAGTGTTGTCTTGGGATGGAAATTCCTGGCTCTGGCAACCATCAAAAACTATTATTGGACTTGCATTTAATTCTAGCATGATTTGTTCACGTATGTTTTTGTTTTAGAAGGAGAGCTTTGTTTCCACAAATAGTAGTTGTTAATTTTTTCTAAATAAAGGCTGAAGTATTCCCGTATTGTTAAGCTCACATTATTTTCCATGGTGGTTGTTGCCTAGCAAACATGTATTCTTTAGTGTTCTTAATAAAGGTGGCAATGCAAAACTGGTTTGCAGCATTGCTGTCTGTTAGAACTGTTTATTAAGCTATGTGCTCTTGTTGCCTTCCTTTGCTAGTCATGTATCACGGCTCTGGTTTTTAGGCATCAAGAAGGGTAAGCAACTGGTTGTTTCTTTGAAGCTGCCAAAGAAACCCCTCAAGGCTGTACAATGAAATACCTGTATTATTGCCACCTGCTACAGTCTTCCACCAATTTGAGAACTTATGGAGTCATTCAACTTTAGAATTGCTTTTCTTTGGTTTTTGTCTAGGTTGGGGAAGTTTTTTTTTTCCAACCGGTGCTTATCAAAAGGAGCAGCCTCCTTATCCATGCCATCTTTCCATGTGATTGCTAGCAGGTCTGGGTCTTAGGCTAATAATAATTTTGAGGCCTTTGTTATTTTTATTTTGTGAGCTCAAATTCTTTATGCAGGCTGAGGTGATAATTTGACTTCCCGCTTCCCCCCCGCCCCCCTGTTTAAAGTTGGGGTTTTGACACAGTCTTCCAATAATTCTGTCCTTTTTTCACCACATCACCTATAGTCTGTTCACCTTTTGAGGTCAGTGTTTTGCTTTCCCCCCTTTCTTTTTTTTTTTGGTTGTAAGTGGGGTTTGGGGTGAGGAGTTGGTAGGATTTTGGATCTGAGTGGGGGATTATGAAATAGCCTTACAGTAGACATCCTCTTGGACTCTTTCCTCAGTGCTTTGTTTCTCCTCTTGTGCAATTGTTTGTGAGCATTATTAATGTCTGTCTTGGCCCATCTACTGTGTGTAGGCAAACTAAAGTTGTTTTAGCATGTGTTCTCAGGATTAAAAGTAACTATTGCCATTTGCCTTAAGAAATCTCTGTCCATCAAAAAGACATTACTGCACAAACATGCAAACTGGAGCATGCCAGTAACAGTATGTCACCCAAGTAGGTAGTAGTCCCTTAACTTAAGGAGGCTTTGAATTAATTGCTTTTGATGACAAGAAGATAATAAGAGCTCTGTGTTTTTAAGGAGAAAATTCATTCAGGCTTTCTAAATCCTAAATTTGACATTTATGTTCTATCTCAATATCTCTTTGCAAACTAGAGGATTCCGTGTTAAACTGGAATGTATAAAAACATTAACATGTCTATTTTGTTGGAACTGCTCTGCTTTTCTGAAGACAAGTAGGAATGTGTAATAGGCCATGTACAGGAACGTTTCATCCACTCATACTGCATTTTGTACACTTTACCCCTCATTGTGTTGTGATGTGAATGGATAATCCTAAACATGATCTCTTTCCCATTCATTTTATTCTTCCTAAAGAGTGTTTTGCTTCAGCATGGTATCTCCTCTATCTCATTTACATTAGATTATATCCTGTCACTGACATCAGAAGTGACTTCTCTTCAGGGAGATTTTAATAACATGGTCTGGTTCCAAACAGAACATATTTGAAGAAAATATTGTAAGCTGTATTTTCCATGAGACTTGCACGCATCTCCACTCCATTTTCTCACACAACAGTGCTGCATCAGCTTAGCAGGGGATTGGCAGTAACTTGTATTTTGTTGTGTATTTTTCCATGAGGGAAATGTTGGTGGCTGAAAATTACAATATTCCTGTTGGTAAGGAATCTGATGCATGGGTATTTTGTCCTATATTTCCTTTCCGTGATAAAGCTTAATTTCAAGCAGATGTTCTGTGTCTTCAGAGTGGTACTGTATAATTTTAATCATGCAGTAGATACTCTGTGGGTTTTTTTGGGTATGATCAACACAGGTGTTGTAGAATATGTTGTGCTCAGTATCTGTTGGCAGTGTTTTACTGTTGGTGATATTTAGCTTGTCCATGTGGAGTGAAACAGCAGGCTTTACAGGGTAAAAAGAGAGCTATTACCACTGCTGCTGCTGCCTCTGGCAGTATTGTTAATCCAAACTCTGGGTTCCTTTGACTTTTAGTACAAGTTCCTGAAAATGGAAGTTTTTAGCTCTGTTACAGTGTGCTGGTTTATCACTTCTCAAAATGTATAGTGTGTTTTGGGCTTCATTTTGTCCAAATCAAAATGGATGCAGACTTTTTTGAGAAACAAGGGGAAACAATTTTCAAGATCTACGTTTTGGTTCAAGAGGTGAATCAAAATCTGGATTTGTTTTTTTGTTCTTGGTCATGTATGTTGAATAACAGTACGAAAAATAAACTTTCTTCCCTTCCTCTCTACGGCCTATAATTTGAAATTTTTATACTTCTTTACTAAGACCAGAAGATTTTCTTCACAAAAGTGATAGTTTTGAAAGGAGGTACACTATAAGAGTGGGAAGACTTCCATAAAAGGCCACAGGGCTCTGAATTGACATTTTCGGTAATAATGCAAGAACTGCATTTTGAGGGTTATATTCTCCTTATGTTCTGTTCCCTCTATAAGTGTTCATTGGGTTTTACTTGAATATAGGATGACGGATTGGATAATATTTTTTTCTTCCTATATGACTCTGACTTCTAAAAACCTCGTGGGAGGAATTCAGCCTGCTGACATATCTTTTGAAAAGTTAAAATGTTTTATATAGAAAATGTCAAAAATGAAACATTTGGACTGTTCAGAGTGAAATGCCCTATTTTGAAAATGTTGCTGTAAAATGTGTCAATATTGTCAAACTCCCTCTTTCATTAAGGCTAAACTACTTTGACAAATTTGACTTGCATATGCCATTAGTTTTTCTTTGAGACAGGGCATCTGATTAAATTACTATTCCCTGATGTGTTCTTTGAGCTTTAAAGAAAAAGTCTGTCAGGTTTTTCTACTTTTCTCCAATTACATAGTATTGATGATTTCATTTGGTTTCTCTTATTTTCACGAGTAAGTAGTACTGGAAATTGTAGCCTGTGTATATGCATGTATAATTTTAGCCTTTATCAATTGTGTTATGAGTGAAATTAAATTAAAGCATTTACAAATAATGCTAAAAAGTATCAGACTAGCCACAGCCTGAGGGGCTAGGTTGTTTGAACTCTTGAAACAATTTCTGTTTCTACAATCTTTGTGCAGCCATTTCACAGCTGCCATGACTTTATTGGTTTAAAAATTAAACTTTTACCAGAAGCAAGTGTTAGTTAAACAGCCATTTTGATATAAAAAATAAATGGGAGGTGATGTCAAGCAGCATTTTCCCATGAACCTATTTTTGGGGAGTTTGTGATGGTGCTACTGGTGTTGAGGTAAGATGATGAGAAATCTTAGGTCTTCTGTAACTGTTTCTATAATAAAGTTTACTCTCTCTCCTAAGTATTCCCATTACATGCATGTGGAGGTAGTCTGCCATTTACAATTTGCTTTGAACTGATCATTTAGATGGTTAAAACGTTTCCCTCCAAGTAATTCAAATTAATGTGGTTTTTCTTCTCAAAAAACCAAAAAAACCCACAAACCCAAACCTTTCCTTTACCAACGTTCTGTTGTAATCTGTCTGTAGCTTCCCTTTTAACATGAAAAAAAAAATCTGTTAAGTAGAACAAAGTATACGAATATGATAACACTTGTGATCTTTTATTATGGGAAGGACAGAGGTGGCCCCTAAAGACCAATGAAATCAAGGGAAGAGATAAGATTTCCTACTAGAAAAGGTATATCTCTGGTCAGAGGAGGTATAGGTACGTAAAGAACTGGTGCAGTGTAGAGGGGAGCATTGAAGTAGTGTAGGTGCAAAGCAAATGTACCAAAAAAGAGAACCTACTGTGCACTTGGTCAGGTAGAATCACTCAGTGCCCAAGTGACAGACAGGTGTCATGTATTAAATGAAGAGTAAAAATTTCTTCCTCAGGATCAAGTCTAGCAGTGATAATTCTAATTGTAGGGAGATTTCAGAAGTCAGATATGAATGTGTAAATGCTAATAATACACTGAAGTGCTATTAGTCGTAGAGAGGCCTGAGCATAATGAAACTATGAATTGAAGCTACTACAGGTATCGCTTTGAGTAAAAAATTATTTGTGGGTCCTTGGATTATAGTTTTTGTGCATCATTTTAGGGGAAGATAGTTTGGGGGTTTTCCCCTCTTTTTTCCTTTTTTTTTTCTTTTTTTCTCACCCACCCCCCAACCCCCCTTCTGATGTTGGCAATTGGTAAGTAAGTTAAAATACAGAAGTATTATTTTGAATCTGGTTGATTATTTTTCACTTGAATTTTGCTGCCTTCCATTCACCTGGGTTACGTGCAAGATTGTTGCTCATTACTTGTCCTTTTCTGCAGGTAATGCTGGATTGAAGAAGCTTTCCTAAATGTCTCTCCTGTAATGATTACCTGTTACGTTTTCAGCTCTGTCTTGCTTATCTCTTTCAGTTTATGACTCGTGCCCACTTTGAATGAATACATGGTTCTCTGGCTCACTCCTAATCTGAGAAGTTGCTTGCAGCTTCCAATAATGCAGCCAGGGCTGATGGGTCCCTGCAGTACACCAGTCCCTTCTGTGTCACTTGGGGAACATGCTGCAAGGTGGCAAGAGTTTTTGTTTGCTCTGAGCACTGCGCTTGATGGGTGTAGGTTGCTGTACATGCTGAAGACAACCTCTCTTCTGTAACGTGCGTCCCAACCGCCTGGCATCCTGTACAGATAGTTCACCAGTTGCATAGCTTGGGAGACCTATGAAATGACCACTCCTTTTTCCGACCAGCTGGATTTCCTCCTGAAGGAAACCAGCTTACAGAAGATGTGCACTTACATGGTGTCCCATATCCATTTTAAGAGGTGCGAAGGCTGTGCTCAGGAATGAGAATGGTGAGCGCATCAGTGCTCTAATACAGGCACAGCCACTATTAGTACTACATATATATCTGCTTGCCTTCTTCCTAACTAATTCTCCGCTCTCAAAGAATTCCTGTTCTCCTATGGTTTGAATAATCTCTACTGAATAATTCTCCTGTAGGAGAAGAGATTAACGGGACATTCGTGATGCTTATCTCTGCGGAGCTGTATTGTACAGCCAAATCAGTGCATTTTTCCAAATTGCAATCTGAACACTTTCAAAATCTGAACACTTTCAAAATCAACACTTCTGAACACTTTCAAATCTGAACACTTTCAAAACAACGTCTGGCTGCTTTAGCTTCTTAGTAAGTTACACACAAGTGTAGATAAGCTGACAAAAGCATAACTTTGAAAGATTTTTATTTTAACCAGGAAATAGTGAAGTGTTTGTAAATATTTATATATTATTGGAAAAGTGTGAGAAACATTGGTTGTCTGTCTTCACATTGAAATTGATAATTTAATTGTGAATTTTGTCATTCAGTATTACTTAGTTGTAGGATTTGCACTTTAAAATTTTGCTATTTTACTACTTGCTTTAATTGTAAGAGCACGAAACATTGTAGTACCCTGATTGTAGAAAAAACACTTCTAAATTAAGTTGGTAAGCCTTTTTAACAAACTGTATATGGCAATACAAGAGGCAGGTTGTTGGAACTGGAATGGTGAAACCTGTGTCCAAATATTTTGTTGCGTATACCATGTTTACTGCAGTTAATGCTCTACTAGAATATATGCTTTATGTACTTGAAACTAAACCCCCACACTTTAATTTTACTTGTAAATGCTGCAGATTCTAAACATTTGGTAAGCTTGACTCAGATCTTCTATGTTTATATTTTATTTATGATGTAACCACAAAGTAGTCACAAGTCAATTTTTTATTATGATTAGTGAAGTCACACTTGTGCCCTCATGCCAAACATTTGCCTTTGATGGAATTGAAGGTATAAAAAGAAGGGAATTTGATACGACATGCATCTTTCATTGATTAGCTTGAAATAAAGATTGTTACTGTGCTATGTCAAAAGTAATTTGACTTGCAAATATGGATTCAGCATGTCTTTTAAATGTAGTATTTGTGGTTGCTTTTCATGTAGGACATAACCTCAGTCCCTCTCTCAATTCAGTTTAACAGGGTTGCATGGTATAACTGACTGCAGAATTATCCACTTAATGCAAAACCAGTGGAAGAGATTTGGATTTCAGTAACCTTGAATTGTGTCTTCAGAACACCTTTGTGGCATAGAGCAGAAAGGAAGATGTTTTCATGTTGCTTGTATAGTTCTGTAGTGGTCAGTGTGTGCAAAATTAATAGTTACAAGGTCAAGAGACCATCATCATGCAGGCTACCTTCCTTGTGAGGAAATACTTGTTTTTCTTATAGGATGATTTAGGATTTTTTCCTCCTGTTTTACAGTGGCGCTCCTTTCTAACCTCAAACCTCTGTGCTGATGTAAGTATCTTTTCCAGTTAAAAACAACTCTGACCTCTAGGGTAAGGTAAGCAAGCAAGCAGATATCTAGTAAATATTAGGACTTCTATATGAAATCAGCTTGGATGCTGCTGAATTTTATTTTATTTTTTTCCCTGTGGTAGGAAGGCCAGTAACATTTCTGTATCAGTTGCCGTAGTGGTGAGAAAGGCATGCTATTGAAAAGGAAAATTATTTGCTCTTTGACAGAAGTCCCAGTTGATGACAGGAAAGTATAAGTACCCTCCTATCTTAGAGTGGCTAGTGTCAGTCCTTGTGCACAGTCTCAAATAGCGACAGTGGGAGAGGAAGGTTAGGGGGGGCTTGTGTGCTTGTATGTGTTCTCTGGTCCTTTGTCCTTGTACTTCTCCAGAATCTACAGCTGTATGAGAAGTGCAAGAGGGTGCATCCTTGCCCAATCCTTTTAGCGCCGACCACGCTCGGTGCCCAAATTTGTCTAACCTGTCATTAAACCTGCTAATACTGTCTGCCTCCAGAGCCTCCTGTGGCAGCAAGGTCTACAAGTTCTCTGCTTGCTGTCCAAAGAAGCACTTTCATCTGTTTTGGGCTATCTCCCACTGCTTTCATCAAGTGGCCACCTCATTCTCGTATTGCAGGATTTGCTGAATGGCAGTTTATCTCTTGCTTTTGCAACTCTATAAACTGCAATCCTACCCCCCTTCACACTTCTATCCAGACTTCGGGGTCCCGACATCGTGGGGTTTTTAACTCCCCAAGCTCTGTGTGTGTGTCCTGCTCGTCTACCTGTACTCTGTGAACACAGCATGTACAGGTGGAGTCCAGCCTTATGGTGTAGGACAGTCTTGAGGTAACAGGGCTGCTGGTATTGAGTTTCAACTATGTTACTAAAGTCTGCTGCCTCTCAGATCAGTGAAACAATGTTATTTTCCAGCTCTGTAGAAGTTTTTATATGAAAATCTGGAAGTGTTTATATAAATATTAATGAGATCTATTTTGGAGGAGCTTTATGAGGGTTACAGTAAGAAAGAAAGAGAAGCATAATACATTTCTAAGTGGAAAGTCTTAAAATATACTGTACTTTAAGTGATACTCTGCACTACCTAATTCTTTTTACATAAACTATTACATCTGATTTTATTACATTATAGGTTAAAATTGCTTCAATCAAGATGTTGCTTTGGGATTTGAGGTTTTTTTTAACTATGATCTTTTGATTGTACCGATTAAATCTGCAGAGTAAAAGTGATTAAAATGTTCTGCATATGTCCCCCAAGTATACGGAGTTTTTACCGCTTGTTAAAATAGGAGAGTGATGACATTATTATGAGGTAGCCTGCTTATAACCTATTTAATATAAAATGATACTAAGCAAATGGAATTTAAAAGTCAGAGAACACATAAATTCCTGTATTCTGAATATTTTTAGAATTTCTCAGATATCCATATTGTTTCAATTGTGAATAGAATATTACCCATACTGTGATTATCAAGGTACAGTAACTCTAAAATTTCCAGCTGATCAACCAAATGTTTTCAGAATTTCTTCTTGAAGCTTGATTAAATATTTGCCTAAAATTCAGAGGTTGTCCCCACTTAAATTTAATCCTCAAATTTATTTGAAGTTGCTCTAAGAATATTTTTGCTCTAGAATCATAATTCTGAATCTGGAGTATCTATCCTAGAAGTATTTTTATTATCCAGTGTCATGACAATATAAAAGAGATTATGTGAAAAAGGAACAAGCTCTGAATATATACCATTACTACAGACTAACCTCAGAGTTCAGATTTTGGGAGAACAGGCTTCTAACTCCAGGAATGTTTACAATTGATGATGGGGAGTATGTTGTGGATTTTTTTTTTTCTTTGTGCATCAGAGCCAACAGGAATGGAGTGATAAGGGAAACAAAAATGCCACTGTATTAGTGCATTTCTAAATAAAACTACCTTTGCAAAGTGGACACCTGTTTTGTCCAAAAGGCTTAGAAGTAATACCACAGTACATTGCAACATTGAGATAACTTTTTCTTATGTATTGTTTTGGAAGCCTTCAAGGGGCATCTTCCATTTCAAGTATGCATTTAAATTTCTGGTGACTAGTCAATTTTAAATTGGCTCCATGGACATGTGGAATGGTGCATGTTTCTGCAGTATGCAACTGTTCATGAAGCAGAAAACAAAGGTTATTTCAAGAAGAAATAGCTGTTTCTTAGGATGCATCTTTGGTTTCCTGGCATTATGTTGCCTACAGCTGCTGTAGATTTCTCTTGCTCACCTTGTTGTTTGATGACTGTTTACACACTGCAATTTTATTCATAGATCTTCTCTGAATATTGCTTTTTTCTTGGTAGCTTACTTCTGTAACCACTTCAGGAAGAGCCTTTGTTCGTGTGATTTCAGACTTTGGACTGCACCAAGTACAAATCGCTCGCCTGTACTCTGGCTTATGAGAAAATATTTGTCACAGGCAAGGCTAGAAGCAGAATTTGCTGCTTAAATATAGGTAATGAAGAGCTGACCCTCACCATTTTGCAGGGGAAAACCATTTGGGTTTGGGAGAGAGAAGGGATGGAGGAGGGCAGAAGGAAGTCAACTCAGTTTTAAGATATTACTGCTCTTAAATTTCCCTACTGGCTCAGTGCATTAGTTAGCTTGTCACATCACATTTTCTGAGCTTCTTTGTATTATGTCACATAATATGACAGAGGTAACCCTTGTGACAAATCACACAAGCCAGTGTGTCAGCAGGGAAATAGGAATCTGACAGTTTTCTGAACAGTCCCGTAAAAACACTCAATAGAATTCCGTAAAAAATGACTCTAGAAATCTAGACCTTTTTTTTTTTTCTTGCTGAAAGTCTTCTCATCAGACAAACTTCAAAGTGCTAATTTAAGAAAATTAAGAAAAAAAGATGAAAATAACTGACATAGCAGGGGCTCTGGCTGATGCATGGGAAAACCTTACACTGGGATGGGGGATAGGGGGATCCAGTCCCAGCTTTCTGTTCTGCCTGTACTGCACAGATGTCTGAGCTGCTCATCTCTTGCTCCTGACCTGCAGTTTTATAGTCTTAAAGCACAGCATTGGAAATTAAACTGACTCATGAGTAGCTCATGAGCAGCTTCTGTATGAGGAGAGACAGGTAGCATTTTGCCAGCCACACTAAAATAAGAAGCTGTTACGTGCCCTCATACAGAGGTGAACTTCATTGGTAGATTCTTCCTCCCATCCCTGACCCTCTTTCTGTCTTTGCACTGAATAGTAAGGAAAGGTTTAGGCTCTCTTTTCTGTTGTGAGGTGCTGACATTGTTTGTGTATTTGTATTCATTATTTGTATTCATTCATGGTTTGCAATTTCTGTTTCAAAGACCCACCTTTTTCCTCCTTAGTTTTCTATTTAGCAAGTGGTTCTATAATGGGGGAAAAAGGTGGGTTTGACAAAATGTCTTTGGTTCTTGGGCGGCACAACCCTGCAGCTGTTATAAAAAGAGAATGCTGTTAGAGGTGAACTTTCACATTTTGAAAAATGTTTGCTGTATGTTGTACCTGGTTTCTATTTTGCTTTTTTTTTTTAAGTGCATGGTGTGCGCTTACAAACTAACCAAAACAACACGTATCTCTGTTCAGTCTGTTCAAATCTAGCTGCAGCATTCTCACTAAAATTACATGGACGGTCACAAATGTAAAGTTTGGGGGGAAATTTTGTCCTGAAATCAAAAAGAGGACTTACAGGTAACTGTAACTGGTAGCTATTTATATATGTAATGGGCTCTGTTTAACGTTGTCAGTGACTCTTTCCAAATAACAATACGAAAAAACCAGCTTCATTACAGTTAGTGCTAAAGGTAAGTTGTGTGTACCAAAGTAGGACCTCGAACACCTGATATACTATTACTGTCATTGGCTTCTTGTAGTTTTAAGATTTAAAGGAAGTTGAGTGATTGCTAAAGCCCTCGTGCTGTTTTAAAAATATAATCATGTTTCTCTCTGTTACAGTTACTTCTGCCAGTTCATGTTTTCCACGTTCCTGGACACCTAAAGCAGTGGCATTACTCAGAGAGCTTTATGAGCAATTTGACAAACTCATCTGTGGGTGGCATATCCCCATTTATTTTCCATTCCTGTTTAAAATAAATAAAAGATACAGTAGTAGCTCCATCTCTCAGGGCTGTGACTTATATTCCCCAAAATAAAAAGATTACAATAGTTTGGGATGCTACTGCAACTGTGAATGCTACCCTGGTCTTCTAGAAGTTATCATCCCCGGGGTAGTCAGCAATTCCATCAATCCTGTTACAAAGCAATCATCTCTCGCAAAGGGCTATAATGGACAGTCAGAAGGGATATCTTCTTAAACCTTTGCAATTAGATATATATACCAGGGTCTGTTTGGAGTTCAGTTTAACCGGGTTTGTACGGATAAGCAAAAAGTTTGTTGCTGTTGTACTCTGTTGTACTGAGGCCTGAGAGAATGAATAACGATAGGATTTTTGTTTTTGTAGAAATTCTCTATGTGAATCATGTCTACATCCTTTCTCTGCACTGGGAGGAGGTAGAAGATGAGAGAGAGAGAGAGAGAGAGAAGTGGTGCAGGCTTCTTTCTGGAACTAGAAAGAAAGACCTGACAACAAATGGACTAATAAAATAGCTCTTTTAATGAGACAGAATGAAAAAAGGAGCACAGATGGCAGGTAGATCTTACATCCATTCAGATGCTGGGAACCACAGTTTCATGCAGCATCAAACGGATCCTGGATGGACTTTCCCACAGCATGCTGTGCAGATCCTGGTCATGGAGAGGTTCCTCCTCCCTCACATACCCTTGTGCCTTTTATTTTGTGTAATAACCAGAATCATGCATCTTCTCCTGAGAGATTGGATGTTACCAGTTCATAACGCCCACCTGTGTGCAGCACAGGCTGGCACAGGGCACTCCAGCACATTCCCTTAGAGCAGCTACTGATGCTAACATACGGGTTTCTCAAGCTGGTTTCTCAGCAGCTACTCATTTTAAAGTACAGGTTTCTCACAAGGTATAAGGACAAGTAAAGCAGACGTGGCCTATTCAAGGCCTTGAAGTCTTCTGCAATATTCACAGTACAGTCCTCTAGTGGACGTTGGCTACCATTTTTCAAAACAATGTTTTTAACTAGAGTTATGTTGAAGTTGCATGGGAAGGAGAGGCTGGAATCCTAGAGAAAAGGGGGAAATTACATTTTTCATAGGTCCTTCATGAGTGGTCAGTTGTGACCTTGGAAAGTCATAGTTATGTATTTGGGCCTGTCTACTGTAGTGAATCTTGATGACTTGCAAAAAAATCTCTGATGGAAGCAGCTTGGGGATTATTCTTTGATCAGATAACTGCAAACATGATGAGTTACAGATGTAGTTCTCTGTTCCCAAATTTATTTTCTGTGATGATAGAATCAATTGCATTTACTCATACTGATTCTGAAATAGGAAAATAATTTGTTGGATGACTCTTGCTTTTGCCATCAGTATTTAAATGTTCCTAAGAATTTCTAAACTCCTGTTTTGCACTTCCAGGAAATTTTTCTGCACTTACAGGAGACTATATAGGAGGTCCTGTAGAGTTTTTTACTGACTTTTCTTCAGGAAGATACTGCATTCTGTAATCCAAACCGAATCAAATTCTGCACCTGTACAGAGGCAAAATTCAATAAGGGGCATGTGTAATATAGTCAATAAGGAGTTCAATACATTTTGGGGAGAAGGATCATTTAATGTAATCTCTTGTAGATCACAGGTCGTTAAATTTCAGTTATCTCTGTTTTGAGCCCAGCAGCTTGACTGCAGTACATCCATCAGAATAGGGTCCACTATTAACTTCCTTACTTCCATTAGCAATCCCATATACATCTTCCATAAGAGGAAGAAATAGTGTTGGAAATCAAAATTTCCCTGCATTCCTGTGGTTTGGTGTGTCATTTATGTAAAATGGCTTTAGCAGTGTATCATCCTCCCTCCAAAACAGCTTAATCTTGGAGTTTGCTTGTTAATATTTATAAATTTCTCTATATAGAAAGGTTGCTTACAGTTGATTATGTGTGGTGCTTGCATCAGTTAAGAGAACTTTATTTTTCTTCATTTTCATTAACTGATGTTTAAAAGCACCATAAGCTATGCTATACTTACGTAGCTGTTGCAGGAAAGCGTGAATATAACACCTTTCTTCACGGTGGTCAGTGAGGGTGTTTTAGGAGTCGCTTCTATTAGATAAGCTGCTTCTTGACCTCTTGTGTTTGCCTTTTATAGTCCAACTGTGTGCAGTTTGGGGGACTTTACCTTCAGTTGAATCTTTCATTCTTCCAAGCCAATTTCAAAGTTGTACCTGGCTTTTGAAATTTATGACAGTTCTGTACTCACTTTCAGCAGTGGTGTTACATTCCCTCACTGTTAACCGTTCTGTTGTACAAACATAAATGATGTTCTGTGAAAATACTAGCTGGCCGGGAGTTTTCAAAGTTCAGTGCTGCACTGTATCACCCTATAGATGGAATAGTTATGCAGTACTGTATGGCATTATAGAATTGTGTCAAGTGCAGTATGTCCGTAGAGTTCTATGATACACTATTATAACTAACGCTTTCCTGATCTGATGTTCATGATTTTTCTGTGTGGTTTTGTAGGATCTGTTAATTCCTCCCAAAAGTGAGGTTTTGCATATTAATCGCTGTTTGTTTTTAATACTCACTGTCTTTCCTCCTTCATGACTGTTTTCATTATTGTAGTTCTTACATGTATAGCCTTACCACAGCTTTGCTCAGCAGTAATGTGATACACTGGATACTGTGTTCAGTTCTCCCTTTTTTTTTTTTTCCTCTGGAGTGGGGCATTTTCTCTGGTGGAAAAGCATTAACGAATAGCTCCTTCACATAAATGAGACCATTTAATGTATCTGCAAACTGTTTTACTGAACACGTGAATATAACATCAGCATGCTTTTTTGTATTATGTAATTTCATTGAAATCTTTGGGATCATGTGAAAGATATTTGGCTGACAAATTCATAGGAAGATCAGTTGAAGCTTAACTAAAATCTTAATCCAGTTTTTGAGGCTTAAGATAAGGAACAGTTAGTTGAAAAGCAAAGGAAATCAGTTGAAATGTAAAGGAAGTATATGTATTTTCACTATTCAAATTACTTTTAACAGTTCTTAATATCTCCACAACTGTCAGGAAGTGCAAGTGTGATAATTTAGTGTTTACATACTTGGTATTTTGTTTGTGTACCCTACGGTGTGTACTCCTGATCTTCAAAATGCCCCAAATGAGGTGCTGTTAAGATTTCACATATGTATGTTGTATGACCTGGGCAGGCTGGAGAGTTGGGCAGAGGGGAACCTGATGAAGCTCAACAAAGGCAAGTGCAGGGTCCTGCACCTAGGGAAGAATAGCCCCATGCACCAGTACAGGTTGGGGGCTGACCTGCTGGAAAGCAGCTCTGCGGAGAGGGACCTGGGAGTCCTGGTGGACAACAGGATGACCATGAGCCAGCAATGTGCCCTTGTGGCCAGGAGGACCAGTGATCTCCTGGGATGCATTAAAGCGAGTGTGGCCACCAGGTCGATGGAGGTAATCCTCCCCTCTGGTGAGGCCACATCTGGAGTCCTGTGTCCAGTTCTGGGCTCCCCAGTTCTAGAAGGACAAGGAACTACTGGAGAGAGTCCAGCAGAGGGCTGTGAACATGGGCTGAGAGGGACTAAGAGGGGATCTCATCAATACACCCTAAAGGGTGGGTGTCAAAAGGATGGGGCCAGACTCTTTTCAGTGGTGCCTGGTGACAGGACAAGGGGCAACGAGCACAAATTAGAACAAAGGAAGTTCCATCTGAACATAAGGAAAAACTTGCTTGCTTTGAGGGAGATGGAGCACTGAAACAGGCTGCCCAGAGAGGGTGTGGAATCTCCTTCTCTGGGGATATTCAGAACCCACCTGGATGCTTTCCTGTCCAACCTGCTCTAGGTGAACCTGCTTTGGCATGAGGGTTGGACTAGATGATCTCTGAATGTCCCTTCCAACCCCTACCATTCTGTAATTCTGTGAAATAGTAATGTAGTTCAAGTAAGAATGTGCTGCTAAATAAGAATTTTATTTAGGAAATATCTTACTACTATTTCTTGCTCCCCCTCCCTTGTTTTAATTAAACCCTGGTTGGTATTTTTTTCAGGGATACTTTTACTGTCTTTTACTTCTTTAAGGTTATTAAACCCACAGGGTCTGACTGACTTAGCAGTTTATTCCCCATTTGGCTTGGTCTTTTCTGCCTTCTGTTTATAATTCCATTCTTTCTGACAGATACGTGTGCCTTACTTGTACTTGGCCAATTTGCGATTTATTTCCCTTTTCGCTTTGACAATTCTATTCATGTTGTGAGCTTGCTAGTTCATTCTCTTTTTAGTGATCATGAATAATTAAACATACCCTATATTTTCTGCTTTCCCATAACAAAATGTGTATGAAAAAGTACCTTGCTGGATTTGTTTTGATTTCATGCAGTTACGTTTAAAGTCAAAATAGAAGAGCTTTTTGTATGCATTCTTCTCTGTTTGTTCACTTATATACTTGTTTGCCAAAGTGCACAGAAGTCTGACTTTTAAATATTGCATGACCATTGAAGCTGGATATACCTGATCCCACTTGTTTTTATATAGCTATGATAGTAAATGTCATGAAAATTTTGCACATAGCAAATTCTGTACAGATTGTTTTCCATAATGTTCTGTTTTTTGCAAACTTTATTACTAGTAATTTCAAAGTTTCTGGTAGCTGTCATTAAATATATTGGGAACGTTCTGTGTCTGTGGAGATGTGTGGATCACAAATATCAGAAAAAACACACGCGTTATGTTTGTTTTTACTAAGTTACATTCCTTTCATTGTCCATTGTCATGGATTTACTTTCCATGGTTGCAGATACACTCCACTGCAGAGTTATCAGGAGAAATAACAGGAATGCCACAGTCAGCCGAGTGTCGATTCGGTACAGTTTGGTGAAGTCAATCACCAGAGGTGGCTGGAAAAAATTTCGCTGTTGGGACATGTTTGAAGATTTTGAAACTTTTCAGTCAGCAATGAGAGAAAAAAAAAAACAAACCCATAACTGTGTTTAGCTTCATGAAATGGGACAATGCAGGGTACTAGAATTTGAACTGGTTTTTTCCTCCAAGTTTTTTTCTCTTGTGTACTTTGGGCTTGATAAGCTATCCCCTTGTACCTATTCCTGGCAAAGTTTGACTGAAGTTTTTCATCACTTACACTGCAGAACTGCTGATTAAGTGTAAGCTGTTATTTGTTTGTGGTAAACCATAATTGATCACTGCAGCTTCAAAAGCTGGACAGATTGATGGTGTTTTTTTATCTCTATGGCAAAGTGAACAAGGTGGAGTTAGAGCGATTTGCAGTGATGGATAAGTCTCACACATGATTGGCAGTTATCAGGCTTCTTGTATGTATTTTTTCCATCTACACCTTTCTTTAACACTTTTGTTTCTAAGCTTTCTCTAGCATCATGCCAAAGACTTTGCAGCTATTTTCTGAAACCATGCATTTTAAAGACTCTGACAGTCTAGGCACAAGAGGGCATATTCCTTGCACTTTGCTTCCTTTTTCTAACTGCTGGGTAATGCCTTTATGCGTGTAATCCTGTTCTTTTCAGGTTTTTTTTTATGGACTTAGGCATTTCTAGTACATGTCTTTCACGTCTCCGAACTGCAGATAGCAAGGATGATAAAAGGGCAGGAGAACTGTCTGGTATAAAGCTTAAAAATGGTCTTAATCTTGTAGAATTAAAAAAACACCAGGAAAAATAGAAAAAAAGTCAGATTATATGAAGACAATACAGATATGTGCCTCGAGGAGCTATATCTTGGAGTTATGAAGTGACATTAAAGTTTCAGCTCTTGAGTTTTTCTTTTCTTGCTCACAGATCTTTGTTACACTGCAACTTACTTTCCCTTGGCTTTGCCTTTTCTAAGCTTGAGCATCTGAGCTGTGTCCTGGGCAACAAAGTCCAGTTAGGAATCTGGCACTAAAGGCCTTGGCCACCCCCCCCCCGCCCCGAGTCCTGTGGCAGGATGTTCAAATAAAAACCCTTTGTTGGATTTCAAGTACAGAACTTCTTCAGAAGATTGATAATGTTTTGGGGTGAAAGAGGGAAAGTTTCCTACATTTATCAATTAAAAAAAAAAGTATAAACCGTGCAAAATCAACCAGTTGGATGCTCTGGCTACTCTTTATTGCTTTGTTCTGATGGTTTCTTTATTGTATCCTTCATTTACTAGAAATGATCCTTTTTTGGAGATAATCATCCGAGTGAATACTTGAAACAAATTTTCTATGTGAGATAGGAGTGCAGTTGAGTTTTTGTATAACGAAAGGAGTTTTAATCCTCTCCTTCTCTATCTCAGAAATCTGCAAAACAAGCCTTTTCATATTTGAAACAGCAACGGGAGGAGAGAAATGCTGTGTAAAGGTGCATGATGGTGACATGTTGCAATGTATTTCTCAAATCATAAAGCTGTCAGTGAGAAAGTGAAAAATTCAGATGCTTTAGTGGTAAAGGTGATACTCTGTTGAAGCCGCTTTCTTATCAAGTTACTTTTACAAAGAGATGTTGCTGGAAAACTTAGTGACTTGTGAAATTTGAAAAAATTAAGAAAGCTGAGAATAAAAAAAATTACCTTTCACTGCCTTGAGCCCTGTTTTTTTGTAACGATAGCTTATTTGGTACTGCAGTGAAAACTGTTCTGGTTATTTAATATAGTTAATATTTACTGAGTATGCTTAAGGATCAGCCAGTTAAATTGAGTGGTTTAGAGTCAACAACCACTGATTGTTCACTGTTTCCACATCTCTAAAATGATTCAAAATTAGGTCAAGAGAAACCGAGCAGGGAAAAGAGAGTCTCCAGACACTGGAATTTAATTCTACACAGGAAATCATTATAGCTGAGCCGAAATAGTAGGCCTTGTTACTCTTCAGGGATATGCAGTGGGCACACTGATCTTATCAATGTAATTGCTATTGTGGTGTGTAATGTTACAGGAAAACACACTGTGTATTTACTTAAACAACAGCCTTATTTTGTAAATGTAGAGGTAAAGTTTCAGGCAACACAAAACTGATGAAACATGGCTGGGAAGAGGAGGCTTTTAGAAGAGCATTTGGGGATGAAAGGCAACAATTAAAAGCAGGGGAGTCTGAGTAAATCTTTAGGTCAATGACTTATAGAAATTGATTTTGTTTCTAGTCTCTTGCTGTAGTGAGTTTTGTTTAGTGTTGGGCATCCATACTCTTTTTCTCAACTTCTTTGATGATGCATCGAGATACCCTGGTGTCTTCACTTGTCTTTGATCTTGTAGACATTTGAACTGTTTGGTGTTTTGCACCAGGAGGTACTGGTCTGTTTTGACCTTGATAACAAAGGTACTTAGGTGAGGTATCATTTAAAAAGCTATTTATTAGAGCTAATACTATAAGAAGATAATAGCATAGCTAATTTTATGCCAGTTTAGATGTTGAGAGTCCCAAGCAGTGTATAGTGTTGGAACAGGATTCCAAGCCACACACAGAATGCCATGCAGACCTCATCCATAGCAGATTCTCCCCTTTTGGTCATTCAAGCTATTATAGATTTTCTTAAGAGGGAACAGCTCCATTTATCATGTCTACAGTCAAACAAACAAAGTTCTCATGAGAACTTCTTGCTGCACTGCTCGATAAAGACAGGGCCACGCAGGTGGTGTAATGACAGGCATGGAGTGGGAGCTGCCTGCATCCCCCCCCCCGTTGCAATGAGCCAGTTGAGGTGATCCTGCAGCCACGGTGTTTGTGCAGCACGGCACAGGCCTGAGGACCAGGCTCTATGTGCAGCAGAGCAGGATCAGGATCACTACGGTCGCATCACAACTTTATTGATCTAAGGCATCCTATTGGTTTTTATGGACTTGCTAGCCATAAGATTGTGGTCTTAGATAGGACCGCTCCAAGAAAGCAAGATTCAGGGTAGTAGAATGTCAATGTAGACTTTGTTGGCCATATCAGTGGCCTACACCAGTTACAGGATCGCATCAGTGCTCCATGATCCTTTTGAAAAAGATACTGTCTTGCATTAACATGTCTAAAACAGGACTGATGAACAAACCAAACAGCTGAACTGGGCTGAGAAATGTTCCTTTGAAGGTGGACTGCCGCACTGAGGGGGGATGGCGGGAAGGCACAGGTAGTTAAGCCTTATCCTTCCAGAGGAAAACTGTGTTGAGAACTCCAAACTAGCTGCAAAATTACAGACAGAGCGAGAACATCACTGGTTGGGATTTCACATGATGTTTGTTAAGGGAACCTAAGCTGCGTGGAAAACAACATCCACAGGGCAATTGTATGCTGGATGAGTAAATCTGGTAAAATATTATGCAACCAGTGTATTTTTGCATACTTCAGTCACATTTCCTTTGAAATATACTGTTTGGTAGTATGTAAGCATCTTTTATGGTATAAATACTATTTATTGCAAAATGTCTGTTAAGCAACTTAATACAAAATTTTCTACCATTCTTACTCATGGGAGTGTTAAGTCAGGCCCTTACAAGAAATTGAGCACAGTTGAATTTTTCTGCTGACATTTTCAATAAATACTTATCTTTTGTCTCTTTGTCAGTGAGACAGTCTCTGTGGGATGTTGCTGGTTTTGTTCTTTGTTCAATGTTAAAAAAAATAAAAAATTAAAGGAATAAATTTTGCTAACCTCCTTGAGCACAAGAGAAGAGGGTTTGAAGTGATGCAGATGTCATCTGTGTGGAAAGAAACATCACTACAACTGGTTGACTCCAGAACTAGTATTTTTTGGGCTGGATGATTATTTTGTTGTTAAAGTCGGTAGGAGACATGCCTTTGAAACTGCTTGCTCTGGGTGTTTACCATGGTTCGTGGAAAATGAACTATGCTCTGGAATAACCTTGTTTTTCACTGTGTGCATAAACATGGGGTATTCACAGTGCCTTGATTTTTTAAACTTCTACTGCAGGTTCCCGGGTCAGGCACAGGGTCTGGGCCCTTTGCAGTCAATAAGGATAGTCCTCTCCAAATGCAGCTTGCAGAATGTAAATCAGCTCCTCCACCGAACTAACAACAGAACTGGGGAAGAGTCTCTAACTATGATAGGGTGGTGTGGTTTTCCCTGGTGGTAATTTTACAGTGGCCTATCTAAGCAATGAAAATTTTGTTTATAATTTGCCATAGAAAAAGCAGAGCGGCTTGTGTTTTATTTACACAGTACAACCTAGAAAAGTGCAACATTATTCTGGTAATGGTTGCATTATTTGAAATTGGTCCTGGACTTATATTTTCTGTATGTTATTCCAAGAGGTACAGAAGAAAATCTACATTTCCTGTGATAGGCCTTTTTTTGTCTAAGAAATTAATTATACTGAGTATTTTTTAGTATATTCTGTCCTTCAAATAGTTGTGTGTAAGGAAAAATAACAATGAAGTTTCTTCTGGGAAATGCTGCTATTATAAAAGGTCTGGTTTAGAAGCTGTTTTTTCTCTGACATCCCCCTTAGGCAGTATCAGCTGTATTTATTGATATCTGCATCTGGCATGTCTAAATCAGAAGTTAGATCAGAATGGAGGCAGGTTATTCTAAAATATTTCAGATCCTGATGAACAAACAGGTTTCATTGTCAATTTTCTCACCAATTTCAACATTATTTTAGTGCTGGAGATCACTTTGTTTATCTTTGTACAAAATCTATTTCTGACCTCTACACCTCTAAAAGTATTATTTGGACAACAATAAGAAAAAAAAACAGATTTACAAAAACTTATGTTAGTTTTGACAAAAAAAAAAAAAATTCTGTATTTCTGCTTGGGAAGCTGAGGGTCTTATGCCATTGCTTTCACTTGAACCCTCTGTACCATGCAAAATCAACACACTCTCTGCCAAGAGGCTTGTTCTCAACAGTTAGCTGAATGGGAGGCAGATAAAATGCTTAAAGACAAATCAAGGCCAAGCCTGTTTATCTGAATCTGCAGCTTTAGTTCTAGGGCTCTGTCTAGTAGCCTGAATAAAACTGGCTGCCTTGGAGGTACACCTGTGCAGGGAGTACCTGGCAAACTGTTTCTGAGCACACAGAAAAAAGTTCAGGAAAGCTGGTTGCTCTCCTTGATGACTGTTGTGTTTGTCATCACTCCTTGGAAAACTTTTCTTTACTGAAGTTAAATACTCTGTATGCTGCTCTGTTTGGTGATACTGCACGTTCTTCTGTCTGAATAGTCTGGACTCTGGTCTTAAGTGTCCAAACTGGTGTCAGGCATGAAACAGACTGATTTTTGTTACGTTTGGTCTTGCCTTCCCATTGGGTGGGGATGGGGGGGAGACGATGTCGGTGTGTGGGTGTCTCTGTGTGTCTGTAGAAGACACATCTGTGCTCTAAATATACCATTTCAGCAGTACAGTCCTAGCCTGATTACCACAGGATAACTGAAGGTTTGTGAGGATCTGTGCTAGTAAAACAATTGGAGTTTGGATGGGGGTATATAAACATGTATTGTGTGAGCCACGTGGACATTCTGTGAAAGTGTCATGGGATAGCTCATTAAGTATGGACCTGCAGTCCTGGATAGAAGGCACTGGGTAAGCAGGTCCACCAGAAAGGGTTGGAATAGAGGACTACGTATGAAAAGTAGGTTATGAAACAAAGCAAAGTGCCAATAGATTTTTACCTCTTTATTCTTGAGTACAAGCTCTTGTATTTGTACATAAGCAGATGATCTAAAAACAGCGATAAATAGAGGTGACAGGCATGGGAGGTTGAGTTGGATATATTACTTTAAGAAAGGGTTTTGCTCATGTTTTCCTGTCAGGCTTTGACTATAGCTATGGAAGCGCAGAAGTTTCCAGTCAAAATATGGATTTGAAGCTGGTTACAATGCTTAAATCGTATCACTCAGATTGAAATGAAATTGAAAATGTTTGCCATTTTATCTTCAGGTGAAATCCCTTTTCAGCAAGTGTCTGCAGGTGCTTCAGTAGGTACCTGAGCCATCTTCGACCAACCATCTTCCTATTTGCCCACTTAAGGGGGGGTTGGTCCATGGAAAATAATCGGTGTTCTGCATGGAGCTTTGTTTGCTGTGTGTTTTCCCCAGCTGTTTCTCTGTGTAAGGAAAAGTCAGGTAGGGCTCAGTTTGGAAACAATACAAAATGCTGCTTTGCCAGTTTACCTGGAGGATATTTTGAGGTTCCAGCTTTTATAAGGAAAGGGAACCACTCATGATCCTACCTAAGAGGTGGCTTATTGTGCTGAGCCCACATGGTTCTGTCTCTGTGGGACTGGATAAGAGTGCGCCACGTTGCCAGGTTAGAGGGCAAGCTTTTTAATGTAAATGCCATTCTTCCCTTCTAGGGAATAAACCTGCTAGAACAGCAGGCAGACATGAGAGCCAACTTCTATTGCAGGAGGACAGGTTCATCGCCTGAATAGGGAGAAGCTTTCCCAAGTGTCTTTAAAACTTCTGAACTGTCAGTATGAGAGAGGTCAGATGCTGCTGAACTTTTACTGCCGTATTCAAACAAAAACAGACAAGATTTCCAGCTAGCTTCAGTAGACCTGTGGTGTGTGTAGGAAATGGAGATGTCTCTCTTGTAGTAGTACTTGTTCTCTGTTGCCTATTCTTGATTATACAAGAAGCATGGGGGTCAGCCTGTGGGCAAATAATCAGTAATGGGGAATTGGTATCAACAGAACATCAGAAGAATGTTTTATCTTAACTTTTCAATGTGTTCATTGTGAAATAAGGACAAACTTGCGCACAAACCTAAAAATAAATAAATCTCTTGCCAAGGAAGACCAGTAGAGAAGATCCTTCCCTCTACCCATACAAAGCTGCTGTGTATTATACTAGACAGTGTTTATGTGCACAGACAGTACAGGCTGAGCACCAGAGGAATCTCAGTAAATAACTCAAACAGTAATCAGTGAACTGCCTGAGAGAGACCTTTCTCTTTTATTTTGGATGCTTGAAGTGATTTTCATATGGGATAACTCTATTTTAGTAGTGAAACATTTATGCAATGCATCAGACAATAGTTGCAACTAAAAAAACCTGTAGGCTGCTGGAAAAGATTCTGCTGTTTGTGTAGAAGAATAAATGACATACTTCAGTAAAATATGCAAGATGTGGCAGATATATTTTGTTACTGTGTTTTGCAAATGCACAAAGTAGATCCCTGCAGAGATGGAGGACGAGATGAAGGGGAATCCACAAAACTGATTATGCTGACACCAGTACTGTAAGTGCATCTTCAAAGGAGAAGGGGTAGGTACTTGAGAAAGTCTATGTGCATGCACGCTTGTATGCTAAAGCAGTGGAGGCCAAATCTCAAGAGCTTTGGGTGACTGAAAGCATATCTGGTTTTGATTCTCTCATGGCGTCCTTAATCACATGTGAGAGAGGCATTTTGCAAGAGTGAAGCTCTTCTCAAATGTTCTGAGGTCTAGGCCTGTGCGTCTTTGCTTCTGTTTGCCATGGTGCTTACCTTTCCACATAAATGAGCATGACAGCCAGGGACTGAGAGGTGGAAATACATCTTCTTCCTTGATATTAAGTGCTGTGCTTACCTTCCTGCACCTGGCTTGGCTTTTATCCTAAAGCTTCTCTGGATTCCGTGGATTTAAAACTTGGAATAAATTAAATCCCTTATATTAAACAGATGGTTTTAAAGAGCCCAAAATATTAAAGACACTCATTCCTTCAACATTTTGGTGATTTTATTTTTTTTAAGACTTGAATTGAACAAGAATTTATTATATGAAGTGCTTATTTATAATCAGCTTCATAATCTGGATACTTGAGCCCTCCAACCAAAAGTCAGAGCAGCTCCCAGAGTCCTTTCCCCCTTTCTCTAGGACAAATTAGTCAGAACTTTGAAAAATTTTTTATTAATCTGCTAAGGATAAAGTTGTGCCATTAGAGGGTTACATGTAATAATGCATGAATATTCCATAATTCCCTGTCTTGACATTCTTAGCATTCCGAAATCAAGGGACAGAGCCTGTGCATTGTATGCATGTGTAAGTGTGACAATAATTCATTTGGCTCTGAAAAGATGTATTTTCCTTGGAATGTGCATTCTAAAGTCTGCATTTCACTCTAGATGTTTGTCTTACCACTGCGCACAGACCTGTCCTCTCCTGTTCTTCCTTTGCATAGCTCACAGCTGTTATTCTCTCCTTCCTCATGCCCTTGATGAAAATATAGCACGGTTAAAAAGGGAGGTCTTTCCTGTTTCATTAGGATCTCTTTAGTTTGCCCTATTAACTGGTTGAAGGGCACTTTTGTCCTTCAGCTGACTCCCTCTTTCTTTCACAAAGGGCTTGCTTTCCTCTTAAAGGCTTTTTCCTGTCACAGCTGGCTTCTGCAGCCATTAGCTTTGGAGATGGAGTGAGGCACTTTGACATCCAGAGTGCCATACTGCTCTCTGCTCCCGAGACCCCTTTCCTGCCACTGCAGTGGACCAGCAGCCCATCTCCCAGAGTACCAGCTATACGTTTGCCTTCGTTTGGCCTTCTCTTGCCTTGCTTTCTGCTCGGTTCAGTGTTTTGTCATTTGATTAAATTAAATTCTTCATTGTCAGGGGTTACGTGTTAAGTGAGATAAATTTTATGTTTTGAAGAAAGCACAAAGAATGAGACCTCAAGCCTTGTACAAATGAAATGTGTCAGCCTTGTATACGACAGCCTTGAAAAAATTGTTCAGGGAGGTACAAGTGCTGGTTGACCTGTCAGAAATGGTCTTTTGTGGTTTTGGTTTTTTTTTTTCCTCTTTGCTACTAACCCAGAACTGGCTCAGGCTGATGACATACGCATTGTTCTTTGCTGTGTGATTTGACAAATAAATGCATGACTACTTCCAGTGCTAGGTCAGGTCAGCCATGCCTTTGTGTAGCCTCAGCAAGTCTTGACAAACTCCAGGGATGGGGAATCCCCAACCTGTACGGTAGACCTCAGTATACTTACACATATCTCTGAAGGAAGCAGCAGAGAATAAATCACTCTGAATAGTAGGGCTGAAACCCTTTAATAGACCTGAGGTTTATTGCTGCTGCAGTCACTGGTGCTGACAACTGTCATCTTCTCAATGGCACAGCACAGCTTTGATTCACAAGCTTTTTCCTGGGAGGAACAAACTGATGTTTCTGGAGTGTTTCATCTCTGTTGGTTTTAGGAGGTGCTGTCCTGGTTTGAGGT
>VZSF01009427.1:197681-444496 GCA_013398295.1 Chionis minor | reverse complement strand
CCTTCCTTCCTTCCTTCCTTTATCTCTCACTCACTTCTTGTCATTTGCAAACTTGTTAACAGGCAAATAAAGTTCCTTGGCACTTAACTCCATTTTGAGTCTTAATTCTGTTCCCAAGAATACCAGCAAAACCTTGCTCAGGTCTTTGACCGGCACGTGACAAGGTCCCACTGCTGGGGAACTGGGCCAGCCCAGGTCCTGGGAGTACCTCAACCTTTCAGCTCTGCCCTAATGCTGCGTGCACCTGCATCCCCACCATCCTCCTCACCACTCGCGGGGCTCTGCCCCAACACCACCAGCTGCAAATGCACCCACAACAGGAAATCAAACCGTTACCCGATGGAGACAGAATCTCACGGCTGGCCCATGTGGCCTCAGAGACCACCAGTGAGGTGGGGGGTGGGGGGGAAGGAAAGGAGCTGTATTTTTACATGCTGAGGATGTGAATTTTCTTTTTTTTTTTTCCTTCATTTTCAAATGAACCTGGCCCATCAAAGTCTGATTTTTTTCTAGAAATGAAGTTCTGGAAGCATTTCTTTTGGATCAGTCCAAACGTTCAGTGTCAACAAAGCCAAAATACGTCATCGCAATTTGGACTTTTTCAAACAGAAGTAGAAAGAACACTTAAATTAAATTTGTTCCTAAATGTCATTTTGAACAAAGAGAGAAATTCCTCAGCCTGGAAATGTTGAAATAGACATTTTGATAGCACCAGAATAGTTAATCCTATTAAAATAAAATGATAGGAATAGACACATTTTATTCCATTTTCTGATTTGGGCAAAACCACCATAAAAGATAAAATCCCAAACTTTTTGAGATTGCCATTTAGCATTGTGTGTTCAAGCAAGTTGATGGGACCCCCCCTGCTCTGTGCTGGAGGCATTTGGGGCTGTAGCAGTGACTGGGTGGGGAGAGGGAAAGCAGCTACGGGGTTCCTTCAACCCACCTCCTGCAGGATGCTGTGTTGGGACGTGTCAGCTCTGCCCTCAGATGATGTACCCATGGCATTGTCCTATAGGTGCCACAGCTTTTTGTCACTGCACAGGTACTGCATGCCGTGCTGTTAAAGTGTCTCTGAAATAATCCAACTAAAAAGGCATCCCTTTTTGGGACACATCAGGAAATGCTGATTTGTTGAGCCAGGAATGTTTTGCTCAGAGCACCTCAGGTCTGTCAGCTTTTCACCAGCGCTGCAGAAAAATTCCTTCACATGCCTGCAACCTGGCCCAAAGCAGGAGTGTCATCCCAGTGCCACCTCTCTAGGACGACTCTGGTCTTGTAAGACAGATGAACTTCTGTGTCTGTTCATTTTAGAGCAAAATCAAGTTAGGAGAAAAAAAAATATTATCATGGACTGGAACTGTCAAAGTACAAATTGTGTTCCCAGATTGCTAGAAATGAGCAAAATGGAGTCTGGTCAGCAGCAGCTGGGGCTTCTCCGCCTTGTTGTTTGCTCAGGATGGTTTTATGTCTCTCTCTGTGATGCAGCTGCCCTTCCTCATGCTGCAAACTTCAACCTGCGTGACAGCCCCTTGCTCTCGGACTCAATGATCTTGAAGGTCTCTTCCAACCCAAGTGATTCTATGATTTGCAGCGCCCTTTCCCCTGGTGCAGAGAATGCTAGGTCTCTGCCTTCCCCACCAGGACCGCTCCCTGGGTTTGAGCCACCTTGCCACTCATCAGGTCTTCTCCTCAATCCTCTGCAGGCTCAGCCACCCTCACAAGCACTACTGACTTCGGAGCGCTAAAAATCCCCATCTTTCCAGCTACTGTGCCTCTCTGTCTGCAGGCTCCCCAGGTTTTCTATCTGTTGACCAAAGTGTTACTTAAAATATTTGTGTTTTCGTGGGTTTTTTTTAATCAAAGTTGCATGGTATTTAGCCAGCATGTTTTGACTGCAGCGATGAGCTTTTTCATCTAAATCACTAGCAGCTGTAAAATGCAGACCCTGCCGAAAAGGGAGCCAAGACTGTGTACCCGCCACCCCCACGGATGGCAGGCCAGGAGCACCGTGCCCTGCTGCCTGCTGATCGATGCCTGTGGCTGCCTGCATCGCCCTGCCCCGTGCCGGTGACAGCACCTTTCACCCTGCAGCAGCCAGGATCCTGGTCAGAAGCCAGACGGGAGCCTGTCTCCCACGTGAGCCGTTGTAATTTCATTAGTGGCCATCAATGCACTTGCAAATCTCCTGCCATGCTCATGAAGCTGAAGAGGCACCAGTTCCCATTCCCAGAGCATTCCCCAGAAAGGAAAATGAGAGAGGGATGAACACAGGCGTAGAGGGCACAGACCCTCTCTCGTGCGCGGCCCTGTGCAACACACAGTGTCTCTTATTCCCACAGCCAGCAGCAGAGGTGGCTTGGGCAGCATGAGGGCAGCTTGGCTTCCTTCCCTCCCAGAGCTCCTCCTGAGCAGGGCTGAGCCCCAGGCGCCTGGCTGCGGCGTGGACCGGGGCCAGGACTGGCAAGTCAGTGTATTCATTCATTTATATTTTTCTTTTTTTTTTCTTTTTCCAGATGGATAAAAGCAGAAATCAGCAGCACTTGGACTGGAATGCCCTGTGGTTGCCTGACGGCAGAAGCCAACCTCAGATACAGTTGCACAAACACCAAACAGACAATGAGAAGATCTAATTATAGAGAGGAGAAAAGCAGCCATCTAACCAGGTGAAGATTCGTATTTCTACCTGCAGATGCAGAGTGGAAGGCAAGAGGACAAAAGAAACAGCCAAACGATGCTCTGGGCTGACTCACGGTTCACTTAACCCCAAGGAACAAATGTCCCCATCTGCGGGAGTGAGCACACACAGTGATGACAAGCAGGTGTCACATCAGTCCACCTGGGTGCTGGCAGGTACCTGCGTCACCAGCCGTGCCTCACACCACACAGCTCTTCCCTACCCTGACACAGGCAGCTAGATGTCCTTTCAGTGCCTCCTAACCCACGAACCAATATTTAACACTGTAGAAAAACATTCGTCTCTGCAGGATGGGCTCTAAAGGCTATAAAGGACTCGCTCCCAGCTCTCGCGTGCTCTCAGGGCATATCCTTTCACGCCACTTGCAAACCTGCTTCTCCAGCGCTTGCAGGCACATCAGGGTGGCAGAGATTGCTTAGCCACTGTCTGCCCTGTTTCTTCTCATGTACTTGGGGATATATAGCAAGTAATGAAGGCAATATTGTGTGGGAATGACTTCCCAGCCAGGCTTCAAGGATCTCAAATCGGGTTTCTGGATACTATCATAACAGCAATAATATGGAGAAACCACTGATGTGTCAGGAGAGAGCACCACACCTGCAGCAGCTGGAGTCACCCCTGTGGAGGATGCAGGGCAGTAGGTGCCAGGGGAGGGCTGCAGGAGCGAATGTGGGTGTTGTGTGCCCTCAGCACGAGGGGCCAGAATCACACCTCAAACTCGCACCCGTTCCCAATCTGTCCCCGGTGCAAGCAGCACAGGAAGCAGAGGTGGAGGCTTGCAGGGGAAGCTGCTAGGAGATGTCCATTCACAGCTGGTTTTGGTGGCAGACTGTGTGCAGACGCTGCACCCTGTGGTGGGTGCTCTGGCTAAGACAGCCCTGTGCCACAGGGTGATGGGTGCCGCTGCTGAGCTGGGAGCTGGAAGCTCATGGGAACAGCTTAGACTGGATGCGTCTCAGCAGGTATGTGGAGCTCCTCTGCCAGCTGACGTCCATCTCTCAGGACCAAATTGGTCACCTTTTTGAAAACATTTGTCTGCTGGGTGCCTGCTCTGGCTGCTTCTGCAAGCAGAGCCCAAGCAGTCCATGGTGCTTTTCTTTGACCAAGGATGATGGTAGTTTGGGCTCACCCTCTGCTCACAAGTACAGGAATTAGCCTTTATTTTCAACACTAAATTATGGACTGAATAAGCTTCAGAGGAGGGGTGAGAGACCCTTCTGGGAGGATGTGAATGAGGGTTGCCTCGTGTCTTTTCTCCAGGAGTTCAGCTGGAGGCAGAAGCATCAGCAGCTACCTTGTGCTCTGGGAAAACAATCTGCCTCGGGGTTCCACACCCCCTCCGGGCTGGGCTTTGCAGATCTAGGCACCCCAAGAGCTGTGAGCACCTGTGACCCTTTCCCAGCAGCTTCCTCTCCCGGCATCCCGCAGCCAGGCTCACATCCCACCCAGGCAGACGCTTCGCTGTGCTTCAGAAGTGCCATGTCACTGCAGGATGCCTGGCAATCCCTGTCACCCGCTTGACACAGACGCACAGGCTTTCTCCAAGAGCTGACGTCCACGAGGTCTCAAGTCAAGGAGCTGCTGCTGCTGCCAGTGCTGGAGAGCTGGTCCAAGAGGAGTGATGAAGTGGAAGCAGAAACAGCTGGCGCCAGAGCCGGGACCCGCTACACTCGGCAAGTGGCGTGTGTGCCCTGCCAGCCCGACTGTATTTCCTGAGCTGTCAGGTCAGATGGAGAAGTGCCACATCAGCCTCATCAGGTCACATCGTGGGGGGAACGCAGCGTGTCAGCAGTGGCATGCGCGGCTTCGCCAGCTGCAGAGCCCCTGGGCTTTGGGGAGGCCGAAAGAAATGACATCTTGAAGGGAGGCAACGTTGCAGCTTGGCACAGGGAAGTGGGGCTTTCAGCAGGAGTGGGTGATGGCCGGGCTTCACACCTGCACAGGTCCACCAGTCTTTTATCACTTATCAATAGAAGCCAAGACATGTCTGCTCTCAATGAGTGGCCATGGAGATTTGGCCACACTGAGGCTGGGTCACCACATCACAAACTGGCTTGTCTTGTCAGGTTTGGCGAAGCAGCCAAGTGTGGCAGGTGACATATTTTGATAGATGTCCTTTTCACCTGGTTTGGTGCCAAACCTCTGGCAGTAGGCAGGGAAAAGCGCAGTTATACATGAGGGCAACAGCATTATACCAGCTGGCTCATCCATGCAAACCCAGAGTATGGTGTGCAGCAGCTCTGTGTGGCCACAGGGCTGGAGATCTCATGGGCGTCAGCAGAGTCATGGGGTCCCAGACCCCTCCCAGCGTTTACACCACAGCATGCTGCCCATTGCACAAACTGTTCTGTACGCTTTGCTGTGACTTTTCATCCTCCCTGCTGCTAGCAGGTTATTCCAGGACTGCCCCAGAGGACTTGTGTCCTGTTCAAACCTATTTTCCTTTGTGCCAATGTTACCCATTAGCACAAAGGATTCGCCTCCATCACCCTCCTTGGAGCATTTTTGGGGAGCAGGCTGCCCTCTGGGCCATCCTGGTGGGCAGGCAGGCCAAATCCTTCCAAAGATGGAGAGGGGGCCCACACTAGGAGTCTGAGAGTGAGCAGGACTGGCAAGACTGTTCCTGATGAGGCCTCACTAATGTCCCGTCTTGCAGTGCTGATGGATTTCTCTCTCCAGGAAATATTGCAGTGTGGCTCACACATGCCTTTTTCACTGCTGAACCAAATTGGTAGTTTATGGCCCTTCGGTGACTGACTCCCCCAGCAAGCTCCTTGTGCTTTTCATTTACTTCCAGCTACAGCTGAACTTCCTGCATCAGTTCCTAAGTACCTGACCTCACATTTGTACTATTGAATTTCCTTCCAGGTCTCTTATTGCAGTCTTTAAGGTCACCCAATCTCTTCTGTTTGATATTCCACTGCTGCCATGCATTGGCTTCCTCCTTTGAATCATCAGCAGGTTTTACCAGCAGTCTCCTACCTTTTGTGCAAAGATCATTAGTGAAAATATTAAGCAAAATCAGACCCCAAATGGGTATTTGAGAAACTCCATTAGTAGCCTGCCTGCAGCTTAGTGCTTGCTGTTTTAACACTATCCGTTGCTGCCTCCCCTCCAGCCATTTCCCATCTTACCCCTGTTCCTTATCATTTCTCCATTAATCCCCATCCTCACCAGTTTAATTAATAATTTCTCATGTGCATTACATCAAATGCTTGACTGAGATTCAGGGAGATGAGATCTACTTCAGTTCTTTTGTCTGAGAAAGCAGGTACCTTCTTAAAGAAAGCTATCAAGCCAACCTGCCACACTATACTTTTGGTAAATCCATGCGGTATTTAATCCCGTTTTCTACTTACTTCGATACTTTTAATTACAATTTCCTTTAAAATCTATTCTAAAGCCTGGCCTATTGCTCAGGTTAGGTGTCAAATTTTCTTTTCTCCGGATCCTGTTTTTCTCCTTTTCCAATCAACCAGGTCTTCAGCCCAATAAAAGAATTCCATGGGCACAAGCACTGATATGGTCTAGAAGAAGAGAACTATTGGAAGTCTTGTCTGGGCAATGGAACTGTAATGCTCACACACCCACCACAAGCAAACATCTAAACCTTCCCAGCATGGAGCTTCTTGTCCAGGGTGGTTCTCCACCACGCACCCTGACGTCTCCATACGGTGGAGCTGGGGAGTTCAGAGTCCAGGTCAGCACGTGTCCCCAGGAGGTGATGGAGCCAGATAGTGCTGCTGTGTGGAAAGATCACGTAGCTGCAGACACGTTTCTGTGCTAGAGGTTTCAGAAGGCACCAGAAAGCTTGGCCCAACAAGCCCAACAAGATTGGCATGTTGGAGAGGATCAGTCACCAGATGACACTAGAATGAGGCTGGAAGGACCCACATCATTTCTACATCTGATTTCAATACCCAGGGAGAAGAAATTTAAAAACAAAAAAAGAACGGGTGGACATCCAGGAGAGCGAAAGTGTCGACAATTTCAAGCACAGCACCCAGATCAATCCCTTCTGAGGAAATCCACATGTCTAACCCAGCCAGGAAATCTGCAGGTCTTAGAGAGGAGAGACTGTTAGCAGTATACTGAGATAAGGAAGTCAAGGGAGGAAGAACCAGGGCAATTTGTGCAACACGTGAGATGGAACACCACAAAATTACCCTCCTTTCCTGCTGAGACTCCTGGCCTGAGCCTGCCTCTAATTCTCCCACCTGCCAGAAACTGGTGCAGAGATGCACTGTGCCCACAGGGTTTTTCTCTTCAAAAGCAGCTACAGCTGTCCTGTCCCTTTGTGTTGGCATTTCACAAGGCTGTTGAGCTAGCACTGTTGTGGGATGCTTTTCTCTTCATGCACATCAGGCTGATTATTGCACACACCCACCAGAGCTGCTGGCCCTGCAGCAGACTTCTCCTAGCTCAAGTCATGGGACTGCCCCATAACGTTTAACCCTGAAAAAATGATGACTGAAAGACATATGATAGCTCTCTATAAATATTTTGGTGAGAAAGAGAGGGAGGGAAGGGTAAACATCAGCATGGCAGCTTGTTATTTAAACTATAGTCCAGTGTTGGCACAAGAGCAAATGGGATAAACTATTCATGAATATATTTTGAGTAGAAATTGGAAAAACTGCTGAAGCCATCAGAAGATCAGGGTGGCTATGGAAAAGGCTCCGGAGCGGATCAGGGAGGGGTTGGCTCAGAGCCTTTTCGCTGTTTATGGAAGAGAGCAGGGTTGTGTAGGTCACTGTGCTGCCAGGGGCAAGGAGGGAGGGTCGCACACCCTGGGCGTCCACAAGGGAGGGGATACACCATGTCCTATTGCCTCCCCATTCTCCTGCTCTTCTCAGATGACATCCCTGCCCCAGGAAGCTTGGGCCGTGCCTTGCTGTGGGGCTCAAAGCTTTTCTCTGGAGAGGTGGGAAAAGACTTGTGGGGACCCGCTCTCCTGGAATTTTCATGTCTGAATATTGCACTTTCCTTATTTCCTAATCAGTGCCTTGATTTTCTTTGCTTAAGAAAAGGTAATTTTTTCTTTCCTATTAGCAAAAACTAGAAACCATTCTCCTCTAAGCTGGGCTCTCTGTTCAATCAGGACAAGCCAAATTATTTTAAATTCCTAAACTCTTTGCTTGGAAAGGGTCCCCCGAAACGCAAGTGAGGGACAGAAGTGGTGGCCACTTTGCAGGAGAAGAGCGGGGCTGGAACCACTGGCACTGTCACCCAGGTGGGGATCGAAATCACTCCCAAGGAGGTATTTGGGCTTGGAACGAGGCAGTGTAGTGATGGTGATGGGTGGTGGGTGAGGAGAGAACAGGGGTGCCCCACATGGCACGGCATGACCTTGACTCTGAAGGAGCCCACATGACTGGAGGTGGTTCTCACACCACCACTGTGCCCAGACTGAGCGTCTCCACACAAGGACAAGAATGAGATAGCAGGCCTAGGTGTCTTCCCAAACACAAGTTAACTGATGGCATGAGTCACGGCCATAGGCACTGGGGGTGCAAAACCATGTCCCCGTATGCTCCCACTTGGGCTTCCCATGGAATACCTCTTCTCATCTCTCTTATTCCCAGTGTTGAATAAGGGCATCAAATGACTGCAGCAGGAGCTACAACAAGCCCTTTGCGCAGAAGATGCACTCCAGACCGGAGACCCTCAGAAAGCCCCCTGTCCTCTCCCACACCTGCACTGTACCTGCACCTATTCCCCCATCTCCCTGACGTTTCTCCTTGTACTTTCTTGCTCTGTTTTCATGGGAAAAACATGGCACAGCTGAGAGAGACACCAGCTCTGCTAGGGCTGTTCTGAGCTTGCTCCTGACCTTCCGCTGGTGGATCCAGGGAGAGGTTCCACTGCGCCTTTGCCCAGCTCCCAGCAGGTTTGACTCTGAGATTGCTATGCAGGGTACAGCTGATAGGTCATCTTCCAGCTTCAGAGAACCCTGTCCTGAATTGACAGAAGTGCCTGTGAACAAGAAACAAACTAAAAGACTGTGTTTGTATTTATAGGGTTTTTTTCAGCAACATATGTTTAGTAGCAGATGCTTCCTATGGGAATGTGACCAAAGAAGGGACGCCTTTGCCTGACCCTCTTTCCACACTGTGCGGACCCAAGGGGAAAATGGAGAGCAAATATTTGTTTTCAGAGGTTCAGGAAGCTGCATTTCCACCCTGACAGCCCCCTCACCCTGTGCAGAAAGTCCTTCTGTGTTTGCAAAGATCTGTGCTTACCAGCCCCGGTGTATAAACAACTGTGTCCCCTTACCAGCCTGTGTTTATCTCATAACACAACTCAGATGCAGATTATATACAAATGGGGTGTAGCCTAGGAATTTTTGGTTGGTTCCCAAAGCAGCCTGAAGTGCTGAAAATATAGCACATCTTTGTACTAGGGAATGAAAGGGTCAAAGGGGTTCCTGGAGCTTCCTCAGAGCCTGAATTTTGGACATCTATCACTAGTATGTCTTCAGACACTAAGAATTTGCCAGCTCTTCCTAATAAAAGCCTGGAAATACCATATAACTGGATGAGTCCCTGGCTCCTGAAGCCCAGGATCACAGGGAGCTCCAAAGCAGAGGCTACTCATGGGGAGCAGCTCCTCCCTGGTCCAGGGGCATATCTCCATCCCTGGGCTGATGTCCCACTACCCATATGGATCGTCTTCCATTTCTCCTCTTTGCCCCTATCATGTTTAAATACAGAGGGTAGATGCATGGTATGTACCAGTATGTATGACTGGAGGGGCAGGTCAGGGGTGGAAAATTCAGCCTCCGTGTCCAGATTCCAGACAGCCTCGTGGTCATCTCTGGAGTTTGTCCACATGACTTGGTTGTCTCTAGAGTTTGCAACCATGTGCTGAGGCTAAACCCTGTGCTCCAGGCTAAAGACACAAAAGTCCTCTGTAACCTGGTCGGTAAAACATGTTGGAGCAGTATGTAACCTGTTACAGTCACCAGCCTAGTTCTTCCTTTCACTGCAAGCAATGCCTGGATCCCCTACCACACACACGTGCTACGCCTCACCGGCTGCTGAAGCAAATCTGCTGGAAGGAAAAAAGAGATCCTCTGATTCTGCCTGTGCTGTGGTGGCATCAGCTCCAGGGCAGGGCCTCCAGCAGCGAGCTGCAGCTGTGAGAAATGCTGAGTGGACCGTTAGTGCCAAGAACATCTCCTCCCTTGGCAAAAGGAGCCCAGCTTTTGTCACTTCCCATTTCTCAACTTTCAAAAACTGGACATTAACTTTGCAGTCTCCGGCCTTCTCCTGCTGATTCCTTCATGCTCCCCATTGACACCTCCAAATAGTAACCAGTGCTTTCGTGCAGCTGGTGTCAGCAGGTCTTGTCCTCCCACCCAAGTGTGCCTCTGCACTGCCCTGGCTCTCTTTGTGGCTGGTGCAATTGCCCAGTGTACAAGCAAGGACCAGTGTTTGTCAAATTAAAGGTGCTCCTGAGTGTTAGATGACAATGCTGCAGCTTGTCAGCTGAGCTGTGGCATCGCTCTTCATGCAGGTAAACCCCGCAGGCATCTGTAGGCAGGAGCACTGCTGGGAGAGGGGATGGTGTGGGATCACACAAAGCCTCTGCTGCAGAAGCAATTCGTAGGCAGAGCTGTGCTTTCTGTGGTGCGGATGTGTTTGCTTGCTTGGGTTAGTTTTCCTGTGGCAGCTTCCCCGGGATAGCTTCATGTGTGCAACGAGTGTTGCTGGTATAATGCGCCAGTATTTGTGTACCAGCAAGGCACTCCTCCTGTCGAAAATCCCTGATGAGGTTATTATAAAACCTGTAGCTTAACTGTGATGCTAACCTCAGCAACAGGCAACAGGCCTGGCAACAGGCAGCTGCTGCTCATACAACTTTTTCCGTGTGCCTTTGTCTCTCTGGTTTTGGCAAATGAATTATGATCAACCAAAACATATCACTTTACTGCTTGATATTACAGCTATTTGCTGCCTGTCCAAAGGGCATGGTTTCACTAAAGTTTCAAGGACAGCAGGGGAAAATGGCTGGATTTGTGGGCCTGGGGAAGAAAGGAGCCTCCTTCTCAACAAGAGCAAGCTCCTTGAACCATAGACACATTTGACCCAGCACCCTGATTCATAGAAAGGGTCCCATGTCAGTAACCAACTCCCAGGAGAGAGAAGAGATTTCTCAGTTCAGGTCCTGAAGACAAATTTTGGAAAGAAAACTCCTCTGGGATGACTGTCAAAGCCTATCTGTGACATCTAAGTCCCCTGGCTCACGAACAGCAGCTGAGGAGCCTTGCAGCCCAATGGCTGGAAATAGCAATCCTGCCAGGAGGCAACAGCCATGCCTCAGTGAGATACAGTGCAAAGGGCTCTTCTGGCTTCATGCCACTACCTGGTCCTCAATGCCAGGAGGCTGCCAACATGGCCTTACAAGATTCAGAGGTTTTTGCTCATTCTGCTTTGGCAGATATTGCTAAAACTCACAGTGCACTTAAAGAATTGCAAAATACGGTCACTGGCAAGAAAGGAGTGCCGACAATCCTTGCTTCAGGTCTTGTGATTGCAATTAGCACAAATGTGCTTCCACAAGCAATTTTAGATAGATTCTCCACATGACAATCTGTCAAACTCTGAACATAAAGTCCTCTAAATCACTTAAGCTGATGCCAGCATAGACACCCTGTATCTGTAGAGCTGCCTGTGATTTAGGTCTGAGATTTTAAGGTGCTCCAGACTCACTTTTCTCTGCTCCTTCCCATCAGCCCAGAACTTCAGTCTCATAGACACCCTTGCCTGTTGTGCTCCACACATGTTCTCCACATGGCTTGGTTTTGCTGGGGTGGTCTCAGAAGTGGCACAAATGACTTTGGAGTTTCTTACTTGGAAATGCTTTGGGCATATTCATCTCATCAATCTAAACACTTGATTTTTTAAATATTATCTGTCAGCAGCTGCAGAAATGTTTGTGTTGGAGGCATAGCCCCCTTACAGGGAAGCCAGCTCTGAGATGACAGGACTGAGCCATTCAGGGTGACAAGCACTCTGGGTCATGAGCGGTGAAGGACAGCGTGTGGAGCTGTGGTGTGTTAAACCCAGGTTGGCATGCTTCTGCAAAATGACCTCATACTCTCGCTCCGCTTTCCAGAGCCTCCAGAGCCACCAGAAACTCCCCAGGTCAAGCAATTTGCCCATCTTTCTGCAGAAGCTGACAATCTCAAGTCCAAAAGACATTCAAAAAGGCACATTCATTCAGAGGGACACCAAAAGGTGCCTTTCTGCCTCAACTCTCCCATAATTTGGAGGCCAGAGTGTTTCTTTTCCCTTCAAACCTGCTCTCTGCTTTACGTCACAGGCTGCAAACCCAACCTCCCTTGGGCAGGATGCCAAAGGCAGTGCCCTCACTGGTGGGGTGAAGCCATTCCCAGGTGTACTTCAGACACCACACCATGCAGCTCACTGGGTCCTTGCCCTGGTTCTTGGAGAGGAGCTGCCATGAATGGGGCATTGGCTGAGGAGCTACCTTAGCTTGCAGTCAGTCACGCGTGGGTGGAAATTAGGTCTGGGCAGGTCTGCAGTGGGGTCTGCCCTGTGAAGAGTTTGGATAACCTCATGGGCAGGGCTGAAAACTAACTAGCTGCCTTGGGAAGTCCCACAGAAGTTCAGCAGGGACCATACCACCCCGCTCAGGAGCTTCCCATGTTCCCTCAGGCCTGCTGCTCTTGCCAACTTCAGAGAAGGAGTCCATCAGGCACCCTGGGAAATGGCTGTTGCTGGCTTCCTTTTCATTTTCAAAATGCTGACAACTACTATTTGTCCCTGGATGGTTTTTTTTGCTTTAGGCTTTTCTTTCTGTTCTTGTGCAACTGAATCATTTTGTGACCAGATGGGAACCTGGACCTGTTCTGAGCCTACAAACACAACAGCATTCTAACACTGCTGCTGTAGCTCTTGGCTCCTGGCCTGACCCTGATGCCCATGGGTGTCCCTGCCCAGTGTCCCCAGTGCTGGAGTGCCTGGAGGTGGGACAGTTTGCTTACGGCAGGGGCGGTCACCTGCCAGTCAGGTGCTTCCATCATCCATAGGTCCAATTAGCCATGATGAAATTTGGGGCTGTTCCTAGCGCTGCCCCATCTCACCACTCCTTCCCTGCAACACTGAGGCTGCTGGCTACCGCACGTTCTGCCTCACCACCGCCCTGCCCAAGCATCCTCATGCTCTGCATCCCAGCCCTCGGCACTTCTCACACGTCCGCTCTCATCATCGTTACCCATGAGCTGCCGGCTGCGGCTCCCAGGCGCTTCCCAGGCACGCTGATGCGCGCCGTGGCCAAGCTCCCACCCCTGTTGTTCAGCTGCCCAGATCTATGGGAAGACCGTGGGGCCACTGCCCACATTACCGGTCTTTGCTCTCTGCGCTCAGCGCCTGCCCATTTCCCGAGCAGGGCAGTGCCTGGCCTTGATGTTTGTGACACTCCGGCCTGGCTCGCTTTGAATTAATAACATTCATTTCACAGTGACAGGATTTCACTGAACCCTTGTCCTTATTTTTCACATGATTGCCAATCTCTTTTGTTTCACTAGCCGAGTCTAACAATTTCTCTAACTGTCCAAAAGGGCCATTAATCACATGAGCAGCCCCTGCTCCATGCTGTACGTGAGACACATTCATGTGCGCAGCCCCACGGAAGTCAGCCTCTCCTTCGCATCACTGGGCTCAAAGCTCTGCAGCACATCCTGCAGTCTCACTGCATGCCTGCTTTTCTCCATTGCCTTTGGCTGCCATCCTGGCTGTGGTTCTCAGCGTGCTAGCCTGGACTCCTCGCAGGGACCTGGCTGTGCCAAAGTGCCGTGCTCCTCAGCTCCCCAGCTAACGCAGGTGGAAGTCCTGCTGAACCTCTGCACCTGGACTTCTGTTGGGTCCTGACCAATGCAGACCATCCTCTGGTCCCAGGCAGGATGCAAGGATCGGTGCCAGCTCTAGATAAGTCAGTCCAGGGGAATTTCCGCAGCATCATCAGGCCCTGGCTGCTCAGCCTAGAATCCTCCCTCTGCCTCGTTCATCCCCCTGCCCGGTTCATCTACCTCCCTGCCCCTGTCTGGTTCATCTTGCCTTCTGGTTCATCTCCCCGCCTGTCCCTGCCCAATTCATCTCCCTTCCTGTCCATTTGAACTGCAACATGGACCTGAGCCGCTGTTGCATGGGGAGGATAGCAGTGGTGGGAAGGGAAGGGAAGGGAAGGGAAGGGAAGGGGGTACCCTGCAGCCAGGCAGAGACAGCCTGACTTTGTGCTCCTGTGAGATGCAAAGTGGGCAGGAAGAGAAGGGCTTGTNAAGGGAAGGTAAGGGAAGGGAAGGGAAGGGAAGGGAAGGGAAGGGAAGGGAAGGGAAGGGGGTACCCTGCAGCCAGGCAGAGACAGCCTGACTTTGTGCTCCTGTGAGATGCAAAGTGGGCAGGAAGAGAAGGGCTTGTCGTGCCTTCACTGGGCTCTGCATGTGGACCGTGCTGGATGGTTGCCTGTGTTTTGCCAGCCCTCAGGGTTCTGCACAAGGCAGTTCTCCAGGCCCCTCATCTCTTAGCAGGTGCCAGGGAGGCCAGGGCTTGCTGGCTTCTCTCTATTTTCACAAAGCCTTGCAGTTCCGGTGAGACATGTTTGGGGTCAGCTCCTCAACCGCCTTTGCCAGCCACAGTTGGGCAACTCGAGGCTGCACTTGAAACTATGCCTGAACATCTGAGCCCTCAGCAGAGCTTCTACTTCCAGGCAATTGGTTTTGACCTGTTTGTAGCTGTAGGGCATCTCTCTTCGTCTCCTAGAAAGCCGCTAAACAAAGCTTGAACTCCTTCCAGCCCTCCTAGATTTTTTTCCTTATGCTTCAGCTATTTGCTTCCTCTCCATTTAGGTATCAGAGCTCCCAGCCTCCTCAGACACAGTGTTTGTACAGCCTCTTCTTTTGTCAGTGGGCCTCCTTACAAAATGCTTCCTGGACAGATGAAAGGAAGCGCAGGGTCAGTCTAATCTGACCAGAGGTAGGCATCTTCACCTGAGTTAATCACCCGGGGCTCCTCTTACAGCAGGTTTGGGGTGTGCGCCAGAGTTAATCAGGCATATCTTGACTGGAAGTTTGCTATTCTCTGCGGTGAGTGCAAATGGAACAGAAATGAGTGGCCCCGTTGGTGAGATGTACGCTACCAGCATCTAAAGCCAGGTGAGATGAACACTGCCCAGGCGTCCGAGCACACTCCTCCCTCTACACACTCACACCCACGTGCACATGCACACTGCATCAGGCAGGGCATATCTTTTTCCAGGAACCATAGCACAGTATCAGCACCTGCAGAGGGGAACTCAGCAGCAGTGCATTGATTTTCCTGCAGAGCTTTTAGCTAATAGATGTCCTGCTCTCACTCACTCCCATCCCACGTGTTCTTTATTCCAGAGGCACTGTCTTGCCTTCTCAAGGCTAAATGTTTTCTCACGTGCTAGGGAAGATCTGAAAGGCTTTGTCTAGTGGCACAATATAGCAGCTGTGGCACAAAACCTTACCTAGTAATAAGGGGGAAAAGGGCAACAGTGACCTTCCATATAACATGAATAATTAAGGCAAGTCAGGCCTGTAGAAGCACAAGGAGAATGACTTGAGAGTGTAAATATGCGCATCAGAAAGAGAAAGACCATGTATCTGAGAAAGGAGGTGAGCATGACTGTGAATTCATGTGCCTTGGCTGTTGTTCACCATGGTCGTCCTCCGCCACTCTCATCCTCTTTGATCAGGACCCACTGACCATGGCAGGATGGAGAAGAAATGGGATGCTACATAGCATGGATTCATGTTGGAGGTTGGGTAAAGCTGTCACAGGCAAGGTCCTTGAGTTGCAGCTCATCACAGGCTCAGGTGAAGCTCACAGGTTTGCTTTCTTCCAGGCAAATGGTAAGAAACAACTAGATGTTCCTTTTTGTCATGTTCCATGTTATGTGTTACACTAGGATGCAGGCAATGTCAGGGTGATGGAAGTGCTGCACTTCAGGGACTTGGTGTGCAGGGAACTGGAAAGGGCTGGGATCACTTTGTCTGGGGAAGAGATGATGAGTGGGAAAGAGGTGTAGTGTACCTGTTCATTGCAGACCTCACATAAGGAAGAGCATGTCTGCCTGCTCGCCTTTTCTCAAAGTGAAAAAGAAAGTGCCAGACCATTAAACCAGAAGGCAACCTAATTAAAACTGATAAAAGGAAACGGTTTCATATGTACAGCAAAAGCTTAGCTGGAGGGACTCATGGCCACAAGGCATGCCTAAGGATGTGGATTTAGCAGGGATCAGAAGAGGGTTAGATCTGTAAATGGGTTAGATGAGGTCCCTGGTGGCCACCCTTGGGCAGGATCACACATTTGGCTTAGCCAGGACATAAGCCTGCGTGCTTTGGGCCATAAACCAACTGCTTGCTCACACTCTCGGGCATCTGCAAGGAAAGGGGTCCCTGGGGGTATGGCAGAAATTTGTTTGGAGGCTGGAGATGAGGCCAGACAACAGCCTGAAGAGGAGATGCAGGCTGCAACGGTACCAGTCAAGACTGGGAAAGGAAACAAGAGGGTCATGGAGAAGAGCAGCAAAGCTGGACAGTCCCACCGGAGAAAGGACTGGACCACTGCTTCCTTGAATCCACCAGATGCCTTGTTCCTCCTACAGGAATCCGAGGGCTGCCACCTCCCTCTTTCTGGGGAAAACTGGTTGTTGACTGAGATTTGGACAGAGGAGAACAGGAATCTGCTTCTGACTGCAGAAACAAGGAGGGAACAAAAAGCAGGAGCTGGTTTCTGAGTGCGATGTGGCTGACACAAGCAGGGGGACTCTGGGCAGGGTGGGAAAAGCCCTGGTGGTGCAGGGATACTCAGCCCTTTGGGGGACAGGCTGATGTGGACAGGAGAATGCGGCTGTGCTCGCAAATCTCAAAGATAGGAAACCCCAATAGTTAAATGGGGATGGAAACACCCCCTGCACAGAAGTCAGGCTGCAGAGCCCGTGCATTGTAGCTGCCGGTATCGGTGCCCATTTGGCCTGATATCTCTGGGAGGAGCCCTGACGCTTCCTCAGGGACATCTGGCACCGAGCAAAATCAGTGCTGCTTACAGATCCCCTGGCAGAACACAGTCACCAGGCGAGCATTGGTCCCACAGCCCCTCGGGGAGGATGCCCGCAGCAGGCAGGGAGTGATCCCTCCAGCCAGGGGGAGAAGCAAAAGGCATCGTCAACCCCAGCCCAGAGAAAGCTCCACACAGAAAGAGCCGCACCAGTGGCAAATCTATACAAAATCCTTTCTAAACACAAACAGACAGAACGCTATATGAAAGAGCTTTAAAGAATAGAGAAAGGCACGCTAATAACTCTTGGTAGGAGCCATGACCCCGGCGATGAAAGCATCAGTCTGGCTATTTGAATTGTAGGGATTTTCAAAGAGACTTCGAGTGTGGCAGGGACCCACAGGCATTTCAGAAAGGGGGAGATGTGAATGGTAAAGTTTGGGCTGCTTTGACACGCCAGCCTCTCCGGCACGGATAAAGGATCTCTTTCTAATCAGCAGTGCTGGGACCCAGCGGAGCACATGCAGAGCCGGGGTTCCCAGGGTACATTATGAACATTGAATTCACACACCAAATAGCAACCAAAAGGAGGGGGGAAAAAAAAGCAGTTCATATAATTAAACTGTGACTGAAGAGAGAAACAGCCTCGGCGCTGGGTGAGCTGGGGAGTGCTGGAGTCAGGCAGCTGGAAAGAGGGAAGGAGGGGGTGGGGGGGAGCAATTGTGGTAAAAACCTGGAAAATTCATTTTGAGCAAACTCATTAGAAAGATTGCAGCCCTGTCCTCAGAGGGGCAGAGGAAGAGCTATTGTAGAGAGCTATTGTGCTGCTCAGGAAGGACTTGGTGCTGCAATGGCACCAGACTATGGGCGGCGGATGGCAGGGCTCCAGGGCTCTCCGTGCCGGGAGCATTAAGCCCTCTCAGGCCAGCAGCTCCAAGGAGCAGGTGGATTAGGAATTTCCTTGGACGTGGAGCAACCACACGTGGGGGATTTGTCCTATCGAGCCGCTGCACTGGCCAGTGCCGAGCACTCCCGTTGTCAGAAATAGAGGCTGCCTCTTTGCCATCTTTCTTAAAGCTGCCCACCAGTGTGGGTTTTAGTTTTGATCCAGCAGTTTTACCAGCACCCCAGGGGCACGGGGGCTGGAGGGAGTGGCAGAAGCGCCAGGAAAGAACAGAGCAGGACCCAAAGAGAAGGCAGCTGTTCCAATTTAACCTGTTTGAACCACTGCTTTGCCCCAAAATCAAGCTAGTGTTTGTTTTGCTCCCTGTAGATATTTGCCCTTTTTCTCACAGCAAAGCTTTTATTTGTGAGGGTTGGCAGCTCTCTGCATTGCTCCAAGCTGCCTGATGCACCATTCCTAGCAGACACCAACAGAAGACTGCGGGAAGTGGAGACCCCATCACCCCAGAACTCTGCTACACATGTTTGGGTTTGGTAAGCGGGACCCCAAAAATATTGTAAGACTGGCTGTTTTTCCCACCTGGGGCTTCAGGATTAATTTATTAATTTTTTTTATAAAGTGTCTATGTCCACATCTGTTATAAATTTTACAGTATAAAGGTATTCAGAAAGGCTATTTGCAGTGGGCCAGATTCCCTAATAGGCACCAGTGTCATGAGGGCTCCTCTGGAAGATGTTGGGCACCCAGGGTTGCACCTAAGGAGCAAAAGCTCCTTGTGGGTAGTGGAGAGAGGACAGGACGTTTAACTCCCATCTCTAGCAATGCTGTAGGGTGCTAGTGTGATGGGGACCTTCCACTTTATCTGTCAGCAGTGACTCATACACAAATGCCCACACCAAGCACTTGCCATACCCTCAGCGGTGAAATGGTGAACTGAAATGCAATGCTTAGACCTGACTTGGAGGAACTGATCCCATCCCCTCTGACTTCCCACAGTTTTAAACAGCGTGCAGGTGGGGAGCACAGCTGGCAATATAGTATGATCTGCCCTGTGTTATTGTGGCATGGTTTATAGGGGGAATTAACCGGTGAATGGGGTTAGTTTTGCTGGCCTGTGGTCTCTGCCAAGAGGTTTCTCACTGGGGACAATTCAAAACATGCTTTATGCTGCCATGTGCGCTGCCTCTTCTGTGCAGTACCATGAGAAGGCGATATCATGAAAGCATCTGGGCTGGGAGTACATGTAACTGTCGTTGTGGTTCAGTGCAAAACTTTATTTCCAGGAGAAACTACAGAACAGCTGCTGTTGCTTTGACAACTGCTGAAGCAGCCCGGTCCCTAGGTGAGGAGGACGTGAGCTCAGTGTGAGCTCTACAAGTGTGTCTACCAGCACCATCAGCTCTGGTGCACCTGCTGATGGGCCTGGCTTTGAAGGTAGAGCATGTGCCTTTCCTTGCCCCAGCAGATGATAAAATCTCTGGCCTTTATGAATACCTGCTTTTTGGAGCAAACTATACCTCAGGGGTATTAAAAAGCTCCAGCCCCTGAAATAAAGACCTTGCTTTCTGGGGTGGTCTAGCTGTCAGCTCAGCCACACAGTGCTGCATCAGTCAGAAGATACCATGCAGAGGTCCACCTAAACCCAGAGCAGATATATTTGTCTGAGGACTCTTGTCTCCCACCGAGGGTCCCTTGCTAAAGACAAACTGGTGAAAAGAAAGATTGAAAACCTCAGCATACTGGTCTATCATTGCTACACCTCCTAGATCAAACAAAAGAACGGATCTGGGGCAGGCAATAGAATACATGATGTCTGGTGAGCTTTATACCCAGCCATACATCAGGGCTTGACAGCATGATTTCTTCCACTTGGCCAAGGTTGGCGAATGCTCTGCGCAGTGCCTATTTGCAGTGCCACTTGCTCCCAGTCTCTGCAGAGGAAGCTTACATGTTTCACCCTGTGTTTGGTTTCCAAGTCACTTCGGGTGTGGCTGTGCCTAAGTCTTGGTTGTGCACCTCTCTGCTCCACGATCCTGACTTTGGTGTCTTCTTTGCTGTACTAAACATTGTCTCTCTTTCCTTCACGTTATGGATTTTCTCCTAACATCACTGAATTTCCCACATCTCACTCCAGGACAATTCACGCTGAGAAATACCAAGTGGAAACCAGCCTTCAGCTGATGACAACAAACATCACAACTCACAGCCAGCCTCGGTGGGACAACAGTAGCTATTTCCCAGAAAAGAGACCTTTCATTTTATAAAGGGCTTTCTAGGCTCCAGCCAGGTCTGATATCTCCAGCAGTACAGATAAGAAAAGCTGAGGGACCGTGGCGAGAGCTTGGAATCATGAGCAGTTTGGGATCAACCCACTGGTGGAGATGAAGACAGATCCCCAGGAAGGGTAGGAGAGATCCTGCCTCAAAATTGAGAAAGAGAGGGCAGACACAGGCATGGAGGGACACAGCTTCTGTGAGTATGGCCATGCTGCAGAGCAGAGGGGACAAGGTCTGACATGGAGAGCATTTTGCTGGCACTGATTAGTCTGCACCATGAGGGAGAACGGGGCATGCCTTAGGCAGAGGGACCCAAGGCAGGCTGCTCGCCCGGAGTGTTTTCATTCAGTTTTCCTTCCCCGCTGAGCTTGATGCTTCTTCAGCACGAGCAGGGCCTGACGCATAAAGATGGGGAAGCAAATCCCAGTCTGCTTGCTTTCAGCCACATTATGAATGGCTACAGGGATTAGTCCTCTCCGGAACGAGGATGCGCTGCTGGGAATGTCATTAAGAACATGCTCATCTGCCTTCAGTGCTGAAGTGGTCATTGCACATGCGGGGGACAGGAGGCAGGAGGGCCTGATATTAACCGCCTGGGTTACAATAATGTCATTTATTTTTCCCAGGGGACAAGAGGCAGCTCGGATGACAAATGTGTCAGCGCTTAGTCAGAGCGTTGCTGGATAGGTTACTTGCTAACTGAGCGTGTAAAACAGTCCTGCAGGTTTTCCGGTATCTCACAGGTCTGGGCCATGGGACCCCCTCAGCAACCTCAGCTCTGGACTAACTATGAACTGAAAACATCTAGATGTTTTTAAAAAGTGACCATGTGCACACGACAGGAGGCTCTGCCCAGGTCAGAGAGAAAGGGAAAGGTGATGGAGAGACCAAGGAAGAGCATAAATCATCCTGAACTTGCTCAGAAGGTTTGGGGAGAAAAAAAGCCGTGATCTAGGACTAAGGGACGCATCTGATTGAATTTCAGCATGGACTTGGCTCCAACGGACACCTACTCAGTCTTGCTGAGTGTACAAATCCCTTGTCCTCAGGTAGGTCGGACAAACTGTCGCCTACTCTTCTTTGCTGACTGGGGAAGCGGAGCGTGACCAGCAGATCTCTAGCCTGGCACTGTACACAACAAAAGCTGTATAAGATCCTGTCTTACCCTTGAGCTGACAGGGAGAAAAGGGGATACAGAAAGAGTCCACATGGGCTGCCTGCACTCCCTGCCACCCAGGCTGTCTGCCAGCCAGGTGCCGCAGCTCCTGTAAGCAACTTGGAGCCACAGGCTGGACACTGGAGTCCTTCTGGCACTCCTCCGATGTGGTGCTTGCCCAGGCAGCCCTGTGGCCAGACCTGAGCACTGCCCTTCATATCGACTCTGGGCCTGGCCAGTTTGCCTGTCATCACAGCCCCCAGAAGGTTTCTTGGTCATTTCAGCACCATCCATGCTGCTCAACATCCAAATATCCATGGAGACAAGACATCACCTTCACCAAGCCTTTCCTGCACAGAAGACAGTGCCCTCTACACTCTGGCAACAGTGAGCTGCACATTTTTGACCTCCGGGCTCAATTACTGCAGCTCATTATATCTGGGAATGGAGCCAAGCAGGCTGAGAAAGCTTCCACTGGTGCAAAACGTAGCAGCCTGCGTGCTCAGACGCCTGGGGGCTGTGATCCATCAGCCTGCAGCTCCTGCTTCTTTACCCGTATTCCCAATTAACCCAGCACCCCTGCCAGACTCCAGCCGAGGACCTGAAGTGTCTGGCACTTGCTGAGACCAGCTTTCTCCCAGCATCAGGCTTCTCAGCTGCCCACGGCTGGGGCTGAAAGGGGAGGTCGTAGCAGAAGACAGCCCTTCCCAGGCGAGAGGCAAAAAGTCCAACTTTCCTGGTGGACTCTGTGATCTCTCTCTCTTGGTCTAGAGGTCTTTTCCCTTAAGATGGGTTCTCTGGTCTCAGCTTGGGGTCCGATTCCCCGGCAGAAAAAGGGGAAGGTGGCTGGGGCAGAGGATGGGGCAGCTGTAGACAGAGAGGAGGAGGCAGAGCAGGGCAGGTGAAGCAGGCCTGGCTGATGTGTATCCCTGCCAAGCCACGAATCCTGACAGCTGATGCAGCCAGATCCTCTGCTCCTGGGTCTCTTTTGACTCGGAGAGCAGGAGCTGGCACTAATAGCCCTGGGCTGCCCTCAAGGATGGGGAGAGCCCAGATTCGCATTTAGATGTGCAGCTCCCGTGGAGATTGGCAGGAGGAGCTGGGTGTTTTCCACTTAGCCTCACAAATCTGGGTACCTCTCGGCCTTTGGTCTCATCTTCCCTTTGCCTTTTGCCTTGGTCTCTTCTGACAGGCTCTTCTGCTGCCCTTGCAGGTAGATCGGTGAACACTGCAGTGATGCCCGAGCACCAGTGCAATAAGGGCATTCCTTTTCTCCCCTCTCCCACCCTCTCCTTTCATCACCCCTCCCCCAGCCTCACTAACTCACTCTCCTGCTAGTTTATGGCCAGAACATTTTGTTTGCAAAGTGCTGTCAGATGCGACATTAAGAGGCGCAGTAAATCAGAGCACAGGGGCCTCTCCAAGCCTCCGCAGATGAAAACCTTTTATCACAATTTGGATCTGTTTGCACTGGTATGAAAATTATGGCTCCAGTTTAGCATCAACTTCCCATTATTCATGTCCCTGTGAGCAGCGCCTGCTAAATTGGATTGTTTCAAGCCTCCCCGCCCTGCTGGCCCTGAGAGCCCGGCAGATCCCGCCCGGCTTCCCATCCTCACCTGGATGTCCTCTCGCTGGATGTCCTCCCACCTGGATGCGAGCAGGAGGGAGGTTGCAGCACACTGTGCATGTTCCTGGCTGGAGGAGGGCTTGGGAGCGAGGAGAAAAGGGATGCCAGAGCAGAGGCAGAGGCTTCTGCGTCAGTGTGCCGGCATCCCGTGCTGAAACAGGCACGATTCCCAACTGGAGCTGCAGCCTGATCTCTGCTGCTGCCACCCCCTAAGGTGGGAAGAACGGGTTGCTGCCTGTGGCTCCGTACACATCCCTTCCTCTGCTCCTCTGTGCCCAGGCACTTTCTGATTACTTGTAAGTGTTTGGAAGAGAGGAGCACGGTCGTTGGGTTCAGGAAGGAGGGAAGGGCGAGGGAGAAAGCTCTAGCAGGGATGTGGATGGAGCTCGGTGGAAAGCAAGTGATTTTCAGCCACAATTTAATCCTTGTTATATCATAAGAAATTTGGATGCGCCTCCTATTCATCCTGTCAAAGAGGCTGGCTGGGGTATTCCTCACAGCAGAGAGGGACAGTGGCCAGGTGTAGGGACAAAGAGTGGGGCAGGCTGGAAAGGAAGTCCTTGCTCCTCTTGTGTGTGGACCCAGGCATGCGCTGGGAGCAGTGCTGAGCCCTGGCAGGTAGCTGACTCTTGCTTTGGCCAAGGGAAGCTGTGGCTTTTCCCAGCAGCACCAAAACAAACCCCCCTCTGTGTCAGGGACTCTGCCTTTGTCCATCTTGCTGCTACAAGGGTTGCAAGTTTCAGGGTGCACAGTTTGAGACAGGGATTTATTGGGGATTGGTGCATCGTGGCAACCAGTGGCCCAAGAGACAAGGTCTGAGGGGGCAGCTCAGCCCAGGGCACCTGCTGATCTAGGTTTGCGTGTTGGTTTCCACCTGAAACACTGAGGTTCGTATTAACGAGGCACAAAATTTCCTTTGCAACAAATTAAACCTCCATTGAAAAGGGGCAAGAGGCACTATTGAGCCCTGGTCAGAAGTGCTGGCTGTTCCTGCCAAACTTAGCTCAGGCTCCATGAAAAGAACAATTAAATTTCCCCCTGGACAGCATCAGCTGGAACAGTACAGGGCCATTGTCCAAGGGGATGATCCCCAAAGGGAGGCCCACTGACAGTTTTGCCATGTAACCCGAGTTTATGGTAGTCAAGAGACCATGCAGTATGGAGCATGGACTGGCTGCTTTCACCCGTGTGCACGTGTGATTTGCACATGCGTGTGAGAGACGGAGCAGGATTTTGCTAAGGCAAAATCAAGAGCGAGCGACCACAGAATGAGAGGAACAGCAACATGTGTGATATCAGGAGAAGAAGAGGAAAAGCTTCTTCCAGATGAGGTTGGCTAGCCACACAAGTTGGTTTAATGCAGCCAGCAGCTTCCTGTTAATGTTTGTGCTGGCTGAGTTCAGGGACGCAGCCCTGCAGGTTTGTTCTCGCTACCTAAGAGGGGCCGTGCCTGCGTGTTGCCGTGCCCTGTCACTGCAGGTGCCATGTAATGGCACCAGAAAATGGCTCAGCCACTGTGCAACAATGTCCATCTGAAGGAAAAGCTGATCCTGTGAAGAAAGACAAACCTTGTAACTACTGCTCAGCCACCTGAGGTCCCCACCGTGGGAAGCATTGTACCCAAGTTGTCAGACCTCTTTTTTTTCCCCCCATTGTGCAGGAGAGTTCAAGCAGCAGCTGCAAAGACCTGGTTCTCAAGAAATGGGGAGATGGTGCAAGGGCTTTCTCATAAGCAGACTTTCTGACACAGCTGGGAACATTTATTTTCTTTTTTGCACCTCAGTGCAGAGACCTTGCTGCAATTGTAATTGCACATTTTTTTTTAGATAATATGGCCAGATGCTCTCCAAACAAACCTTGAAGTCTGTTGTTGCAAGGCAATAGGTATTTTAATTTTAACTTAATACCAGCGTGACTGCCCAGAATGAGACAATGTCACCGTCCAGCAAATCCCTCGGGGTTTTTCTACCACAGACAGATCTGGAGTGAGTTTTGCGGAGCAGGTGACCATCCCAATAAATCTGGGTACTTCTTGCATTGTTTTTCTTTTTATTAACACTCATCCAGTGCTTGGCCCTCAGGCTATCATCTCGTTCCAGTCAAGTCTATGCTAAAGATCCCCATCTTCTGTCAATCTCAGGAGAAGTGAGATGACACTAATAAATATGCTTGCAATGCTGTGTGTCTCTGGTGCTCTCTGCATTCTCCCTTGCATTGCAGGCTGTTCAGAGCAAGGCTGGCTTTATTTCTGTCTCGTACATCACTGATTTGCTACACTGTCAGAGTTCAACAATAGCAGTAATAATTAACCATTTAATCTGAATCAGACACTGGGTCTTGTTTGCTGTTTCTGAATATAAGATGGAAAATGCTTGCAAAGATCAGATTCTGATGTTCCTCAGCTTAGTGTTAAGTGTCTTGACTCTGCAAAATTGCTCGGAGTCTTTCATTTTGCTCTTTAAGCTCGTTAGTCCAAATTAAAAACAGCATTCATTCTAATTTCAGCTTCTTGAAATCCCTCCAAGATCAGTGCTATTATTCTTTCAAATGCCTTGGGAGCAGAACTAACACCAAAAGACATTCGCTTACATTCCTGATGTCCAAATAGTTTAATAAAAGCCACTAGCTTCAACTTAGTGATCCTGTCATCCACCTTGCCAAAGTGCACATCGGGCTCCTCCCGAAAGCTTCACTGCCATTTCTGAAATATCCTCGCTGCCTGCTGCTCACTCTTAAGGCTTTCTGTGAATCACATAGATGAATGCCCTTCTAATTTTATTTACAACCTCTGAATTAATTGGGTGTGCATGTGGCTTTGTCTATTCAATGGGTCACAATTTATGAATTTTGCTGTGCTTGAGTTTAAGTTGAACTTGTAGAGAGAATGGATTTCTCTTGGACACTGGACTGCTTGAGCCATCTGTCCTCATGCAGATTGCACCGTCAGGAGAGGACCGCAAAGAGCTTGACCAAGCTGCTGCTGCACTGCATCTCTGCTCTGACAGCAAAGCAAAGTCTTTAAATCCTGTATGTGTTGCAGGTCTGGGGTCACAAACAGGGTCTCAGAGAAGCTTCAGCCTCACAATCAAGTATGAATGTAGTCCCACATGCAACCCTTTCTCCACCACAGCAAGCAACTCTCTGTTATCTTACCAGGCGCTTCTGTCTTTAGTCTGAAACGGTCCATGAAGCCACACGCTCACTAGGTCACGCAACCCCAGTTTACAGTTAGTGAATCAGGCAGGGTTTACAGTCTTTTTCCTAAGGGATGTTCACCTTCATTTCATGAACTAATAAAGTTGGGTAATGAGAGAGAAGGAGATGTAGTAGCAGAAAAGCTGCATTCACGAATCAGCCCGTAGCAGGCAGGCAGTTTAGAAGAGACCCCTGACAAAGGCTGAGGGGAAATCCAAAGTGTCTGCTCAGTGTCTGCTGATGCTATTCTGCACCAAACTCCCTCATGGGGGGAGCTAGGAGAGCCACAGGAATGCCTTTCCGATCTAAACCCTCCTTTCCTCTCTCCCCAGAAGCTCGGCAGCCCAGCTAAGGGTGCTGATGGTGTCCAGCCTGGGGAGCACGCCTGGAGATATTGCATGTCAGCAGTCAGTACACCACTGGGAGATTTTGCAAGAGTTTCCTGGAGGCCCACACATACAGCCTGCAGATCCCACAGCATGCAACCCCTCACTAAGAGCAACCCATTGCTCCAGGACTTTTCATACCAGCTCGGCAGGCAGCTGCTCTGTCTTCATCCACAAACTGGTTTCTTTCTCCATCCTGCTCTTATTAAAGACGCACCCTGAAAGCTCAGCAGTTGGCTTCCTACCACACTCGCCTTATCCTGGAGGAGGACAGTGAGGGTTATTCTGGAGAGGGAGACAGATCTGACCAGGGGTCTGCAGCCTTGCACAGCTCTTGAGGACCTGGTGGAGGAGGCAAGCAGCAGGGAAGGTGTTGGAAGGCCATCTGCATTTATTTCCAACTCGGTACAGTCACACAAGAGGAGTGAGAGTAGGGAGAGAATGGCAAGAAGGTCTTTTTTTCCCCAAGATGCACCAGGGAAGGTAATTTAGAGAGCACTGTCTAAAGTCACGTCTGCCTCCAAGTCTTGTGTAGTCTTTGGAGAGCTCAACAGAAGATGGAAATTATGAGTCTAGGAAGATATAGATGCATTTAATACCTATTTTACATGTACAGTCTATAATATGTTGCCATAGTCTTGAAAATGTTGTGACTGGGAAGCCATAAAAGCTGGAAGGAACATGCTAATTGAGAACACAGTCAGGCTATAAATTCAGAGAAGATACCAGGGCTGGCAGGAGAGAAACCCAGTCCCAGGGAAACAGGGAGGGGGAAGAACTCAGCTGGAGAGTCAGGAAGGAAATTAAAGAGAAAGGGGAAAGAGGGAGAAAACGGGACTCCTCAGTTCCCCAAGGCTGGCATAGCCTCAGGTAGCACTCCAGGTTGATATTAGAAAATCAAAGGAATTGATTCAAATGGAAGTGCCATTAGGAGAGAGAATTTAGAACAAATTGGCAGCATGAATAGGAACTAATTGCCAGAACCAGGGAGATTCACCCAAAAATTGTACAGAAAGAAAAGATGACATTACTAACTGTAATTCATAACCTATTGCTTAAAATGGTCTCTGTAGCAAAGTAAGGGAAGGCATCAAATGTGACACTGGGGCTTTTGTGTGGGTTTTTTTTTTTTTAAGTATTGAATGGGATGTAGAGTCTTAGAGAGCAGTAGGTCAGACTTCTGTGTCAAGCAAATAGGTAGAAATGGTAACAAAGAACAGAGTTATTGGGTAAATGAATAAATAGGAAATAATAGGAGAAAGTTGCTTCAGTTTCTGTGGAAGGAATCATGCATCAGAAATCCATTAATGTTCATTGAAGGGATCAATATGTGCACAGGGGTGATCTGGTCAATATAATCTGCCAGGTTTTTCAAAATACTTTTGGGCAATGTCCCTCATCAGAGACTCAGAGGGAGATTAACTTGTTATGGGTCAAAAAGGAAATTCCTCTCACAGGTAGTTCTCCTGGTTGAAAAATAGGAAAGAAAGGGTACAAAAAATCAGTGATTTTCATAGGTGGGAGGGAGTTGGCCCATGAAGTCAAATGAGGAGCTGGGCTGCGGTGCTTAGTACAGGCATAAATGGTCCAGGGAGGCAGGGAGCAGTGAGGCTGCAGAACTCACCGACGGCATAAAATTAATTTGGGCAGGCAAACAAAATCTGACTGTGAGGAGCTGCCAAATGTTGTCGTGGGACTGAGTGCCTGGGCCAGAAAATGCTCTGATGACATTCGACTTCAGTGGAAAGTAATGTGCATGGGAGACAAGACCGTCTCACCTGTATATGCAGAGCACCGGGAAGGGACCTTGGAGTTACACCACCTGCTTCCAGCACAAAGATCACCTTGATCCACAGTGGTGGCAGGAAAATAAAGGCAGTGATGAAAGCTGTCATGAAAGAAACAACTTTTGTTTGCCACTTTATAAATTAGAAGTGGGAGCCAGTTTTGAAGGGTTGACTGGGGTGGAGAACTCACACATGGCATGGGAAATGCAAGCAACAATTATTACCCAGAAGTCAGAGTTTTAGAGCAAAGATTTAAAATGGTACACAGCATAACCAGAACTAGCCCAGGACCTGGCATATTGGTGAGAGGCAGCATCCCCACGCTTGGCTTGGACCTGCCTTGTGCTGTGGGAGGATGCCATGAAGCAGTTGACTGTCCCCAAGAGGAAAACCATCTCCCAGCTTTCAGGGAGTTTAACCTCCAATCTGAGTCAGAAAAATACAATCTCATGCCTGTCTTGCAAAAACTAATCTGTCTTCATCACTTTGGAAAGGTTGCCAGCTTCTGCATGGTATCTGTCTGGCTTTGGGGAAGGCTTGCAGATATCTTCCCTGCAGATTGAACCCCAAAATTATACCTGGGGGACTGGGAAGGGTTTAACCCTACTTGCAGAAAATGGCCCTCTACTCTCTCACGTGGGGTCTGGCAAACCCCAGCAGTTTGCAACTCTTCCAACACCTTTAGCTGCATTTAAATTCTCATTTTTAATGAAAGAGATGATCACTTCCTGGCTGTAGCTGCATGTGTGACCAAACGGGATGCCTAGGAGGGATGCGGCCTCTTGCACAGTGCTGTTGCTGGTGGCACTGCCCTTGCTGCAGCAGCGACGCTTGGACCGGCGCTCTCAAGCCGGGGCTGATGCAATCCCTGTCTGAGCTCCCAGCACCGAGCGCATTGAGCAGGCAGCGCGTGCTGGCAGGCTGAAGGGGAAAGCTCCCACGAGAGAGCTGCTCTCGCACAGAGCAGGCGTGAGAACAGAGAAGTACATCAAGATCACAAAAGCATAACGTGGCCATGCCGGCTCAGGCCAAAGGTTCGTGTAGCCTGGCGGTCAGCCTCCAGATGGATGTTAGAGGATGCAGAGGGGAAGGGCGTAAGAAACAACGGAGGTTTAGAGAGGTCCTTCTCCTCTCAGCCCTCCCCCAGCATCCCACAAAGAGCATTTCAGGAACTTTTGCAGCTGGAAGTTGCACCCGGATCATCATGTTCAGTGCTGTGGCTTTGTCTAACCTCTTTCAGATCTGCTTATTTTTTTGGCCCCTGCCACCTCCCAGGGCAACGAGTTCCAGGTTTTAATTATGCACCAGATAAATTGGTATGCTCGGGCTGCTGCCTGTCCAGCGCTCTGGGCCCGGCGCTCTCAATAGCTGTTCCCTGTCCCTTTCTCACGCTCGTCCCCTCTGGTGTCCTCCCTGCTCACACTCTATTTAGGCTCCTTCAGTGCTTTTGCCAGGACAACCCCTTCGCAGGTCCCATCTCTGTGGGAGGGTGGAGGAGAGTGGGAAAGCACCTACAGCTCCCGGTCTGCTGAAGCAGCAGTGATGTTCTCAACTCCTTTCCTAAGAATCCCTCGCTTCTGAGCAGCTGTTTTGCCCCCTCCTAGGGTGACATTTTGAGAGCACCCTCCATGTTGATCCCTGGGTCTCCTTCCTGACAGGCATGTTCTGGCTGTGCACTGGAAAATTGGTCTTATCCCTGGACCTTCAGGGAATCTTTACAGTTGCTTATGGTTCGCTTATCCTCAGTTAACTCGTCTCAGCAAACTATAGTTCAGCACACTGAGTCAGCCCCATTTCCAGACCATGAAGGTGCTGGCTGTCTCCGCACTGGTGTGAGCCCACTTGGACGCCACTTTGGAAGCCCTGTGCAGTTGTTTGGCAGTGGTCTTACTTGGCTGTCATATCCTTCACTTGCACCAAGTGCGAAGTCTGCATTGAACTGTTTTGTGAGCTGACTACTTTATAGAAGAGAGTGAATATTGCGTGCAGCTGTACAACCACCCAGAAACAACCCAGAGTTGGAATATGCCCAGTGTCAGGGTGAAACCATGGCACGTACCCTGGGGCAGAGCCTGCACCCTTCTCCTTCTGCTTACTCAGACTGGATCAGGCCAGATCAACTGGGGATTTTGTTCCCCTCCGCCCTGTGTTAGCGCTGCGAGATGCAGTAATAGCTATTGGCAACATCGCTTGCCTGCCTGCCTCTCATTTCCACACTCTGCTCTCACCAGGGACTGCCTGCAGACCCTCTCCCAGGCTCTCTGAGTGACCCTCCACTGCTTTCTGCCTCCCTCATCCCCCGTGCTGCCCAAGCAGTCCCAGTTCTCCCGCTGACCCGCGTGCCCCTTGGCACGGTGGCATCCCCGAGCCGAAGGCAGCTTTGCTTTGACTAACATTCTCTCTGGAAAACACAAAAAGAAGAAGCTTGAGAAATGCCTTGGTCCCTATAGCTACAGGGCATTTGTGTCGCAATGGCATTTCGTTCATGCTAAATTAATCTGCCTGTAAGTTCAGTCCTGTTGGTTTGGGAAAAGTGATGCTCTTGTTTGGTCCTCACCCCGCTTCCCTTCCCCGAACCCTGAGCGCCGTGGGACAGCTGGGTGACGAGATGCTAGGTGTGGGGTGGCTACAGCCGGAGGGGACCCACGCTGCAGTAGTGCTGCCCGGGCAGATGCCAGGCTGACAAATAGGAAATGCTACCAGGGTGGGGAACGGGAATTCTGCACCCAACATCAACTCTTGGAAGGCAGAGACGCTCCGAGTGGCTGGCTGCCTTGCTCCCAGCCGAGGTCCCTTGAGCACCAGGGAAGGAGCTGAACGCTTGCCAGAGGTCCACAGGGAGGTTGCCGCTCACGTGGTTTCCTCCCCATTTCCAGCCACCAAATTGCATTTACAAGAAGCAAAACATACATTAAATAACTCTCGGATGTCAGAGCAAGCAACTGCTGTGGGGGATGTTCTGGGAGAGAGAAGGAGGAACAGCTGCTCTGTCCAGGAGCAAAGAGAGGGGAGGCGATGGCGGGGGGTAGTGTGATGGGTAGGGAAGGGGCTGGGGGTGGCACTGGGGTGGAGGAGGCTGAGAGTAGGGGCCGATGCCCTGCGAAGAACACATCCTCTGCTGTGACTGTGGCTGCTGGCGAATAGCCTGTAGCGTAAGATGCCTCTTTGCCAACAGCCTGTCCCGCAGGCTCCAGTTTAGGGTGCTTTTGTACACATGCCACGGGAAGAAATGGATGTAAACATTCAGTATCCCGGATTATAAATGCCAGCAGGGTTTGACGGGTCTGGAAGGTCAGCTGGCACCACCAGTCGTCCCCCAGCAAAGGCTCTGGTGCGGAGGCAGGGGTGAGTGGCTGGGATGCTCTGCACGTGCCCCCCAGCCCGTCCTCTGCTCCGTCTCCAAACAGGAAACAACAGTCGTGCCAGAACCGTCCCAGGGGAAAGTGAATCTGACCAGACTGAATGTATGGACAAATCCCAGCAAATATCTGCTAGCTTTCTATAGCGGATAATGACATGTCCTCTGAGTCCTCCAGCAACGATCCCAGGAAAGCCAAGCTTTTGAGAGCCAGGCTGAGCTTGTCCTCGGGTTCTTGCTGTAAATTCCCACGGTGCCATTTATCCGAGCACGCTTCAGGAAGCAATTGGAGATTCCCACAGGCAGCCGCAGCACTGCTCCACCACAGCCTGCATCTGTGTCCCGAGGCGGGGGCAGGCCAGGGCAGGGGCCTGCTCATATGGATATGGGGGAGAGCACCTCCTGATTCATTGCTTCCCTCTGCATGCTTGTGCAGACACTGAGCAGGTGAATCCTCCTGTTTCCCTCTTCCTCGTCACGTTCAGGCAGGCGGTGTTCCACCCTCAGCCCTCCCAGCAATGCATCGGGAGCTTTTATTTTTCCCCAGGTGGCTTTTGTGTTTCATTCCTGCTTGATACTCTTTATTGGGAGATATACAGGCAAGTGCAACATCTGAATTTCCACCTCTGCAACACCTAGGGAGTTGAGGGGAAGGCAGGGTAGAACCTGCACGGGGAAACCTGTGCGGAGGTGAGCAGGGTCCCTACCTGGAGTGCTGTGTTTTCTCGGGAGGGCTTGCCATTGTTTGAGAGAAAATTTGAAAAGTAATAATCTCAGGGAAGGAGAGGGAAAGGCCCCCGGAGGCAGTTCAGCGGCAGAGAGGGAGCCTTGCAGATCTGCATGAATGAGAGCACGTGAGGGAAGAGCAGAAACAAAGAAGGAGGATGAGATGGAGAGGAGCACATGAAAGAGGCACCTGGGATGGGACCGCGACAGGCAGGTGGGGCCTGCAGTGCCATCCATGGCTTTGGTCTGGGTGGGATGTGCCAGGCTGCAGAGAGGGCCTCCATGGGGGACCAGCAGCCTGACTGCGGGAGGGAGACATGTCCCGCAGTGCTGGAGCGCCTTGTGGTGCCTTGCGCTTCCGCCTCAGTCACATTTCACAAGCTGAGCGGGACAGACCGGGTGGCTGTTGTGGTCTGCTCAGCACTGTCCCACATCGCCCACAGCCCTGGACAGGGCACCAGCAGTCCTTGCTGCCTGCGACTGCTCCTGACCTCCTGTAAAGATCCTTCCTGGACAGCCAGCTCCCCATCTTTTGACTGTTTGTGCAATGGCATCTGCTCGGGGTGCCTCGAGGCTGAGCTGCTCACCTGCGCTTCAAGAGCTGAATTCCTGGAGGCATCTGGAGCGCAGGGAAATGAGAAACAATGCTGTTCACAGCCCCACGCCAAGACACACACCACCACCCCCCCACCAGCACGGCCGGCGTCCAAGGGAAGGGGCTGCTCAGACGGTGTCCCAAGACACAAGGCGAGGGATAGGAAGGAGGGAGGGGTGTCTTCCTGTGCGAACCCTTCCTCTGGTCCTCAGCTATTGTGCTGCTTCCTTCCTCCTCCCCGAGGGCTGCAAAGGAGCTGAGCTTTATCAGGGCACTGAATCGCACCAGGTAATCCAGGCCACAGCTGCTTCCTGCTTCGCCTGGGACATCGCTCCATGAGCAGGAGGGAAGGAGATGAATAAGATGCTCTGCCACTGAGAAAGCCCGACAAGGAACAGCGTGTGATTTCACTCCCCCACACCAACCAGAGCACAAATCCTCCTTTCTGGGGCTTCCTGCTGCCTCTCTCCCACCCTGCTCACATCACTTATCCCAAACAGGGAGCAGTCGGCTAAAACCCTGCTAATAGACTTCAGCGGGAGCACAGTGCTGGGTCTAATTAACCGCCTGACGGCTCCTCTGTATTGGACATGCACGAGTCTCTCACGCACAAGGTGTGCAATGGTCTCCCCCCACCTGCCTGAGGCTGCCTCCTCCGAGCGCACAGCCTGCACTGCTGTGGTTTACGGAGCCAGAGACAGGGTGGGTGGGTGGGTGGGATGGAGACCCCCATGCCTGGCAGGGATGGACAGATTCAGGAGAAAGAAGAAGCTGTACCAAGACTTGGGAGAGGGAAGGTGTCTGTTGCTGGTAGCTGGCTAAAGATGGAAGTTTAGCCCTAGGGTCCTGCTGTGGGAGACAGTCTCAGGCATAAAGACTGGAATTGGGGAGATGACCCAAAAATGAGCTTTCTGGGGCTTCCTAGTCCCATGTATCAGGCCAGGACCATCGAGAGGGAAGGGGAGCCAAGAGCCAGAGTTGCCTGCAACTTTGACACTGTTTGAGTAGGGACCTCAGATGACTGAAGCAGGCTGGAGACTTAGGACAGGCTGCAGGACAGGGACTGGCTGCAGCATCCTTTCCATGTCCATTCGCATCCAAACTCTGCACACAAAGATGAGCGGAGGAAAAGGGAAGATACCCAGCACGAGGAAAAGCAGAACATGGTGTGTTAGCTTGACTAAAAATAATCTCTGAGTATAGCATTGGTTTGGCTTCATCCAAACGACCGCACTGTCAGAGGAACTGGGCTGCAGGCACACTCCTCCAGGCAGGGGAAGGACAGGGGCAGCAGGGCAGCAAAACCTCCAGCTGCAGGAGCACCTCCAGGCTCCCAGCAGTGATGGTGGGACATGCCTGTTGGCTGATGGGTTTTCATCCCCACCAGAGCTGTGCACAACCAGCCCCTGTGGTAAGCTGGAAGAAAGCTATTGCTTTCTGATGGGCTCATGGAAGAACCGGGTTGCCTCCAGGGTTGCAAAGGTTAGATGGGAATAGCAACTTTATTGTGCAAAAAGACACTCACCTTCCAGTGACTAGTCACTATCCTACATCAGAATGGAAATGGAGGTTTTTAAGATGGTTCCAAAAGAAATGAGACACCACAAATAGGGCTACACCCATTCAGGTAGTGCTAGAAAGCGATAAGGTGCCCTCTCAGTCTCCTTTTCTCCAGGTTAAACAATCCCAATTCCCTCGGCCACTCCTCATAAGACTTGTTCTCTAGACTCCTCACCAGCTTTGTTACCCTTCTCTGGACACACTTCAGCACCTCAATGTCCTTCCTATACTGTGGCACCCAAAACTGAACACAGCACTTGAACTGCGGCCTCACCAGTGCTGAGTACAGGGGCACAACCACTTCCCTGCTCCCGCTGGTCACACCATTCTTGATACAGGCCAAGATGTCCTTGGCCTTCTTGGCCACCTGGGCACACTGCTGGCTCATGTCCAACCGACTGCCCACCAGGATCCCCAGATCCTTTTCTGCCAGGCAGTTTCCAGCCCCTCCTCCCCAAGCCTGTAGCGCTGCCTGGGGTGGTTGTGACCAAAGTGCAGGACCCGGCACTTGGCCTTGTTGAACCTCATACCATTGGCTTCAGCCCATCAGTCCAGCCTGTCCAGATCTCTCTGCAGAGCCTTCCTTTCCTCAAACAGATCAACACTACAACTTAATTTTGCTCTCCACATTTCTCTGCCAATACAGAACAGGACACCAAATTGCACTGATGAATATTTCCTACAGTAGGCTTACTGGGGAGGATTACACTGAAACCCAGCCTTCTTTCTGACCTAGCTCCTCCTTGCAGTGGTTGCATTGCCAGCCAGAAACACCCTGAGGAGCCGGCTGTGTGATACAGGCGGAGATCTGACTCTATCATAAAGGTTGGAAGCTTTCCAAGAGCCACACTAAATGTCTGTTTTCTCCAGCACCCCCTGTAAGACACACTGCTCCAGGTTTCTGGTAGGTGCTTGTTCACGTAGTGGTCGCATCACCTCTCTGGCACACAGCAGCTCTTCCTTTTGGGAGCCCATGATGCTTCCACAGGGTGGGCGGTCCCCAATATTGGTGTGGTGTGCCAGGCTGGGGTCTTGCTCCTCCTGCCAGCCCCAGGGCCCGTTTGCATGCTGTTTATTTTTATCCCCTGCCTGACAGATTGGTGCATGGATTCAGTGTTGTCAGATGATTTTCCACCAGTTTGTTCATGTGCAATTTTTTTTTTTTTTTTGGTAATCTCTGAAGCAAGCGAACACCTCCCTCTGCTTGTAATTGAACATCTGTAGGCTATAGATGTGGTTGCTAGTTTGTTCTCGGGGAGGGATCCAATTGGACTTTAATGGATTATGTCATTTGCTGCAGGACTGTTCACTGGTGCTGTCTCTCATGCAGGGACCCCTCCAGCTGCCCACACCCCAGCACCTCACTGCTGCTCCGGGGATGTGTCCGGCTAGACAGGCCAGGATGAGATCCTGGAGGTGCACAGGGCTGCATGTCAACATCTCCGCTATGTCTGAGCTAGGGTACGAGGTTTCCTGTGTTGGACGAGGCTAAGGCTTCTTTTTCACTCCCGCATTGTGTCAGGGTCCCAGGAGCAATCAGCGGTGTATTTAAGTGTCATTGTTTTGCCAAGGATGCTGTTTTGTTCTGGGGTCAGGTTTCCAGGTCAGATTCCTTTCGGTTGGGCTTCACATCCCTTTGTCTGGTTACGTTCTTCCTAGAAGGACTGGGGGAGCTGGTGCAATGTTTTTTTGTTTTTTTTTTTTGTTCTTCTCCATTCCTTGTTCTCTGTCTCTGTTTTTCTACAGGACTATTGATCTGCAGCCCTGCGGGGTGTTGGGGTAGCATATGGGAGTCCCTGTGCTTCGTGTTGGAAAGAGCACTTGCTTTTCCCCAGCTGTGGCTGTATCGAAGCAATTGTTTTCCACTCTCGCTCTTGTTTTGGGTTCCTTCCCACCCTACTGCCATGGGCTAAAGAATTGCTTCGCCACCCTTGTGAAACTTTTGTGGCCGTGTTAATATCGTTTGAAGTATTGCCATAATGTTTGTTTAAAAACATATTAATTAGGTTTTCGGTAATTGGGCTTTTCAGGGCTCTCTCTCATTGTTCTGCTGGTATAATTTGTTCTATTGATCTTCCTCAAGATATAACTCTGAGCTAATCTGCAGCAAGGCTGTGGCGCGCAGCTTGCTGTTGCTGTTCAGCCTGATTTGTTTACGCACGGGGCTGGTGGCCGGTGGTCTGATGAGCATGGATGTGTTCTGACTCTCAGTCCATTCCCATCATCACTAACCAAAACCATCCCAGCTGCCGATCACTTTTTCCATATCCCCAGTCCTGGTGAGACACACGGTTACCTCCGTACAGGGTCCAGGGATATGGCTGGTGATGTCTGTGGGCACGCAGGGTGTCTCTGAGGCATGCTGCTGTTGGCTTGTGTTCTCATCAGCTTTGCTACCGCAGACCCAGAGACACTGTGGCTGTGTCTCCTGCTGCAGCGCAGATCAGTGATGGGTTTCCATGGTAACCCTCAGGCTCGTTCCCCAACTCCAGGTTTTTCAAAAGCGAAAATTTTCGTTTCCATCAAAAAAGCCTTTCTGCCGGCAGACCCAGCACCACCTCCCCCAGCCAGCACTGAGGCTGCCAGCTAATGAGCCCAGCCTGGGGAGCCAGGTGCCTGCAGCCTGTCCTCTAGGTAGCTATTTCCACCACCAATCTGCCCTTGTCCTGTGGTGGTGGATGTCTTCACCCATTGCCCACCCCAAGTGGGCACCATGTTACAGAATTGAGCTCACACGACTCAGGGCTGGGCTCATGGTGAGCCCCTTGCTCCGTCCGTGGTCAAAGAGATGCTTTCCCCAGTGTCTTCCCCTGCTGGGTCCCCGCACCTCGTCCATGTGTCCCTCTTCAGCAGGACCAGGGTGAGGTGATGGTGCAGCCCCCAGCTGCCTCAGCACCGCTCCTGGCAGCATCATCTGGCTCCTTGCATCCCTCCCCGTGCATCTTTGCTGCCATCCCAGTACACCTGGCAGTTGTGTGAGATTGGGTAGAGACGTGACCATTTTTCTGCCAGCAGACACAATACATTCCCAAACAATAGTCATTGCACAACTCATCCCTACATTTAACAGAATTTTACAGGCAGAATAAATCTCAGGGCCTCTATAAATCTTGTCAAAGAGATAAGGAATGTGCATCCAGAGCCTCGTGTCGAGTAAATCCTGCCCAGCTTCAGGACACATGAGGAGCATCCTGTATTTCACACCTGTTTTGGAGCCCTACAGGAGATTTATGAGATTCAGAAATGAAACCACCACGCTTTGCAAAGACTCCATGTTTCCCATCCCACACTTAGACAGTCCCAATTGTCAGGCAGATGGAAAATGAGACTTCCCAGACCAGCTGGCAAGGCCCACTGGGCTTTGCAGGGTTGACATAGGGGAAAACTCCCTGGTTTTTGCAACTTTTGGGGCAGTGCTGACATATTTCGATTCTGCAGCAAGAGTTCCAGCAAAATCTGAGTGGACAGGTCTGCTTCATACGGTCCCACATCTCCACGGTGTCCTTAGGAATTCTTTTTGCGATGCCCAGTCTCACTACGGCAATTGCTCTGGAGCCAGGGGTTTCTGGCAGATGCTGGGGACCACCAGGACTTTTGTCATGTAAGCTGCTGCGTGAAGCCATTAGCTCGTATTTCTGGCTTGTCTCATTAGTGAAACATCTAAGAGTGTCCTCTCCTAAACGGGTACCAGTGCATCACAGAGTCAACTGCACAGAGGGGGAGATCTCTGGAAAAGAAAACACTCCTTCCCACGGATTAACAATAGTCCTAACCAAAAAAAAAAAAAAAAAACACAAACCCCAAAACCCCCAAAACAAACCAACCAAATATAAATGAGCAAAGGAGCTGCAGTCCACGGCAAAAGGTGTAGAAGTCTTTTGAGCTCCTAACCCCTGCCACAGCGTCCCTGAAGCTATGGGTCTCAGCCTGCAGTCCCAAGGGAGAAGCAACATGAGCAGGCCAGGGAAGGTTTTGTGGGACAATCCTGGGAGCTGCTACCCCCTGCCTAAGAAAATGCATTGCAGGCATGCCCCATCTAATGGTTTGCCATTCCAAAAATGCTGTGGTTTGTTCTGTGGCTGAGAAGACATTCTCATTTCTTAATTTTTCCAGCCCAGTATCTCCCCTTCGGATAGAGCAAATTACTGGAAATTTGAGCCCTTCCACAAATCATTTTGCTGGTGAAGATTTGAGCTGGCCCATATGTTGGGTATGCTTGTAGGTAAACTTGTGACATATGCTTGGAGAACGGTGGTGGTGGATGGGGAGGGAGGGAGAGGAAGCGGAGAGGTGTCTGGAGGGTGGGGATAGTGCTCTGCTGCTCCAGTTTCACTCCTCTGATGTTTAAGCTGCTGCAAGGGAAAGGATGTGGGAGAACAGACTGAGTGACTGACAAGGAAGATGGAAAAGGAAAAGCGACTGCATCCAGGAGGCTCTGGGCAGGTGAAGAAAGGGTGGGAGACACCTCACTGATCCCAGAGGCATGACCAGCATTTCTTATTCAGGTTGGACATGGGTAAGAAACAGACACCTGTACAGAGCCTGAAACAACGGTCCCATCAGCCCTGGGGCTGAGCCATGGTGTGGGAAGACTTCTCCCAGTGCAAGCTCTAGGGGAAGGGAGGATGTTTTCATGCGCATACACACACTATCGCATGCATGTACTTGTGGGTCCAAAAAGCCGTAGGAAGGGCAGAGGTGCCCAGTGTACTGGCTGGGAAAGAAGCTTGAGGCAAGTCCCCTCTGCTTAGGGACACGGGATTCAGAGCATTTTTTGAAATAGGATTACTACCAAGAAATATGACTTTCTAATCCATTCTCTCCCTAACAAAAATAAGACTCGGTGAGCTGCTCAGGTCAGGAGAAAGCACTAATCTCTACAGTATCCCTGCGCTTAGGTCTGACAGACCTGGACTGCCTGGTAGTGGCTGGAAGTGTCCCAGTTGTCTGCAACAGTGGGAAGGCAAAAGTCTAGTGAATGGGACAAAGTTGCAGCACTGAAAGGAGAAGACCCTGCGGGCTCCTGATCTGCTCATGCAACCACTTGGGAGCTGGGCAGTGGGCATGGATATGGGCTGAGTTTCCCTTCACACTTTGGAGGAAACTAGGTGCTGATGTGGGTTAACTCAGAGCACTGCAAGCACTCCTGGGGAGCCTGTTCCTCCCACAGCACAGGGTGGGGTGATGCCCTGCAGCTCCTTATGCTGATGGAGTGGTTAGGGTTGCTAGGAACATCTGGAAGTCAACCCCACGAGGCACAAACATGAGGCAGCATTGCTGTGTAGAGCTGTGGCAGGGGTGCAAGCAGTATGACTTGGACCATCCATCTGCCTGGGCTGTGGCTGGAGGTGGAGAAGAGCGGCTGAGCTGGGGATGGAGCATAGTGGTGCTTCTCCTCCCCTCCACGGGAGCTGTCATTCCACCTGAGCTTGTCCTGAAGGGGCAACGATAATTCTCTCTGCTTTTTACTGCAGAAACCTGACCCTGACAGACACTGAATCCAGGCTCGAGGCTCCAGGGTGTTATTTCAACCCTCCTTCTCCACCCTCTGCCGCCTCCACTATCTGATGCCATGCAAATGCTCCCAGGCTCCAGGAATCCTTTGCCTTTCTCAGTCCCATCTCTGATTTCCATGGTGCATCAGAAAAGAAGCGGACAGCTTTCCTGACTTCCCTGCTGTGCGTTCATTTCAACCTGTGAAGGGAAAGTGCAAAGTGTGCAGAGAACATGGGTAGATTAAAAATCCCCACAGCTTCAAGGGCAGTTGGGATGGAAAAGAAGTCCACAGAGGGTTACTAACAACACAGTGGTGGTGCCCAGGAAGTCCCTGAGCTGCAGATCGTGGGAGGATGGGGCTTATTTGAGGGGAATGTCAAGTGTGCTTGCCTGGCCTTTTTTCATTTTCCCTGGCATCTGCTCTGGGCTTTGTTGGAGAGAGGTACTGTGCCACCAGCCTTCTGGTGTCACCCAGCCTGTCCTGTGTCTGGCTCAGCAACACCGCAGAAGAGAGATCCCAAAAATGCCCTGTGCTGAGAGGCAGAATCAGGTGAAGTGTGAGGACATGCATTATCCCCAAACCATGTCTGCTGAGAAAGTACTGTGAGGAACAGTCACTAAAATGACTGGTTCTTTTGAACGATTCTTTTTTTTTTTTTTACCACAGATCAATGCAGAGAGATGATCAGTCCATCTAGAGACAGCCCGAGGGCACCTGTTGCTGTTCATGCTGCCTTTGTGCACTAGCAGTACTGAAGGCCTGATAGGACATCTTGGTGCTGCCACTTCCCTCAACCAAATTTTCTTTGAACTAAACCACTTTTTTTTTTTTTTCTGGGGAAAAAAAAGTTAAGATGACAGCAAATGGAAATTGCCACAGCTCTGGGGCACAGTGGTTAGTTGCTCTCTAGACCTCTACATCTATTCTGAATTTGCCAATGTACTACTTCTGGCTCTGGATCTCTTCCTGCTTTGGTTCCTGGATTAATAATCAGAGTTTTATTCCCCAGCAAGCTCCTCTAGACTGATTAAGTCACCCTTTCACCTCTTTTTTTTTTTCAAGCTGATCATTCAAATTCATCATTTACCTTCATGCATCTCAGCTACACTCACTTTGTGGGGTGAAGCCATGCCGAGCAGCAAAGGATTGGTTGGGGGAGCTCGGCAGCATTGCCACTGTGATAGGAGAGGGGTTGTTACCATTTTGGTGGTGATGCACGGACTGGATGCAGGCAGCACACCCAGCCAAGCTGCCCAGGACACGTGCAGGGCAGGCAGAGGCGAGTCCTCCACAGGCCTCCTGGCAGCAAGGCAAGAACGAGTCTGATGCTCCATGTGGTGCACAACAAAGGTGAGGGCCTTGCAGCGATGCAGTTTGACCCAGACCTGCGTTTTGCCTTTATAAAGTGGAGGATTTGGCAACGCTGTGCATGGGCTCCGTTCCCAGAGCATTTTGTAAGGGCAGATGGCTTGGAGGCAGGAGGCACAAGTGCCGGCACACGCTCGATGGAGAGATGGCTGGGGAGAAGACAAAGCTGGAGGAGGTTTCAGGGCAGAGATGAGCTCCCGTTGCATCTGCCACTGGAATCCCCTCCTGCCGTCCTACACCCCCTGCAGCGCTGACCTTTTCTTGCTCTTAGACTTGTCAACATGACCCCTTAACTGAGCTAGGAATGATTTCCCGCTGATATATGAAAGGTTCTTGGGAATGTCAATTTTTTTCTCTTGTTTATTTTTTGTTTTTCACTTGACAATTAGCTGAATTTCAGCAAGGTCTTCCATTTAGCAGGAGCTGTGCACTGCTGGTTCACCTGCCAGTGCCAATTTGACCTGGATTATGTTTGAATACATGATCATATTTCTGTCAAATTTGCAATAGCAAACAACATGCTATTTATTCCAACTTCACCCTGGTTACACACTGGCTGTAAAAGGGCAGGCAGGACGGGATATGGCAGGAAGTTTGCTGGGGAAAAGCAAATTCCACTGAATGCTTTGAACAGCTGAGCCATCAGAGCGAGTTTGCACTGGATCAGGGCTCTGCGAGCAGCAGTGTTCTTGGTCCACATTTGGGCACTGACATCAGATGTGTTATCTTACAAAGCCATCTGACGTCAACAGCAAAATCTCAACTGTGCAACTTCCTAGATGCTGTTACACAGCAACATATGTACCACCAAAAGGTCTTCTCCATGGAGCAGGTGCAATGAAATTGCAGTTTGTTGGCTTTATTGTAGAGCCTAGGCATGAACTAAATTATCAAACAAATGTCAGAATTAGGAAACGGCCCTTGGTCCAAAAGCATCCAACATTCCTTTCCCACAGAGGGGTCTCCAAACTCTGACCTGTAAGGAGGATGTCCACCTTCCCAACAGCTCTGCTTTGGCAGAGCTCCAGGACAGCAAACGTTTCTTGGATAATCATCCATCATTACCTCAGAGATCCTAAACAACCTTCTGAAAGCTCTGGCTTTCTGCAGACATCCCAGAAACTGCATAAAGCTTTTGAAATTCCCCATGTGGATCTCACTTCCCCACACACCTTCACACATTGCACCACTCTGCTTGGTCCGACTCGTCCAAAAGCAGGTGCTGGGCCATCCCTGGAGGGATAAGAAAGGCTGAGTCCTCCATCTCCACCCTCCCAACAGCTACACACTTCGTGCTGCTCCAGCTCCCAATATCCTCCCTTTCTGATAGACTCCCCAGTGTGTGTGTGTCTCACCTTCCCCCACTTTGGGGACTCTGACGGAGGGTGGGTGGAGGTGGATGGAGGTGCCCTAGTGAAGGGAGGAACCCTATCACTCCACAGGCAATTCCTGAGAGGGGGCAATTTAGGAGAGGGGGCTGTTACTCCCTACTGATACTTTGGAAAACCTGACAGCCTGGGCACTGTTGAGGCTGGGGGCCCAGCCAAGACCTTTTAGCAGAGACTCAACAGGAGAAGCAAATTCCCTTGGACAGAGAAGGACGAAGCCCACCCTCCAGCTGCAGGGATGGCAGCAGGACGATCAGGTTTTCCAGGGTTTTCCAAAGGGCAGTGCCAGGTCAAGGGCAGCGAGCCAGCAGGCAAGGGACCCAATGCAGAGCCTGCCTGTTGAGAAGGGCAGGGAGCAGATGCCTAGCTGGGCTGGAGACAGGGACAAGAGACCCAGGAGACACTGTGGAGGGTTGTTGGAAACCACTGAAAGCCGCTCGACTGAGAACAAGGCTAAAAGAAAGCATGAAGCCCCCCTGGACAGTGGGCAGGGCAAGGTTTCTTTACGATGTCTTTTATTTTTATTCTCACTGCAGCAAAACAGAATTCTCACCATTTTTTATAGTTCTCTTGTGTTCTGCTAAAAGCCGGCTTTTAAACACTTCAGGCACTTCCCACTCAAAGCTCTGGTCAGCTTGGGGCCCTGCCTGCTCTGCCTACTGTGTGCAAACACCGGGTGGCAGGGCAGACACCCCAGCCTGGGGCATACTGTGGCATGGGTCAGGCCCCAGGGATTTTCTTTCCAGACAGGTCTGTCAGCTCGCAATGATACATCATCCCTCCTTACTTTCTAATTCCTCCTCTGATGGATGCAGCCAGCCCTTCTCCAAACCTGACATTTATAGCACCAGTTTTCTCCGGGTATAAATATAACCTGAATGCGTTGGAGTAGCAGGAAAATCGTTTAAATGTTCCCTTTGACAGCAAGTTTGAAGATTGCTGACACTAAAACCACTTACTTATATTGTTCTGTATCATCCTGCACTCAGCCTTCAATCATCCTCATTACAGGTGTGTCAGGCACTTTGCACGGGGATGCATGCATGAGCTCACCCTTTCCCGTCCGCTGCCCAGCCCATGACACCTCCTACAAGCCCAGGGACCCTCATGTTCCCACGTAAATAACGAGCAGACCTAACAGCCACACAAATAGATGAGTACGCATGCAGACGCCTAAGGAATTGCGTGTGCCTAAGTCACTGGGTGAGCAGGCACACGTGAGTATGAGCCTATGGTAAGGATGAGAGGTATGGATAAGAGGTGCAGACAGACACACTCCCCGACGTGTGTTCTTGGACACCTTTACCCTCTCTCAGCACAAACTGGGGAGGCCAGCAGCTCTGGCTGGTTTTGGTACTCAAAGTCCACAGCTATGTCCGTCATTTGGATAGCAGCACCAATAGAACATTTATGTGATGGAAAGGTTCAGAGCTGGATTCAACATTCCTAACCTGCAGATAGAGGATTTACAAATGCTGAACGTGGTTCAGCATCCCATGGTCTGCCTCTGACATCTGACTGGATACTCACCTTGTAGTCTTGCCAGGAGACTGGATACTCCTACCTTGTAGAGTGTAGGAAAGGTGGAAGGCCCACCACGCAGGCATGAGAGCACCTGGGAATGGCCGAAAATTGGACACGGGTCCGTTTGTCCCCTGCACTGGCAGCTGCAGGTGATGGCTGGCACGTGATGAGCAGTGTTGCTTCCCGTGGGGAGGGTACTGCTCTGCCGGGAAGCTAGGCACCCTGCCTGCTTCTGACCAAGGAGAAGGCCACATTCACGTGGACATGTGCAGATCCATCACAGGATGCAAGTACACCCCTGTCACCGAGCCACTAGTGAGGGTCCCCTGCAAGACGCCTCGCCCTTGCCACAGGCAGAAATGAAAGCAGAACAGCTCGCTGCAAGGGGATATTAAAACAGCCCCCAGGTGACTGGTCTCTAGGACAAGGTTCCTCCACTGCTCCCTCTCCCAGAGCCTATCACTGCATGAGGTGGGGGGGGGATAGCAGACGGCGAAGAAGGAGCAGATAACTAACAGGCACTGTGGCAGGTAGTAACACATTACGCTGACACGCTAGCTCCTGCAGACATGAGCTGGTGACGAGACATGTACAATGCTTTAAAAGCTGAGTAGAGAGATGAGCCCTCAGGTACTGTGTATTCTTCTGACTGAGACAAAAGCCAGCCAGGCTATGATATGCAACGGGAATCTGAAGATCTTAAAAAAGATGAGGATAAATGCATTTCCCTGCCGATCCACAATAGCTTTCTGGGCCAAATGAATGGGACCACGGGTCTCCCAGGGCTCATGAAGGAGCAACGCTGAAGAATCTCAACCAGAGCTGTCCACAGGTGTGAAATACAAGAGCAGAAACACTGCAGGAGAAGCAGTTCTAAAAGGTACAGACATTAAAGAAAGAGATTGTGATGAAAAGGAGTGCCAGATGCGTGGTGACACAGCAAAGGAGACGAGCATTTCACAGAAAGTTTGCAGCAAACTGCTCTGCAATTAAGTCTCCTTAGGACCAGATAGGTCAGGCTGGGCTCCGCTTTCAGGTGTTTTTATGCTGGCAGTGCCCTGAAGAAATGTATTTTCCCCTTCTGTGTCCCAAGAGGATGGAAAAGGATGTAGTTCTGCCCTGACACAAGGCTTAGGTGAGCTCCCCACTGCGGGTGCAGCTGGTGCATGGGCTCCACCTGCGTGAAGGGCTGCTGGGGCGATGTCCTTGGACTGCTGGAGCTGCAGCACCATCAGGCGCTGGTTCCCAAGGAGGAGATCACTCAACGTGTGCCCTTGTCTCTGGTGATGCCAGGTGATGTTCTCTCCTGTAAACATAAGGAGGGATGACATATGCTTTGCTTTCTGCTTGGCTGGCTCTAAAGCTCTCTGTGGTTAATCCTCTGCTGAGGTGACACACTGCGCGTTATGGGCCAGAATCGGAGGTGACATGAATGGTGGTGTAAGTGACATGTTGGTAAGTCGGGGTAAGCGAGTGGAAGGTGGTGTAAAACGCAGTGTTGCTGAGATGCCAGCCGGCAGGGAGGGGCTGGGAGCAGGACACCCGACCACCTGGAGAACAGGAGAAGAAAAGGCAGCACATACAGAAACTCTTGCCCGGCAAATGCACGAGAACCAGAACCAGTTCCCTGCTGGGGTGTGAAATAAGTGGGGTGCCAGCATGCATTGCAGATTGCATCCTTGGGGAGGAAGGTCAGAGGAACCTCTTGAACCCCAGCATTCAAAATGGCAAGCTGCGATCCCATGGAGAGCTCTCACGCTGCAGCCTCTGCAAGGGAGGATTGAGGAAGGCTGGTCCGGTGATTCCGCAGTGCCGGCAGCCCTCTCCCCTGCCCCTCCGTACACCAGGTCTTACCACAGCACTGCCACAAAAAGTGTCTGTTCAGCAAGGTCGTGGCAGTCCATGTCAGCCAGCCCCACTGAGGGCTCTTGGTTATTGACCCTGGCTTCAGCGGTTTCTTCTTACGCAGGGTCTTTCGGACAAATCTGTCATATTGGTTTAAAACCAGACAGACTTTGTGCTGTGGTTTTCTTGAACAGAAAAAAAAACCTCGTAGGCTACGTAACCTTACGGAGGGGACTTCACACAGCCCCTCGTTAGCATTCCTGGGCTATTCTGCATGAAAGCAGTATTCTCTCTAATAACATTTGTATACTAATGTCTAGCCATGCTGCTGCTGGGCATTACCTTTTACAGTATTTTCCCTTCTTTATGGCAGCTCATGCTAAACACTGCTGTAACTCGTATTCCGTTCTCCCCATGCAGAATTCCCCATCTACAACCAGAAAAATTCCCATCTTCTTTTAACACAAAGATGCTTTCTCCACTCAGGCTTCATGCATGTTGTCACAGCACCCCATCTACGCTGTCCTCCACAGAGCAGTGGCACCACGCAGGGAAAATCCAGATATTGCTTATTCTTTTCTATGGAAGGCAGAGCTGTGTCCCTTCCACACAGCATGCTCTGCACCATCCTGGACATTATTTTGCTCCATTTTCCTCAAACAGACTTGCAGAACAGGTCCTGGCAAAAGCACTTTCTGCCAGGCTCAAGGAGGGCTCTACCACCTCCAGAGAGGCAGCTCTGTCTTCATGCTCTTCTGCTGCTGCCCCCACACCCAGGTGGGACCCGCATTGCTCAGGGAGGAGGGATATCACCAGTGCATCTTTGCAGGATGCAAGAAGGAGAACCAGAGAACAGCTTGGATGACCCAGATGCTTTCAGGTATGTCTAGGCTTACGGGGTAATTTTTCACCCATAAAACTCAAAGGCTGAGATCTTCTTCCTCCTTTGTGAGGAGCCTCAGGGCAGAGAGCTCCTCACAAAGTCCAGCAGTGGGCCACCAGGACAGGAGCAGGGTGAGGACGGGCAAAGAGCCCAGCCACATGCAGTCTGTCTAGCAGGGTTGAAGCACTTGGCATCATGGATGCCAACTGCAGCTCCTGGAGAAGGAAGGCTCACCATTCTCAGGGCATTTGGGAAGCTGCACAACACTGAGCTTGTGTTTCCCAGGAAGATCTGCTCCACCTAATCCTGGGAGGAAGGAGGAAAGCCCCAAGCTGGGTGGAGGCACCTGTAAATCCAGGACCTGAAGAATGTATCAGAGGCTCCTTGCCCTCGACATGGGGCAGTCCTACTGGTTTGCTCTGTCATTTGGTGGTCCTGCTGGCTGCAGGTGTCTCCTCACTCTGTCCCTCTGTCTGAGCTCGTTCCCACTCAAACCACAATGTACGGGCCCCTCTCCTGCCCCAGTAGAGCTACTCCAGGGGCCACACTGTGGGGCAAGCAAAGGCATGCAGGAGCCTCCAGGGCCAAGATATGGATGCATCCTCACTACTGGGACACCCTGGCTCTTCCAGGACTGAGCTATCACTGAACTGATGCATGTTTTCCTGGGGTGGAGCACACTAGAAGCCACCAGCTCAGGCACATGAGCGCATCCAGCTTCCTTTTCTCTCCCCTGTGACCATCCCATCACCTCTGTTCCCTGCCAGCGCTCAGGCTCCTTCCTGATGTAGTGGGAGATAAAAGCCACGCGAGAGCCTGACTGGGGCTTTGAGGCACAGAGAGGGTGGGGGTAGTTTTATTGCTAGATTAATAATTTAACAGGACAAAATGAAATTCACGGCACTGAGAATTTGAGGGAGTCGTACAGAGCTGAGGTTGCCCACTTTTCGCCCAACAAGCAGCTGCTCCCATGGCACAGCTGTCAGAGCTTTTTTTGTACTCCCCACCTCATTCCTCCAAGCTCCCTCATTTCCAATTTGCCCCCCTCCTCTCCGAGGCAGACCCTCTGCACGGCAGCGGGCATTTGCCACAGCCAGCCAAGCATTTCCCAGCCTTCAGATTTGGGAGGAGCTGGATGCTGCTGCTCCCGAGGTGTGATATCCTGGCCAAGCACATTTGGCACCGAGAATGGGACAACTCACAGCCGAGACGACTTACCTGGATTGAATTAATCAAATCCAGCAGCAGTAACTTTCTCAGCTCACTGACAGCGTGTGCAAGTACGGCTGCGCACAGCTGTGGCTGAATGCGTGTGGATGAACACAAGCCACACGCAGGAGATTGGCACAACTCTCTGATAATAAATTGTGCAGAGAACAGCAAGAAAAGGAAAAAATCTTGACTTTGATGTGCAGGCGTACACGCTATCTTCCATCTCTGGCGCAGCGTGCATCCCAGAGTGGCCCTCACCAGCCTGCTCCGTGCTCCGCACAGATGAGGATGGATATTGCAAACGCGGAGAAAATTGATCGTGCTGGAAATGTGTGCAAGGTGCATATTGGGTGGAAAATTGGGGGGACTTGCTTTCATCAGGAACTCTTTGATTCATTGCCATGACTCCTGAGCTAAAGTCCGGGTGCCGTGGCCAACGCAGGCTGAAAATTTGGCTTAAGCAGAGGCAGAGAAAATAGCAAGGGGTCCCAATTCCTTGTTTTGGTAGAGCAAGGAAACTCATTTAGAAATGAGAAATGGGAATACTAGCTGCTAGTTAATGGTTAACTCGTTAGGAGTGTTAGGACACGGAACCCACTGACACAGGAACTACCTGGGGCAGATCTGACCCAGAAAGCCATGCCAGAGGGCTACCAAGGTTGCAAAATTCAGCTCCCAGCAGACAGTGCCAGCTCATTACTTTCCTGGATGACTGATGGCTTATCATAAGAGAAATTTGGTTTCTTAATCCCACTTCTCTTAGAATGAGGCAGTTTGGGAGCTCACTGCTCTAGCGCTAGAAAGATGCTACCAATTTCCAGCTGGGATTTCATGGTCCCTTCACCCCTGTTTGGTGCCATATCAATATTCTCCTTAAATGGCATTGAAGTTTATTTTCCTTATGTTACAAACAGCAGCTGAATTCCTGCTTAGCTGCTCTGAAATATTGCCGTGAAAATCAAGGATATGAGCTGACTTATCAGGAGAGAAAAATACCAGAAGGGCTAATGCCTGGCTCAGGCGCTGCACAGCCACTGAATAACAGAATTTCTCCTGCAAGGCAGGAGCCTGGGGCAGTGGCAGACCCTGGGAGACTGTGGGCATTACCAGGAAAGCGCAACTTCCAGCCGAGAAAAGGAAAGGCCATGCAAGCATCTTCCAAGACCAATTGGCAGGTTTTTCCAGCCCCAGGCAAGCTGTCCAGTCTTAGGAAGAGCTCTGCAGAGATGCTGTGGCCTCCATGCTGCTGCGCTCTCCATTGCGCCTAAGCTGTATCCATGGGGTTTTGCTTTCGGCAACCTGTACGCTCAGTTGCTTTGGTCTGAGGACAATTGATATTGCCTCATGCAATACAAAGGTGAGAAAGTTTGAGCAGTGAGTGCAGTAAAACCCCTTTGCAGGCCACGCACCCGCCAGGATGCTCCTGACGCACCGTTCCCCTCAGTGGCAGCTCTGGTGCTTGTTTTAGCTGGAGGAGGTCACGGCGGAAAATTTTATAGTAGGCTTGTGTGCTTGCACGTGCAGGCACATAATGCAACCAAGATTTAAGAATACAGTATCACATGGAGCTGGAGCAGTATACATTATTCATCATCAAGGTAACACTAACAAGATGAGAACATTTATTTGTTAAATGTTGGAAAATAAAAAAAAATTTTAAAAAAGGCCGTTCCCTTGTAAAGAACTTGGTAACTGTGTCCTACATACCCCTTTTACACTCAGCCTAAGTTGTCACACAGTTGCATGTGGCTATGAAGACGAAGCCAAAGCAGGATTTTAAAGAGGCTCTTTGGTGGGAGTGGCTCCCTGCTATCCCCATGGGAAGAGCCAGCTCGTGCTCCCCATGCAGGGTGCAGGAGGCAGGGACAAGCCTCCCATCTATGGGTAGGGGAAAACAACGTGGGATTCACACATCCTCAGCACCCAGTCCTGCCCGAGGGGGATTCCTCCCGGCCCAAGGGAGGTCAGGGCAGTGACCCTCCACAGGGGCTGCTCTTCCTCCAGCAGCAGGAGCCCTGGATATTCCTCTTTCAGCTGCCCAAAGCCTGGGTGCTGAGACACTAACCATTCCCTCTGCGCCTCTGTTTCCCCATTGCGTGGCTACAGACAACGACTGAAACATCTTGTGAGTATTTCCTAATTCAGCAAAATTTCTGTGTGTCACCAATTCCTTTGCTGGAATCAAACCAGAAGATACTTCTGAGGCCGCTGCCAGGTCACTGCTTTGTTTCTTCTGAACACACGGTCTCCAGCTGGGGAGTCCCTCGGCCAAGGACCTCTCTGTCCATGGAGCCAGACCATTGTGACAGTCACAACACGGCAGGGACATCTGTCCCAACACTGTCAAGGTCTATGGCAACACAACAGTCAACAAGACATACGCCCTCAGGCAGACCTCAAATATTAAATTCCCCAGTGTAGCGGAGTTCCCAGCTTTAATAATTATACTTACCCAGTTCAGCAAAGGCCCTTGAAATCTTCTGATGGAAAGTGCATAATTTAAGTGCCAGGTACTTGTATTGTTGTTAGTGGTTAGTGGTTAGATCTGTGCCAGGTCTGCTCTCCTTTAACATCTTCATTTGATCTGAAAGAGGGAGGGTAAAGAGCATGTTAATTAAATTTGCAGAGGATATGAAATGGGAAGGTGCTGCAAATCCTGGTGAGGACAAAGAGCTAAAAGATAATGCACTGGGAAAGAAGGGTCAGGCATAGGAAGGAAATAGCCAAATGAAATTCATTCTGAACAAATGCAAAGTAATCCAGCTGGGGAAATATAATTTAACACCATGGAGACTGGGAGAGAGACATTTGGAAAGCAGTAATACTGAGCGGCCTGAGGGACGGCAAATTACATTGGGATTTGCGATACATTATGGTGGGCTGCAGAGCAGGAGGCTGTATACAGTCTTCAGGCTTTTCTGACTAGGTGGAAAGGTGGGTTTTCTCTTTTCCTGCTTGAGGTTCCATTGGATGTTACACCTTTGTATGCTGAGCAGCCGGGGGCCAAAAAGTCCCACCATTTAAGTAAAACTAGGGATGCTTGAGTTCAAGGCAATCCCAGGGCAGTTTGGGGCCAGAGCGGAGCACGGGATCCATGACAGCACCCAGAGTCCCCAATGTCCCCATCCCCACTGCATGCCCACGTCTGCAGCACTGCACTTGGATCAGGCTACAGAGCTGAGGGAACACCAGGGACAAGCATCAGCTCTCTGCCAGGGACATCTCTTGACACCCTATACAAGTAGATGGGCTGAACACTGGGCTCGTACCCAAACATCCCCAGCACAGCGCAGAAGGCAGCTCCTCAGCCATGTCACAGTGCCCTGGAAGCCCACGCTGCCGTCTCTTGCCCTGCAGCCACAGCATTGACACCTCCAGCATCACCTGCCAGCGAAGTCTGCCGCAAACACCTCCACGTTACCTGCCACCTCCCTCTCCATCACCTCCCACCCCGTCACCGTGACACCTATGTCCCTGGCGCTGCCTGCCCCGTCATCGCAGCACCAACACAAAGCATCAGCGTCTCATCAGCTCTGGGCATATCCTAACGTGGGGCCAGCTGCTCCCGGGGCATCATCTGTGACGGAAGGATGGCACTGCGCTGTCCCCGTGTCAGCGTGGCCACCCTGAGGGCTGGTCCCCTGTTTCTCTGGGTCACTGTCCGCCTGGGCCGTGCTCTGCATCCTTCTTGAGGGTGTGAACGTCATATACCGAGAGCGGACACTCCTCCTGCTTCCTGGCATCTCATCAGCCCTGCGGGACACCGCTTGCTCCCATCATGCCCAGGCAGCCGTGCAGAGCAGACAGCTCCATTTAAGACACGCAGCAAGTTTCCAAGAAATCACGTTGTCTTCAAAGCGAGGTTGGCATGAATATTTCAGTGCAGCTGCTTGGCCCCGGGTACCACACCATGTCTCCGGGAACAGCCATTACAGGGGCATCCGTGCGCAGGGTCACCAGTCCCGTGACCCTGCCAGTATCGGGGGTCCGTGGACAACGCCAGCATCAGCGGGACTGTACGCTGTGCCCCACGCAACGCGCAATCCAGGCTTTCCCTTCTTTCCTGGCCCCACACTGCATCCCTGCCCTGTGATGGGGTAACACCAGGGTCCTTGCTCCTGCCCTCCCCTCTGCACAGCGAGACTCAGGAGCTCCTGTTCTCAGCCCACGCCAAGCCCCAGGGAGGTGCCTGGCTCCTTCCTTCGCTCCCCTGCACACAAGAGGGCCCGGGGCCGCGCGTGGCCTGTCACTCTTATTCCATAGACATGTCCCCTTGCCAAAGTCACAGCTTGGCAGCTCGGCTGCAGCCCATCTCCAACCCCATCCCCCTGCCTGCAGCTCCCAGCTCCCATTCATCACCCTTCACTTCATGCGCTCGGCTCCCGTGTCCGTCCCCCGCCTCCTCTTCTTCCCCAGCTCATCACGGCTCGGCTGGCCATGGCCTTGGGGTGCCGCGCTGGCTGCCAGCTCCTGCCCGCGTTAGAAGAGGCAGCTCATCAGCGGATCCACACGTCTGCGGGGATGCGGAGAGCGTGGACGGAGGGGGCCAGGCAGCAGGACTTGGGCGGGGGGGAAGCCAATGCACCGTTCATTAGCCTCACTCTGCCTGTCCTAATTGCCTGTTCAGGCTGAAACAATTGTGTTAGAGGCTGCTCTGCCTAATTATTATTGTTCTTCTAAAAATAATGGGGGAGGGGGAAAGAGGAGAGGGGAAGGGAAGAGGGAGGGGAAAAGGGGAAAGGGGAAAGCAAGAGGAGCAGAGGAAAAGGGATACAGCAGCTTGCAGACTAAGTGACTTGTTTAATGACTGTGAGCTCCGAGGCTGGTAGGGAATAAACAGGTCTGAAATTGGTTAGCCCCCACCCCTCCTCCTGCCTCCCCCCTTCTCCTGCTCACTCGCACTGTGTTTATTTCCGAGTGATCAGAGGGAGAATAAAAGCCCATCTAGTGTAATAGAAGGAGAGGATTTAATCTGTGTGCCTGGGACTTCAGTAAACTGCAAACATCGATCCAAGCCGGTGGGGAAAGAAAAGAAATTTACAGACCAATAAAAGTATATTAAAAAACTTCCCCTGCCCTTTCGCCTGGGTGGGGGCGATGCCAGGGGGCTGCTGGGGGCTGCAGCCAGGGAAAGAAGCCCACGCATGTGGCATGTACCCAGCCAAGGGGGTGCTGGGGTCCCCAGGGGGCTTGGCAAATGGCCCCGGGTGCTGCCCACACTTGCCCCGGCGTGCTGCAGAGCCAGGGGGCTGAGAAGCGGAGGGTCTGGCAGCCAGTCTGACACTTAAGGAATTAACTCTGCATCATTTGGAGTTTTCTGCTCTACTAATTTTCGGCCGGCTCCTCATTTGCGTCTTTTCCCCCCACATTTTAAAGGGGCAGCATCCCGGATTCTCAGCACCTCCTGGGACCTGAGAAGTGGAGTTTGACCCTGCTGCTCGCCATCTCACAGCCCCTGCTGGCAAAAATGGTGGATTTTGCCCTTTTCTCCAGCCACCTCTTCCCTTCCACATGACGTGCATTATGTTTCCTTCCCTTGCTGGCATTTGCACAGCACCGGGACCCTCCTACTGGGCAGCACCTCACCTGCTGCAGCATCCCCAAGCCCAAAGTCTCCCGGGGAGACTTCAGTCGCCAGACTCGGCAAACAAATCCACCCAGCTCTGACTTTGCCCTTTGGTGTTTGCTTTTGACTAACATTTGAGGTCTCGTCTGCGTTGGCCTGTCGGTTGATGAAAACGAAATTTCGGTCATCTGTTGACTGACGGTGCACTTTAGACTTTCGCGGGGGGGAGAAAGAGGGAATATTTGATCAGAGGACTGTATTTGCCATGCACGGCTCACTGTGCCGTGGAGAGGCTGGGTTAAAATACTGTCCTGGGCTGGGAGACAGGAAAAGCAGGGTGCATTTACACCTATTACTCAACTTGATGTGGACAACCACATTGTCTGTCTGCCTGTGGAGGGATTCAGAGATAAGACCATCTCAAATCCCTGCAGGATGTCTCTGCTTACAGGCGGTGGCCGGTGGGGTGGCATCCAGTCTCCTCCGGTACCAGCTACAGCTGCCACAAGCACATCAGTCCTGGCTTCAACCTCCTGTGCTGGCTCCAGCCTTTATTCTGATTTAATGCTTGGTGAAGTGAAGGGACTGTTCCCAGCTCCCCTGAAGACAATGTCTCAGCCCATTGTGGGGACAGTGGCACGCTTGGGACAGTGCAGATGACAGAGCCCTGGAGTGGCAGGAGCCTGTCTGGCAACGGGAAGAGGCTCCACACAAGACAGATGGATCCAGAGGCTGTCTGACCTTTATATTTTTGCCTTTCCACCATGAAAGCAAGCCGAGGACACAATGTTCGAACAAACCCTATCATTTTCCTTCCCTTAACCAACAGAGCCCAACAATGATCATCCTATTAACAGTAACCAGCCAAGCTAACAAAGGAAATCAATTAAATCACACACACACACAAAAAAAGAAGAATCCAAGCCAAAACACAGTTGTTATCCCACGTGAGGAGAAGTACCAGAAATTCCCCACAGTCCGCTTGGGGCTTTGCAGCGCGGAATTGATTCTACATTGATAGCCTCCAGCCACCACTGCGATGGGCAGGCAGATAAATAGTCTCATCCCAGCCCATCTTCCTGGACAGCCCAGGCTCCTCAAACCTGCAGTCTGGGAACCCTGACAATTGCCAAAAAAACCCCATCGCCGGCACTGAGCCCTTCTGCTAAGGCACTTCTCTGGCTAAGAGTGCGTGGTTGCAGAGGGGGCTTTCCGAACATCCCACTCCCCAGCTGCGCTGGAAGGCCCTCTTCACCCCAGCCCTGATGTCCGCTTTAAAGCCAGACCTTAAAGCTGTGCATCCCCAAGCCTTAGCACTGAAGTGTCCCTTTTTGGGTGAACCCTGAGGGCAGCTACTTGCTGCCGCCTCCCTCTTGCAGGAGGGACTGCGGGCTTGCACAGATGTTGTGTGCTCCTGTCCGGATTTGAACCCATCAGCCCATGTCCTGGTCATCACCCTCACCCCTCCTTCATCTCCACTCACACTTCATCCCTTCATCCCCAAAGATACCTTCTTCCCTCAGCACTGCCAACCCCTCCTGCCCCACCACTGGTGCCCTTGTGCCTCCCACCCACTCAGCCCTTACCAGCTTCCCAAAACCTCCCCTGCTCTGACCCAGTAGAGCCTCCCCTGCACACAAACAGGGGACATGAGCCATTCCTCCTCTCACACGGGCAACATAAGCACTTCTCCGCACACCCACGCAGATCTCCACATCGCAGAAATGCCTCTCTCCTGCACAAGCACCACTCTCTCCCACGCACACACAAGACCACTTTGCCGTCAGCGTCCCCTCTAGTCTTGCCCCACTTCCGGCGCCTGTGAGGTTGCTTCACCAAAACCTCATAGCCCAGGCAATACAACGGGAGCCACTAAGAATACTCCCAGCGAACTTTCCTTAGTGTGAAAATTGCAGTTTTTGCGGTACTCTACTTGTTCTCTCGTGCAGGCTGGGCCGTCTGCAGGCGCCAGTGCTGTCCCTGCTGTGCCATCCTTCCACAGGGGAATGTCACCAGGGCAAGCATCTGCCCCATAGGAGAGGGAAAGAAATTTCCCCCCAAGGCGGGATACAGTGCTCCCTTTCAGTGAAGCAAATGCTCTTTTATTAACCACTTAAGGCATGTTTGTGAGCCATTGTTCTGCCTGTCTGCATGCACTGGTCATAGCCACAGGGCACACAGCTCTCCACTCCTGCTGAAGCAGCAGGCAGCTGGTTCTGAGTTTCCCCACTGTCTCTGCGTGTGGGGCTGAATCTGGGGACCACAGCCCACTGTGGATGGAGCAGCTGCTAGTCCTCCTCCACTTCCCTGACCCCTGCTCTGGCAGAGCCTGGTTTGGAGACCCAAAGATGACCAGAGGATGCCTTCCTGTGCCACCTCATCTGGCTATGGGAATTGGCAGTGTTTGGGTGAAGGGGGCCCAAATTCTCCTGTCAGAAGTGGCTGTGAAGGCAATGCCATTGGGCACGTCGTTGCTGACAATGCCCGGGGACCCACCATGGCCTGCTCTGTCCTCGTGTTCTTCCTGAGAATCCACTTCTGGGATCAAGCTCTACAGTTCTACCTGGGCACAGGTGCCTCCCAGCAGCTGGTCACGAGTCAATGGTGAACACCTCAGGTTCTGCTCTGACTCTCCCAACAAGGCAACTGGGATGTTCAGCTGAACCAACAACATCTCAGGATGGCTGATGGGGCCAGGACTTGGATGAAAGGGGAGAAGCACTGTAGGTGGGTGCACCCCAAGGGTGCAGCAGCTGTGGGAGCATCCAGGGAGTGAGGGAACAAGAGAGGCGTCATCGCCAGCTAGAAGAATAGATGGTTTCTTGTAAGGAGACTAAATAATAAGAGCTCTGGCCTTGAAGAGGGATGACTAAAGACGGATGTGATTAGACTTTTGTAAAGTCATGACTAGCAGAGAGAAAGTGATTACTGAGTGATTATTCATGACTCCTCATTATGTACGAACAAAATGAAATTATCCTGCAAATAGCTTAAGACAAACAAAAGGAAGCACCTTCTCCTATGGTGCATTATCGCATTGAGGAACTCATTGCTATATCAGATGTGTTCAGAAATCCACGGAGGGCAGCTCTGCCCACAGCTATCAAACGCGGTTCTCTGGATTAGCCTTCAGCGTGGGGAACCTGGAGCAACTGGGCTAAGATGGCCAGGGGAAGGATTACCGCAGTTCCTCACATCGCCTAATACGCCCACTCCTGGCTGCTGCCTATCCAGAGAAACCTTTTCTCTGAGTCCATAGAGCCGTCCCCGTGCTCACTGATGTATCTCTGCACACACAGGTCATGAAGCATGCAGCAGAAACCAAATGGAGTGGGACATGGCTAGGAGCAACTCTCAAGATTGCAGAAGTGACAGTAATCAAGATGTTAAGTGACAAACGCCTGACTGTGAAACTCAGCAGCTCGTGTGCAGGGGGTCAGCACGGGTGGAAGTAGCTACTTGGCAGAGGTTAGTGGGCTGCCACTCACAGCTACCTTGGGGAGCTGGGGGTGGAGGAATTTCCAGCAGGTGAAAGGAAAAGGGCTGCTGCGATGGAGAAGGATGGGTGGCCAGACAGTGGTCCTCTTTCAGGTGCTTGCTTTGATGACAACACAAGTTAGCTTAGACCTGGGGTAGGTAGCAGGAGCAGGCTGGACAGCCAGGCACCAAGGAGCGTCAGATTTAAAGGAGCAAAAAAAAGGGTGCCCAGCAGCACAGACTTGGTGGTCAAAGTTAAGTAACATAGGAGATAAACACATGTTTAAAAGAAGAGGCTTGAGAAGACAGCTAGGAAGAAACAAGGAGGAATCTGAGCAGGTGGAGGCAGAGATGCCATCATTAACGTCAGCTAAAGAGCTGGTTAAAATAGGAGCTGCAGACAAAGAGGGTCTCTTAACCCCGTATCCCAACTGTGCATGCTAAGGAATATATGCAATCTAGTTTCCAGGAATATGATCGTCACCTCGGCTCTGCAGTAAACTGTGGAAACTGCTCTGTGGACCGAGCATGCAACGGCAAGTACGTCTTTGCAGTGTGAAAAACGAGATCTGTGTTTTGCAGGAAGAAAACAGAATCTTTGTATCCTACTCCCACCCACAACACTTGTGTTGCGGTGGCATAATCCAGAGATGGGCTGACCCAAAAGGATGTGAAAATGGGTCAGAAGATTGCTTTTTGTTTGAAGCCAGCCTGGAGCATGAAGTGGTGTTCCGTGTCCTCCAGGGATATCTGAAGTAAGTACTGATGGCTTTGACAGTAACCTTCCCTACTTCTTTTTTGAGGGTTTAGTTATGGGCTACAGGCAACTCTAATGCTCTGTGTCCAGAAACAGCAGAGAATTTCTTCAGATTAATTTAAAGGTTTAGCACATTTAAAATTATTTTGCCTTTCCAACTTTAAAAAAAAATAAAAATAAAAAATTCAAGATTTTTGGCATTATAAGCTGCACAGGAAATCTAGTCCTGACCTGTTTCAGGCTAAAGTTCCTTTAGCCCAGGTGATCTTCCAAGGATTCAATCTGGTTTATTTCACTTCGGATTTGAAGATACAGTTGGCCTTTAACTGTGTGTTTGAAACCTTTGAATCGATCGATTGATTGATTTGGGTAAATTTGGGGTGCCCTAATGGATGCTCACCTTGCTGGGGTGCTAAGTGTCCATCAGAGGAGACAAGTCCCTGACCTCCCAAAGGCCATTTGGGACAGTTCAGCCCATCAGAGCTCATGAACTGCACAAAGCTGCTGGCATTTCATCGGTGGGATCACACACAAGGGAGGTACGTTCAACCGGCCACAGCAAATGGTGAAAAATTAACAGTAGCCATCTCTAAGAAAGGACTACATAAAAGAAGAAACACAGAATTTGTCCTCCAAGAGCTGATGTCGCAGAGATTTAGTTCACTTCAGAAAGTGATGCTTTAGCAAAGTGACATTACAGATATTTAGATGCTTTCATGAAGTGATAGGCTTCCCAGCTCATTTAACTGCCCAGCTTCGTGTCCTTGGAAGTATCAGAAAAACTGCTCCGATAGGGTTACAGATTGAAATCTGTGTGTTGTGGGCTGGTTTTCATAAATGTAGCTGTGATCACAGAGAGTTTAACTGATTAATTTGTAATGGGAAACCGGTGAGATGGTAGGGCAGGATAGAGGTAGCTGAGGGAGCTGCAGATGCTGTGATACAGATGGCAGTCTTATCTGACGTTATATCGGGTACTTCGCCAACACACTGCAGTCCCACAGGCTCTTCCTTAGATATGCCTGGCCTTTCCACAGCTTCTTAGGTACGAGAGGGGCTTTCAAGGGCTAAATCTCCAACAATATTGAGATTATGGAGTACACAAATGAGAAGGACACTTGATACAATAACAGGCAATAGGAAAAGGATATTCTGGAATAAATACATAGCATCTTCAGGTAAGTGGAGTGTATTCAGCTCAGCAGAAATCCAGGCAATTAACTCACCATGGAGCTGGAGGCCAAGGTGGATCTATTAGCAATTACACATGAGGAACCACGCAGGACACAGGGCTTCAAGGACCAGCAAGGACAAACGCCAGTGCTTCACCTTGCAGCAGACCCAGTGGTTGAACACACACACCAGCACATCTCAGTCCAGCTCCCAGCAGTGCAGAAATCACTGAAACAATTAATAGACGTTGTGCCTGGCAGCACCCACTGGAGATTATAAACATTGCTCAACGGGAAGACTTCAGCAATCAATATCCAAACTAACCTCATTCGTTTCTTATTTGAAAATGAGCTTACTAGGTGACAGAAATAATCCAAATAATGAGTAAAAACAAAAGATTGCTTTCATCTTGGAGGAGCCCTTTGTAGACTGGCACAGGAGATTGGAGTAGGGCATAACAGCTCTTTCTGCAGAGGATCTGCAACAGCCTTAGGGAGTAAAAAGGACGCTGCAGCCAGCTAGCACGATAGGGGAATTTCAGGCTGCAGGAACCTGACCTCTGTGCCAACCTGACCTCTGGCCACTACACAGTGGCTAATAGCCCTGCTCAGGTAAGGTGTACCCTTCCCTAAAAAGAGCACAATCAAAGATGTAGCAGCTCTGAGGCTGGATGTGTCCTCATTGCAGACCACTGCCTGCTCCAGGATCCACATCCTCCCAGGGATGTTCGATTGTCATTCAAAACCTGTCCAAGCCCTGCTGCTTAGCTTGCAAAATTTGACAATGGCTGTATGGATGTAAATAGATTTGGCAGGGTACATAAGCTGTAGTGTCCGTGTGCGCCTGAAGGGAATTCATGTTTCAACATGGCTCCTGCAGACACAGGACAGGGCCCGAGGAAAATTTCTAACACATTTCCCTGCAGCACGCTCTCAAGTGAACAAGAGGAGGTGGTGGCATAAACCAAGTTGCAGGAGCCCCAGCACCAGCTACAGCACTGGAAGAGCATCCTCAGCAGCATGTAATGGGTAACAGAAGAGTTTGCTAAGACAGCCACCCTATTAGCAGGCAAAATAATGCAGGTGAAATCCTCACTTCCCTCCATGATGGGATCACCTGTGGCATGCAGGATACCAGCATTCCCAGCTGCTCTGCCCTGGACTCTCCAAAGAGCAGATACGACATCCCATGGATGGACCAGCTATGCTCTGGAAGGCTTCCAGCAGCCCTTTCCCTCACCAGCCACCTCCATCCCCATCAGACCCTTCAGCATCATGGAGTGGCCCATGTATTCCCAAGGGGAACAGCCTGCTCCTGCATGGAGCAGTGAAGTCCCTGAATGTGTCTGTAGGACAGAGTTTGAGCGAGGTTTGCAAGTCTGCTTCCTGGCAATGGGAGTCATCCAGCGATGGTAGATTCCAAAGGGATAAAAGGCTGACAGGAAAAACAGAGTGATTGGGATAGCCCAAAAACCTTTTCCATTTCAGCTGTCTGAAAGTCCATTTCCACCCTGGCATTTCCCATATCTCCTAAAAATCCCTTGGGAAGAGACGCATGCATAGTCCATAAGAATTTTTGCGGGAGAACTGGAGAGCTCTGCTCCTCCATGTGGCCCACGGCCAACCTCCCCCAGGAGCTGGGTGTCAACCAGTACTCAGGAGCCTAGCCCCTGCCTGGGAAGTGCTGGCAGCACATACCTAGCTCAGGGTATGGGTTCAGTGCTTCTGGAGACATCCCTAACAGTATCACTGCAATTATCCTGTTGTTTAGGTGTCCCTGAGGAAAGGAGAGACTCTCATTATCTGGCAACTGAGAATTTGGATGTGCAGGGGATGTCAAAGAGGATTTTGACTGCTGAGCCCCATGAATAGATCATACCCATCCATCCACCTATCCATCCAGCTCCTTACTGCCCCTAACAAAGGCAGCAGTAACAAACCAGTCCAAGCCAACAGAAAGGAGAGGAAAACGTGCTAAGCTCTTGAGGGGTTAACCTGCTCTCAAGCATGGTTCAGTGAGATTGTCAAAAAATCCCTTCTGACAAATTGCCTGAGAAGAGAGAGAAAAATATAAAGAGCCGAGTGCATGGTAATGATTTCTGAAAAGTTCCCCAGCACCAAAACGGCAAAAAACCATTAGCAAAGCAAATTGTATTTTGTGCGCATAATTCACACCAGAACACAGAACCCAGGCAGCCCCGCTTTCTATTATTAACGGGACAGCAAGCCAAGTCATCTAGAAAGCTCTCCTCGTGCTGCCCGTGATGCAGGGCAGGGAATGGGCTGTGCTCCAGGCAGGGGAGGGCGGCCCCAGCCCCACACCCACTCCGCTGCCCCTCGAAGCCCTGCGTGGGGTGGGAAATCCGTGGGATTCGCCGTGCACGGCTGGATTGGGCATGGAAACCTTGGATCCTGCCAGCGTCCGTCTTCCCCCAAGCCTTCATCCCCGCTGCAGAGACTGCCGCTGGGCTCCCCCGCACAGACTGGCTTTCATCACTCCTCTTGTAGGTTGGGGAGTGGCCCTTCAAAGCAGGGTGCTTGCAGGACACCAGCTTTACAAATCTCATTTTCCCTCTCTTTTTGATCCCCCACGCTGCCGGGGAGCCTGCGGCTGGCTCTTTGCATGTCCCGGGCCTCGCTGGTGCCTCCCAAGCAAACCAAGCCCGACGGAGGCACACTCCACCCCGGCTACCAAAGCTTCTTTTCAAGCGCTCTCAGGGTGACTAAGTGCCTTGCTGAGCAGCTAGTAGACAGATTGACTCCAGATGCTTACGGACAAACATTACCCGGCGTGCTCAGAGGCCTGGCTCTGACACATTCCTGGCATGCCCAACACCTTCAGGAAAAACAATATTCAGATGAGGCCGGTGCGTGCTGCTCACGGAGAGCTGGCTCTTAATATGCCGGTTAAAAATATTACCTGGGCTTGCGCAAGCTGCTCTGGGGATGCTTTGATCGACGCTGCTTGCTGCGCACGTGGGTGAGTCTGCTCAGGGGCGCAGGGCACGGCAGAGAATCCACGCGGCAGCAGCGGCTGTTCTATGGAAACCAAGCAGCTCTCGCCAGTCGGCGGGCAGGGCTGCGATGCCGTTGCCGACGCCACCCTGCCACTTTTCCCCAGCCTTATGGCACGCCAATCCTGCCTTTGCGATGAAACAAAAAGAAGCCACCACGGCGCTGCGCCTCCCGGGAGCGGTGGCACGACTGATGGCTTGCAAGAGGCGCAGCCCAGCGAAAGCCCGCGGGGTGCACATTGGGGCAGGCTCAGGTCTTTCGGCTGGTTCTGCTCCTCCTCTCCCAGCCCTTTCCCTGGTGCCCCAACACGGATGGGCAGCGGTAGCTGCCACTGTAGCTGGGGCAGAGCAGACAGCCCTCTTCCCCCTGCCCGTGCCCAGCGTTCCAGATGTGTGCAGCTGTTAGGGATGCTTGAGGACTCGTGGTCCCACGGAGAAATGACGACGTGGGAGCTGCACCTGACACCTTTCCTGGATCATGCACTGCACGAACCTCAGCCATACCTTCTCCCACTAAGGCTGGGAACGGCTTTAATGCAGAGCAGCCAGGCTGGATTTTGGTCAGGGAAAGGCTCCATAATTCATTACCTGTGCCCCAGGACAGACAGGATTGTAATAAACACCTTCTTTGAGTCCTGTAGATAGAAGTTACATGAAAATTACCTACTTTAAAAGAACATTAGCATTTCAAAGTCAAACATTAGCAGACAGTGGAGCACAAGGACTGGCGGGAACTGGCAGGATTGTGCTTTGCCTCCTTGTATACTGTGATGTTTTTCATCTCACAGTTGCATGTTGTTCCCCGACGGGATGGGCTACAGGGCTGGGTACAGGACCTCCCAAACCACTCCCCAGGCCTCCACTGTTGGATCTAGAAGAAGAAATGACTAACAGCAGGTCATTGCGCTCCTTGTTATTTGGCCTCAAAGGAACAGTGGAGCAAGCTCCTTCATCAGGTTAGGCAGCAGCCGAGGTCGAGCAAAGGTTGTATTCCTGGGTCTGGGTGATTAAAAAATCATTCCTCTGCCCTAGTGTAAAACCATGCAGCACTCACGTCCCAAGCAGTCCTTACAGTCTTGGCGCTCTGATCTCCAAAGCACTTGTCAGCAGCAGAAGCGGCGCAGAGGAGAAAGATGGCAGCAATCAGGGACATGAAACAGCCTTTGCAGGGAAGAAGCTGAGCAAATGAGATCTGTCTAAAAGTGAGGTGGAAGATGACTTGGGAATGGGTTTTACCTCTTAAGTATTGAGGAAGAACTAGGGACATCAAATGAAATGATGGAGCAGCAGGACTAACACATGCAAAAACCCTTCCCGCAGCCCCCAGGATACCACCGACACGTGGCGTTGGGGATTACAGGACCTTGCGGTCTTGCATAGGTGAGCCCAGAAAGCGGTTACATAAATTAACAGCGCACAGATCCATTGGGGAATTGGAAACAAAGAAACAGATGCAATCTCTGGCTTGGGAAGCCTTTAAACAGAAGCTTTCTTGTCGCTGCTGGAGGGTATAATCAGGGAAGCCATAACCGTTGGCTTACCCTGTTGACAAACCCTTCCTCAGCACTTTCCGGTACCAGCCTGTGTCAAAGCCAAGAGACAGGATGCACCCTCTTGCATATTCAGTGCAGCTACTCTCCCATTCCCACGAACAGGCTTCCTAACGAGAGACGGAGGTGCAGATAGGATAGTGCTCTAACCCTAACTCATTTAGGGTGCGGTCTCTTAGATAGCAGAAAACAATGCTAGAAATATCTTTGATCAACACAGCTAGAAGCTCAGAAAAAAACCCCAAGACTTAAAGGGAATGCAGAGCCTTCTTGGCTCTAGTCCTGTTCATGGGGAAGATGACCAGCAAACACCGGTGACAAGAAGACCCAGTAATGCAAAATTAGACCATGTTAAGAAAGCCAGTTTGTCTGCAGACTATCGAGAGATGTATGTTTGCCTTCTTTGGTGTTAAATAGTTTGTGCTAATAATACCACCTTGCCTCACACAGATTAAGGCAATTTTACATTAGTAATTACAGAGAAAGTGGTCCCAACAGCACAACGGCGTCCATAATGCACTAAGCCTCATTTTGTGTGGAGATGCCATTTGCAGGTGACCTAAACTTCCTTTGCAACCAAGTGCCTAAACTGAGGGAAGGAAAGTGAGAGTTATCTCCTGACAGGCTAATTACTTCTTGTTTTTCAAGATAATATTCTGAGTGTTTGAATATGGCTATTTTTCTTGCTCGTCTACTGCAGCTATGAAGATTGTGTTACTGTCATATATGAGTTCTTATCTCTTATCTGTTTTCTTTTATCTTTGCCACTCATTTAAATGTGTTTAAGGTTCTGAGCAGAGCCTTGTCTCTGCTCCAGAGAAGCTGGTTCCCCTGCACAGCTCCCATGAGCACTCTTGGCTCTGGGTGCGTGGCAGGCTCTCAGCAGCCTCTCCAAGGTGTCATGTCTCTGGCATGCACCTGGGATGTGCCCTGAGACCTTCAGCAACTTACTTTCTTTATGAAAAAGGCAATAGTCTCAATCCTTCCCTCTGGAACTCTTCCTCAGCCATTTGCTCTCCAGGCAAGTTGAGGTTTGCACCAAGGCAGGCACTTAGCACTCCTGGACCCAGGCATGGCGTGTGGTGCCTGACCAAAGGTGCTCCCGCTGGCTGGAAAATGAGGATTTGGAAGGGGAGCAGGGCTCAGCTCAAGGCATTTGCGGGGCCAAGGTTCCAGAGTAGTGTTTGCGATAGCAGGAGAATGAAATTCAGTGCTGCTTGCAGGCAGAGGTGGGCATGGGCGGGGATGAGGGGGCCAAATCCACCTGCAGCCCCTCAGGCAGCAGCTCAAGAGCTGGGTCCAACTCTGCTCCCTGTCCAGTCGCCCAACATCCATCTCCCGTCTCAGTCCACGGCCATGCACATCAGAGCCTCTGGTTGCAAACAGCCCCTTTAGTCTTCACAATTTGTCTGCTCCTGCTCTCTTCTTCCAAGGATGGGGATCAGTGCTGCCCAGGGATCCAAAGGGGAGGTACGAGCCGGTAGTGCCGTGGGGCTGAGCCCCCTGTCCCATCAGGACGCACACAACCCATGCACCGTGACAGGCTGCCGCTCCCCTGAGGAGAGAGCGGGGACACATCTCCCGCAGCCCAGCGGTCTGGGGGCGCTCCCCCGACGCAGGAGGCTGGCTCCCCACGTCAGGTCGGATTTCTCCGTGGGGAGCCAGCAGGCAGTTATTATTGCAGGGGATCATTACCCACACTGTAACACTAACACAGAAACCGTGCCTCGGCAGGCAGGTTTCCCAGTGCTCTCTGCTGCCTGAGCTCTGGCAGAGCTGGGGGCTAGAGATCGCACAGGGAACAGACTTGAGGACACTTTGGGTTGGAAACAGGATATTTTTTCCTCCTTCAAATTAAAAAAATATCCTGTGCATCCATCTAGTCAGCCAAGGGAGGCATTTTACAGCCGCCATAACGGATTTAGAGCGAGGAACCAGAAGATAAAATAATTTACTAATTGGAAGTGGCACCAAACATTTTGCCTCTTACCCCTTCTGTGATCTTGGTGGCAAGTGTCTGGCAGCTTGCCAGGAGATGGAGCAAAGGGACAGCCAAGACCACAGAGGTGGCTGGGGTGCCACTCCAGGAGACCCACCCTATTGTTTTCCATGAACCTTGTCACCTTTAATTAATACAAGAGATGCGCATCAAAGGCAGAGCTGGGTGCAAGGCTGAGGAGGAGTGACAGGGCTGGTGTAGAAGAATTTCACACAACAGCCCAGGCATTTTCTAGCTCACTGAGTCGTTTTCCCTTTTTTTTCAGATGGCTTTGCACTTGGCAGACCTCAGCAGCCTGGCGCATGGGGAGAGCGTGGCTTTCTCCACAGCCAGAAGAAACCAAAAGTCTTCATTCACTCATTTACTCATTCATTCACCCCACAACTTACGTTTATTTGCTAGGGCCGGCGCTCCGCAGCAAAAGATGCTATGGCATGTGCTCAGTGAGGGCAAGCAGAGAAGGAGCAGCCACCTGGCACCGGTCACAGCCACTGAGTCTGCCGCACTGAGGTGGCCTCTCCAAGCCAGCACGGCAGGCACTGGGCACCCGGGGAGTGAGACCTTTGGAGCATCTATACAGTATCTCACAGGACAGCCCCATCCCCAGTGTGATGCCTGTGCGTCCCCACGGAGGTGACTGCCCACAGTTTGTCACCCTCTTCTGCTGCTCCGCATGCAGGTCCCTCTGGCCCCTGGCTTTCCTGTGAGGACCTACAGAAACCTCACCATTTTAAGCATTTAACCAGAGCTTGCTGCCTCCAGTCTGTTGCTCTGTAAGTCCAGGGTCTACCTACAAAAACTGGCTGCACCCCTTTCTCAAAGACCTTTAGGGGTATCTAGTCAGAAGGTGGAGCCCCGAAACTGACCTGCGCACTCCCCGATGGGAAGCTCACCAGCTCAGGGAAGGGCAGGCAACAGCGGGACAAGGATGAGCAGGAGACGAAGGAAATGGTGGGTAGAGCAAAAGGAGGTTTTGTGAGCAGAGATGCAGCTAGAAAGCCTGATGGGGCACGCCATGGAACCCTGTCTTCTGCCTCCAATGTGGGACATCCCAGCCTCTGGTCCAAACACATTCCATTGCCTGCAGGAGCCAAGGCTGGGGTGCCTGAGCACCTCTTGGAGATGCAGAGGAGGAGCACAGCCCAGGCCTGGATCTCAGAAACATTTCCCAGTCTCTGTTTAGACACAGCAAATAGACTAATTGGGTTTGTGGCTCCATGACATTTCTAGTGAAGCAAAACAGGCAGAGGCTTAACCTTCCCATTTGAGAGGGAAGCAATGAGAAATCCTTGCAGAAGGCTCACCCACAACGTGGCCCAACCTGGCATTTGTCTGGTGTCTGGTTTGCAACAGCATCATATTGCGTTAATCAAAATTCAGCCCATCCTCTGCTCCGACTCCCACGCCTTTCTGCCCAGCTAGTGTTCCCTGAGACACGCCGCTCTCAGATGGATAAATACTTGTCTTAAGTTGCCATCTAGGGGAGCAGAAAAAGTCAGTTGCTTTGAGGTAGGTTATGAAATGGAGTACACCAAAAGCCTTGAGGTGCTTTACATTTTAGAGGCAAACTGCGACCACATAAACAGTGACAAAGAATGAAAATGATTCTACTTAAAATGCCTAAAATATAGCACAGCAGCGTAATTACAAACACATGCCTTTGTTTTGAAAGTCTGAGAAAGCGCAGGGAAACGGATGTTTTATGAACTCTTACAGAGCTTGTTTGATGGTGAGAGGAGGATACTCCGTGCAGGGTTTTCCCCCAGGAGAGGACTGGATTTAGGGTCCAATAACTGGGAAATACTTGGATGCAGGAATAGAAAAAGCCTCTAAGCTGTTTCCTGAGATCTCCCCCTTGCCTTCCAGGCTGAGACTGGTGTTGCTGCCAGGGAGGCAGAGGAGCACACGGAGAGCCAGTGCAGCAGGGCACGCTCTCACTGCTGTACTCACCAGCAGAGCTCTCCCCAGAATCACCCACAGCACGCTCAGCTCTGCCATGATCAGACGGGGTGTGTTAGCACAGGTTTTTATACAGAGTAATTTTGTTTTGTTAAAAGGGGAAGATAAAAAAAGAGAGATTAGATCAATGGGAGATCTCTAGTGAGGCTAAATCCAGGTTAAATCCAGATAGGCACAGGATGGAAACAAATTCTGTGGACCTCAGAAGAACAGAGGGGGAAAAAAAAAAATCACAAGGAAGGAGAAGAGAGAGACAATAGCATAGGGAAAAATGGGTGAGGGTGGATGGGCTGTGCTGCTGAGTGGCGAAGCCCTTGTGCCGCAGCCGCCTTGGGGAGCCGAGGTCCTTCGCCAGGTCCCAGCTTCCCGCAGCAGGCTGCGGAGCTGCGGTTCTTCAGTGGAAACCGCTCCGAGCTCCTCAGACAAAAGGTTCTCTCTATCTGCATTTATAAAGTGCTTATCACAGTGGTGTCTCACTGCTCCAAGCCCTTTCCTAGAGAAGGGCAGAGTGTTTCTATTGTTGTTATACAAATAGCTTCCCCTGCCAGTTCCTTTCCTTCCAGGCTACTGAGTGGAGCTTGGCTCGGCTCCCTCTGGACTAATTTGATGAGAGATAATTATCTTGTTAATATCATCTTATTTTCATAAGTCCCAGCCTCTCTTTTATTAATTCTGTCAGTTCCTGGTTGTGTTGCTCTTAGGTCCATGTCTTTTCAAAACAGTATATCAGGCATTTATGGGAGAAAGTCGTAAAAAGAACAACTTAACTTGGAGAATGTAAATATTGACATTTTTCACAATGGAGACTTTTAATCTGTTCCTCCTCACAGAGCTGGCCCCCGTGGGAACCACTTGGACACAGCCTGTATAGGGGTGGGATGCAGCCGCAGTGGGAGATGCTCAAGATCTGGGACCCCCTCACGAAGGGCAGCAGAGGGGCAAGGGCAGGAGGGTTGGATCCTCCACAACAGTACCAGACAGGGAGATGCCTCAGGACATGCAAAACAAGCTGCACTCTGACAAGTGTCCCTTCTGCACCTCACCCTTGGGCTGAAGCAGCTAAATGCACCAGGCAAGGGACAGCAAATGAGAAAGGAGCGTGGATGTGGGTTAGTTTAAATGGAAAGGCTCAGTTTCAGCTACCCAAACAGCTGCCTGTGAGCATAACAATGCAGCCAACGTGCTCATCATGCCACACGGTAGCTGACCCCAAGTCAGGGGAAGCCTACACAGGGAGACAGTATGGACAGCGGAGCACCCCACCCCAGGGTGCCCACAAAATGCTTCAAAGTCTTTCGGACCTCATTATCCTTTCCAAGAACGTTTATGGTTATTCTTAATGTTAGCAGTGCAATTGTATTATCTCATATAATCATACGACATGACTCATTATGAAGCCATAGCCTGTAACGGCAGTGGATGCCCCAGAGCACTGTCCCTCTGCCCGTGTCCTGCACTCACCATCAGGCATGCCAAGGAGGATCCCGTCTCCCCTGGCAGCACACCCCACTGTCCTCCAGACATGACACCTACCTGCATCCCTCACCACCAAGGGAACACTCTGTGGGGCTGATGATGCCCTGGTCAGGCCCCAAAGGGGACCCAAGGGACGCTCTGCTGCCTGCATCTCTGCAGCGCCGGCCCAGGGTGCTACCAGGGTGCTCAGCTCTGCAGGATTGGGAAGCTCTGAGGCTTTGAGAAGGCAAAAAGAGACATTTTATCATCAACTAAAGTTGACAATAGAGGTATCTTCCTGCTTGGGGCAACTTGAACAGGATTTTGAGGAAGAGCTTATTTTGTATTTGGCATGCAAGCTTTCTCTCAGCCCCACTTCGGAGACCTCAGACTTTTCTTTTCTTGGATCTGGGCCCCAATCCCTGTAAAACAAAGCGCTTGTGCAAATGCTCAACTCTAGCGAGAGGTTTAAAGTTAAGTGTGTTCTCAAGTGATTTTCTGAATCAGGACGTAAATGCAAACCTCTTCTCTTTGACTTGACTTTTCTTCAATAACATAGATATCAAACTCATTCAAGAGAGAGAGAGAGAGAGAGAGAAAATGAGTGGGTCGGGCAGACTTCCTCTCTGCTAAAAACCGAATTACATTAAGCCTGCTCATGACTGCTTGCAGGAAGAAGCTTTTTTGTTCTAGTTTGTACAAGTGCTCACACTGTGCTTGTCACTGTAGCATCCAAGAGCTTTCCAGTATTGCATTAAACAATGTGACTAATATCTTCAGCATGCTCATACGCTGTGGATTTCAAGTCCAGAGCTTCGGCTCATTTATTCAAGGGACCAAACTCATTCAATGACAGAGTAAGGAAGTGTGTTTTCAGTAGCAGCAGATGTACTTAGAGCATTTAATCATGCAGGCAAGAAGAATCCCATTCTTTAGCTGGTATGTCATACCCCAAGGTAGAGTGCCCTTTAACTGAGTCCTTTGCTGTTCCACATGGTCTGAGGTCACCCTACAGGCTCCACTGTGCAGAGGGAATCTGATTAATAAGCCATTAGAAATAAACTCATAAAAATGATTCAATACTTCTAGTCAGATTGTGAGAAGACTCAAGGGGTTGAAACATTCATATAAACAGCCTTGAGTCAATAATTTGGCCATCTCCATGGTGCAAAAAGGTAAAGAGAAAAAGAAAGATGAAAGGAGATACAGTAAGATGACGAGCAGGGCAAGACGGTAGAGTAGAACGGATAAGAAACAAAATAAGAAGATGGATGGTTTCTCTGATTGCCCTGTGGATGAAGACATGGAGGGAATCACAGCTTGGCTGTTCTTTGCTTTCCAGGCAGGTTGGTGAGGCTTCAGGGGAAGGCTCTCTCTGTTTGCATGCTAGCTGTTGTCCTGCTCTGACACATGGTCTACTGCTCAGCTCCAGCAGTTCAAAACAACAACAACAACAAAAAAAAGAAAGAAACACCAAACCCACAAAACAAAAAGAGGCTCACACTCAAGGAGAAACAGATACTGGGCCCTGCCATTGATTAGGCCTATAAAAGACCTGGCAGAAAGGATACATCTATATATTATTGCATCATAACATATAAAATACATTTATTGTATATACCAAGACATTTAAAATAAGCTATGGGATGTGAGAAAAAGCAGAATTTGGACTCATGGCTAAACCCTGTAGTTTACTGAAGCCGTGCAGCACACGTACTTTGACCCTATGCCTCTGGAGGCAGTGTGCGAAGTAAGCATGGTACCTCAGCTGTCACCACTGTGTTTCAGCAGCAGCAGGAGTGACGTGACAAACTCATCTGCTCAGTTCTCATGTCAAGAACTTGTGCTTCTCCAAGCAAAAGAGCCCTGGCAGCACCTTCTCTCTAGGAAGGGGAATCGCTGGCTGGACTGCAGCAGACCAGGTGAGATGCTGAAGACTTGCAAGGCTCCATGTTGGCAAGCTGGAATTATCAGAGCTGAAGTTTTTAGTTTGCCCTGTAACTTTCAGCCCGAACTGGAAAGTGATTTCATGAGTTTCTCTGGCCCAAGTTTTCTCGAGAACTCACAGCCCCTCTGTCCTCCACTGAGTCACCTCAAAACTCACCTTTGCTCCAAGACAGATGATAGTGGCTCCAGACTGGTATCCATCAGGTGGTGATCCTTGGTTACCTTAGCCCCACAATCCCAGCCTCCAATCCCACCAATGCCCCTCAAGGGGTATGAGACTTGTCCCTGGTCTACAAGCTCCGTGGCAGGGATGTAGCATAGGACCAACAAGGGTGTAGTTGCTGGCCATCAAGGCAAATAAAACTCCTGAGTACGGAGGAAAACCCACACGTAAACAGGAGTGAGGTTACCAAATCAACAGCTCATTGGGAGGCTGCCTGCACATGAGTGGCACTTCCTGAGCAAACACCTGCCTCATATTTTGTTTCCTCCTCATTTTTCAGTATGCAGCTTACTACCTTATTTACTGCCCACTGTCCTAGTCATGCAACGAACACAGGAATATTAATGTCCTCATCTGCTTTCCTATGAAACTCATCATTCTTGTATCTGAGTGCTTCACGGACATTCAAGAATTCATTTGCGCAAGATTCTGTACTGTGAAGGGGTTTATGAAGATTAAATAGCTCCATTAGTTTTAGATACCCCGTCTAAGACACCTGGCCCCTGTTTTGGTTTTTTTTGGTTTGTTGTTTGGGTTTTTGGGTTTTTTTTTCCTTCTTTCTTCAGCAAAGTTATTACAAGGATGGCTTGTATGTTCAGAGCAAGGTTCCCACCGACTTCAGTTGTAGAGCAACTGCTCAGCCTTAAGCAGTTCAAGTCGTAGGGTCTCTAGCCAGATGCCAGGAAATGAGCAACACATTAGAAATCACCAGTAAAATATCTGGTGTACAGGACATGCTAGCTATCAGATGGGAGTGCTGTAGCAGAGGCAAGAATAATACGTGGTTCTGCAGGGTAGCATCCAATCACTTAGATCTTTCCCTTCCCACGATGACTTGCCTTCTTCCTTAACACTTTCCCAGTTTTGCAACACAATGAAGGGTCCCACAGCCCACAGGATAAGCCCTGACTTACCCTCACACCCCAGCAGCTGTGTTCCCAGTGTGTTGGAGCTAGAGAAGAAAGAAAATTATGACCGTACAACAAAAACTTTGTCACATTGCTCATCCAGAAGGCACATGCACTGCTGCATTCAATAACTTTTAATGCCTTATTTTGAAATCTTCCTGTTTGTTAGTGACATTTTCTGGGGTCTTAAAAAAGAAACTAGCAAAGGAGAATTCAATCATGCATCACCAGATTAATCCCATCCCTGGGTGATCTGGGGACTTCTAGGTGTGCCACACAATGCTGGACACTTCTCCTTTCAGCCATCACCTCCCTCTGGAAACCAGGTGCCCCCCCGGTCATTTAAAGCCAGGAAAAGTGGATACCACACATTTTCCAGAGCCTTCTTCCTGCAAACACAGGGGTTGAATTAATTCCAGGCAATTTATCACACAGGCAGCACAGCAGGCGGCAAGTACAACACCGTAGACCAGTGATCAAAGAGCACCCAGTGGGTCTACACGTGCCAGTATCTGAAGGGCCCAGGCATCTCTTCTAATAACATACATTGAATGTTCCAGCTCCCTGTACAGGGCATCAATCATTTTCCTGTTGGTTATCATTTTCTATCATGTGTCTCTTGTGCATTTTTAATTGGTTAATTACTTTATTCATACACTAAGCACACCCTCAAGCTCCAATTATTATCAGCATTAAGTGCTCCGTTCATCCTATACATCTTTTAAATGCTATATTTGGCTGTTTCCTGGTCCACACTTCCTTCTCGTACAATACCATAGGGGTCCTGCAGATACCTTAGCTAGTCCTTTGACAGACTATAGCCATCCTGCTCATTAGTCTATTATCTAGCTGCTTATCAGCCCCACTCCCAAGCTCCTCATTACTGCAGTTGCAATTACAATAGCTAACATTCCTCCTTTCAGGCCTGCATAGTACCACTTCGCTTAGAACAGGCCACTGTTATTCAAGTTAACAGCTCCCCACAGCAATAGTAGGCTGACTTTCCTGTATAAGCCAACACCTACACCGCGTTAATGAACAGCAGAGCTGTTCATTTTGTTTGTTCACACTTCACTATGGGTATTGTGTGTTATATCTTCGGTTAAAGGCTCTGGCTGGGCCCCCGGGAGGAAATCCAACTCTTTCCTCATCCTTGCTGCTACTGCTCTCTGCTTAGTTTAGAAAAGAACTGAAATTGCTGCTTTCTCCAGAGCAACTGAGCACCTTCATCTGGAGGAAGCTTCTAGAGGTCAGGATGGGCTGACCAGGAGCAAAGACAAGCAACAGGGACCCTATAACATAAGGGCAAACTGGGAGGCTGTTGGAGCAGCAGAGGCTGCCTACACAGACACTACGGCCCACAGATGGTTTGGGCTTTTTTATGCCACCTACCTCCCTCAGACCTTCTCCGCACTGGAAGAACCGCCTTGTTCCAGGGGATGGTATGGGAGTCACATTGAGCTTCCACTGCTTTTTGACGTGTTCAGTGTTGACGTACCAGTGGGTGCAACCTCATTGTGTGTTTATTCCAGTCTAGCTTCACAGGGCTGAGCAAGATCTGATTGAAGATGCCTTTTTACTGCTTTATTTAGCTTCACTGAGTTCATGGCTGCACAGGTGGAAGACCCACCGCAGGTGCCATGACATAAATGTGCAGTCAGAGGTAGGGGAAAAGGTACAGGGCCCCTTTTGGTGCTAGATCAGAAAACAAACTGCAAAATGTACTGTCTGAACAAGAGACCTGCTCCAGTAGTACAGTTCAGCATGCTGAGGTCAGCCCCAGTGCTCCTGATGCTATTGCTACCAACTGAGTTTCACAGGCAGTAGCACACCATGTGTCATGCCAGCCCACAGAAAGCATCCAAGCCCCTGTGTCCAAGGTTGTCCAGGTGAGACACAAGGGCAGCAGAAGGGATTTTCATCTGTTAGAGGTGACAGCACAGAAGGGAGGACCAGTCTGATGGCCCAGCAGCTACCTTGGGGACCAGAGGCCAGCACCGATCTGCAGGTCTGCTCTGAGTGCCACGGCCACGCTAACTGTGACAGCAAGCACAGTGCACAAGCACAATGAGCAAGAAAGGAGGACTTTGACATTCAGACTGTGGCTTGACACAGGATCACGCTGGGGGGAGACAACAAGATGAGCCTGGAAGATGAATGTGCTGCCAAAGATGGCTTGAGTCATCTGGGCTCTGCCCTCACCAGGGACCGTGGGCCGGCAGCCCTCTGCTGAGGAGCTGGACCAGCAAGATGCTGACCTTGGGCAACTACCTGCATACACACCTGTACTCAGCTAGCTTGGCTCTTGCTGTGTTCAGCCTGGGAAGGAGGATCCAGAGCAGAAGAAAGTGGGGTGCTTGTCCCCAGTCCTGTGAGACTGTCTTCCCTACCCCTGATGTGTTTCTCCAGTGCCTGGCTCAGCCAGGGTGAGTGTACAGACTCTAAAATTCTGCTGTGCAGTGCAAAAATTGTGAAACTGCCCCTGCTCATGGATTTGGTCTGCAAGAATGGAACGGGACTCCTGCAGAGGCCACTGGGGGAACCAACAGTTGTTGGAAGGGCTCTTCAGCATGTTCCCATCCTGCCGCCCACCAGAGTTTCCCTTCTTCCCAGTTCTAGAGATTGACCCTTAGATTGTGAGCAAGGCAAGGCTTGCTTCCACCATCTGCACATGTCCCCTCACCTGCAGCTCTTGCTTTGCAGGACACATCCCAGAGAGGTGGTTTGTTTTGACTCCCCACTCTTTCTCCTGTTGGCCAGGAGCTCAGGACCCACCAGACGTAGCAGTACCCTGCTCCTTTCCAGTGGGCTTGGCGGCTGAGTCCACAAGCCAAACCTTGTGCTAGAAATAGGGTCAGTTAGAGCACTAGATATAGGTCCTCTGACCTTTCCCATGGCTCTACTGATCCCGAAATATATTAGTCCCCATGCAACGGGGAAAGCAGGCTCGTTCAGAGGGGCTATTTTTTGTATTTAAAGCACTGTCATCTATGCCTGCACTCTAATCCTGTGTGCAATATTAATTATCCAGCTAACACTGTTGCCATGACACTCCTTAAAGCCATCAAAGCCAACATAAGCATATCAGACCTCCACCCCACCCCTCCTATTCCCTTCTGGACTCAGAAAAAGTCCCAGTGCCAAGCGTTTGTGGCAGGGGAGGGACGGGAACCAACTGCCTCAAGGGTTACCTAGCCCTCTGCGCAGCACAAGAAAAGTCCAGATTTGGACTTTTGGAAGTTGTGCCTAATTCTGAAGCTGCATTCCAAGAACTGACTGAATCCAAACATGCCCATTTTTAGGTCAAGCTGCAAAATTACTTTTTCCTTATCACAACATTGTCCTATCTTTAGAAGTTAAAAGGGATGATTAGAGTTATAAGGAAAAAGGAAGAAAGAAATGAAGGGGGTGGGGGTGCATAAAAAGATCCAGAGCCCAGAAAAAGACACAAATATGAGATCAAAAGAGGATGAGCCAGATTCTGAATAACCTGATGTATGCAGCATTTACATCCCTGAGTGGCTGACACTTAAGAAGCCCCACAGGCAGTGACAAAACACATCTGGGTCCTTCCGCCTCCCACCAGGAGCACAGCCCAAATACTGAAGGTAACTTTCTTATACCTCTGAAAACTGGGAGGCTGATCATATTCAACCTGAAATAAGGACATGTACAAGATGTCTGTCATCAGTACCTGCAGGATCCCCACAAGCTCAGCCAGGTGCACAATAGGCGCTTACAGGACTGGGTTTGGCCACACCATGCTTCCAGGGTTCAGTCCCAGCATGTACACAGCTTGAGATTACATACTTCGTCTTAAGGACAAGGCAAGATTATCTTGGAGAATCTAGACTCTAATCTACAGACAATTTCTATACAGCAAGGTGGTCTTTCCTACATTATGCTGAACTCCTATTGACAGCTACAGCAGCACCTGAAGATATTGCCAGATACCTGAAACCGGGTGATAAAACACGCCCAGAGATTCCCCTCACTCATCATGGTCCCCCAATGCCATATATCCCAGCTCTCATGCTGCAGACTTACATTCAAAGAACAAAAATCCATCAGGCAAATGGAGGTCGTGGGCACAGACAGGAAGGATATATTCCAGGTGATAGACTGCTCCTACAGGGAAGCCACCGATGTCCATGCTCGGACAATGCACTCCCTGGAGGCTCATCAGTCAGAAAATCCAGTGCACCCCTAAGCTACAGGCATCCCTGGGGGGCTTTTTTGGTCACACGCATCAGTCCTGCATGCTAGGGGATGTGCTGTACAGATGAACCAGGGGCTAAAGGCAAGAACACTGGGGAGAAGGCCCACTCTGAAGGCAGAGCTCTCTTTGCCTCCCCGTCTCATTACCCCTTCAGGATACTCCCTACCTTCCTCCTGAAGGAGCTAGAAAACACTCACTGGTGCTCTGCTCAGGCTCTCCGTGAGATGCAAGAGCTTCCCTGATCACCTGGGAGATGGCCCTCAGCATGAAGAAGCAGCAAAAACTCTTGAGCAAGGGGGGAGCCAGTAGCAGGGCAGCATGCAGGGACTGGTACAACCTGCAATAACTAAATGGGACTACGCTGGTGAGCTCCATCAGCAGTCCTAAAAAAATGAAAAGTCAGACCCAGGATTCAGCCAGGAAGAAGAAGCTGGGAGCCAGAAGAAGAAGCCTTCTGGAAGAACCCTCTGGAATAAGCCAGAGCTGGGAACAGAAGCATCCACAACATAGCTAAGACCAGAATGAGATGGTCAGGCCTGAATTTAAATGGAGCTGCTACATGTGTGGGTGGAGAGCCCAGGTGGGGCCAGTTGGGCAATTAAAGCCTGTAAGTGCTCCCAGGTCTATGACACTCAGGCTCTGCCAGCTACAGAAACTGCTTTTTCCCTGCAAGAGTAGGGATGGTCCTGGGTCTGGGAGAAAAGCATTACCTGCAAATGGGTGGTAGAGCACTGCTGATGGGTTGCGCCATGTCCCCAAGCTTCCTTTCCCAGTGCTGGCTCTGGCTGTTGATTCTGTCCCCTGCTGTGCACACTCTCCCTCAAGTGGGCCTAGCTGGGCTGGAGCTGTGCCCCATTTTTCTCTGGGTTACGGCACTATCAGCCCCACGCGGTCCTTGTGAGAGCACAGCAGTGGGGCTGTGCTGTAGGGTTGTCCTGTGTTGGACAGGCATCGCTGCACAAGGCCAGCTCATATAATGTGTCCTGCAAAAGACCTGACTGGAGGCAAGGCCAGGCACATGCTGTCTGGGGTGGTGGTGGGATTAGATGGTCTTTCTACAATTGCTGTAAATATTTCCTTGTGCAGATCTCTTCACGCCACCCTGGGCAGGGAGGGTAACGTGGCTGAGAGGGCAGTGGTACCATACTTCGCTCCATAATTTATTTTAAGGCTCTTTTTAGGTTCTTTCCCTGACTTAGTCCCCAGTGCCCCATATTCTTTATTTTGCCAAGATTAGACACACATTGTTCCGCTGCAGGAGGATAGCAGGTCAATATAAAAGAAAAATGCTTGTTCTCTGAGAACTCATGCGAGGTGTTTTCCCCGAGGGGCAAACCTTGCCTTTATTCCCCTGAAGGTTTTCCTTACTTCTTCTGTCCGCATCCAGGTGTGTGCTCCCAGCTAGAGATGGGGAGCAAGCAGCAAGGAGCTGCTTCATTTACTGTAGAAGGAGATGCAAGTGGATCTTTTACTTCTGCTTATGAAATCCCATTTATGACAATATTCACACCTACAAGCAGCTGGCACCCTTCTTCATATGCCAGAGGCTCTACTGGTGATGAGTTTCTGGCTACGAGCATTACCGCTCACAACTGATATGTTAATGCAATTAGAGACAGCGCCAAGTGCAAAGCAGTATTTGTCCTGATATTATTGGTGATAAAGGAGCCTCCTGTGTGAGAAGCAAGTCCATTTCCAATCCATCTGTATCTATATCTAAAAAAGCTTTCATTTCCTGAGCGCTGCAGCAGATTCTCGTGATAAATTGCTGCCATATCTTAGCTCCCAACTACATTACATCCTATTCAAATCCCCTTCATTATAACAAGAAGCAATATGACACCAAAAGCTTGTCTCAGGAATTTATGACACAGTGGAGACTCTTAGATCCACTAAACCCCATTAAAACCATCTCCCTTATAAAACATACACCTTATTATGCACTTCAGTAGCGGGCAGCAGGTTGCCTTCTGCCAGGGCTCTTATTTCCTGTGCAAGGGTGGTACGAGGAACGCGTGCAAACAATTGAGTCCCTGCTGAAAGCGTAGGGCCGGCACGGCGTCCGCACCTCCTGCCTGGCACATGTCAGGAGCTTCAGTTGTGGGGAGGGCTTTGTACAGTCATTCTTTTTTTTTTTTTTTTTTAAAGTTTGCTTACTAAGCCAAGACAAAAGAAAATGCACCCCATTGGCTAAAGCCAGTCTTTTTTTTCAGGTCTCTTTCTGACACAAAGCCTCGAAAAAATAGATTTGGGGTGGAATGAAATGTTACATTGAATCTGAAATGAAACATGGGGTTTCATTTTGTTTAAAGCCATTTAATTAAAATAAATTTACTCTCAAAATCTCCTTAAAAAATGTAACCTGTCATTTCAACAACAGAGCAACTGTGCATGCCGATTTCCTGATCTTTTCTTTCAAACACACACCCTGCTTGCTAGCATGGATTGTTTCAGTCTTCATTTCAGAGAGTAACTTCTGTTCCCAACACTGTTGCTTGGATGTGCTTATAGCAGCACCTTCTTGAGCTGGAGAAACAGGAAAAGAGGGAAGACATGTAGGGGTCCTGATGAAGTACCCAACTGGGTTTCTTTGCAGGTTCAACCCTTTCTGGCTGCCCCCATCCCATACCCGCACCCTCCCTGCAGCTCACACCATCCATGTTCAGCTTCTGTTGGAGAAGTGAATGCCACCAGGCAGTATCAAGAAGCAGCAGAGCAGCCTTCCTGCAACTGCACAGCGGTCGGGTATTCCTCATCCCACCGTGACCAGATACGTGAGCAGCCCTGGAGGCGTTACGAGGAAAAATGACCCTTTCGAGCTGGGAAGATATGGCGTCCCTCATCCCTGAGAAAGTGATTTCACTTTTCTCCCACACCATATTGATACTCTTCCCCCACTTCTCACCTCCCAGCTTTCACACCGAGCACCAGGCTGTGCCCTTCAGGAGTCCAGGTGGCAGCTCGTGTCTGATCAGCGTGCTGTTCATTAGACTAGGTAAATATGTTTGTGTTTTCCTCTTTTTACCCCTCGTTTAGTCTCATCTGACTGTATTGTTTACTGTACTGGATTATGCAAATCAAAATATAACCAATATTGAAAACAGAAAACGAAGCAAAGCTTGTGCCCTCTCTTCTGGACCATGCCAAGGACAGAGTGAAGGCTCCCACCATGTCAGGACTGAGTGACCTCTGTGCAGCTCCTGAGCGCGATGCAGGGGTGGGTTTGTCCCACTCCTCTCCTGGGAGTGATCCAGCCTCCTACCAGCACTGACTTCACCCCAAATCAGCCAAAGCAGTGTGCACAGTTCCGATCGCAAACACCTTGTTGTAGGGCCAGCACACTCATCCTTGTCCTGCTGCTGCTCCTCAAAGATCTGGATGCTCAACGGTCCTTCTGGGAGTGTGCAATGAATGTAGCTGTGCTCAGCGTGGTCATGACTTAGGATGGCTGCCTCTCATTGTGCTAAGTCTCCTTGAAGAAGGGGGGTCTGTCTGGGGAACTGGATTAACTCTGCTTTGGTTTTGTGCCAGAGGTGCCATAGAGGCAAGCAGGAAGGTGAAATCCTGGAGAAGAGATGAACAGTGAGAAGCAGGAGATCTGCCCAGATCACACATGCACGCACAGAAGTGAAGAAGAACTTGATGCAGAGCTATTGCATGCAGTGGAGTAGTCTGTAAATAACTCAAGGTAACTCAAGTGCAACTAGACATGTTCATGTAGCTTTTAAAGTCATATAGATCAAGATGAGCAAATGTCTCCGTGACGGGATGTCATGGATTATTGATGTTGAGGCCAGAAAGGCTACTCTGTCCTCTTTCATCACCAAGGCCAGATAGTTTTACCAAGTGATTCCTATGTCAAACCTATAATTTCTGGCTGAGTTAGGGCAGCTGTTTTAGAAAGACATCCAATTTCAAGTGAAAAAAACCCCAAGTGAGGAAGAATCAACCACCTCTTCAATATGTTGCTTAAAGGCTAATTCCCTTCACTGTTGGAATGTGTCTTCTTTTCAGGTTGAATTTGTCTAATTTCAGCTTCCAGCCACAAGACCTTGTTACATCTTTGATCGCCAGATTAAAGTGCTCTCTGGTCTCAAATATATTCTCTTCTGCTGGGTACTTCCAGACTTGTGTCAAGTAACTATTCAAGTGCTTTCATTAAACCTTTCATGATAAAACAAGGGGTTTGGGCTTTTTTCAGTGTTTCACTAACTTTTGTACCTCTTTCTTGGATTCTTTCCGTGTTTTCATTATGTGTGACCCTGGAACTGGACATTAAGCACACCAGTATGCTTATCAGAGCAATGCACAGTCTCATTTGATTGTGAAGCCAGTGTCTGTTGCTCTTTGTTGTTCTCTTCTTTAGGGATTTCAAGTTCAGAAGGCTTCTACCTGATCCCACTGCACTTTTCTAATCCATACTTTGTACAACAGTCCCAACTTGTGCATGTATCATTGTTCCTAGATGCGTGGATCTCCATTTCATTGTACCAAAATTCAGACTTCTGGAACTAATTCAGGCTACCAAGTGATTGACGCTGCCTTGGTGACATTTGTCTTCCTGCTGAATTCTATATCCTCTTTAAATCTCTAAAGACTGTACGCTCCCTTCCAAGTCATTGATAAATACTGGGCTGTTAGTTCTCTTCAGGAGGACCTAGCACTGATCTGATGGTTTGCCACAGAAACCACTGAGAGCGGTCTCCTCAGTCCCCAAGGGACACTGCATTCCCTACCATCTAGGCAGTAGCTTTGGAGTTATGGTTCACGTGTCATTAATACTTTCACCTGCCAGAACATCACACAGCTTCTGCGTGGACAAAGAACTGAGCTGGTCCATTGAATGGAAACCAGTGTTTGGACAGACAGGGGTGGATATGTGTGTAGACGTCCTGCACTAGCAGGAATCTGAAGTGCGGCTGTGGTTTGCCTTGGACCTGTAAATTGCTCCCAGGGTCTGTAGGACAGATGTAGCTTTTTAATTACGATTCAGGAAAGCAAAAGGTAGAGGCTCTAAAGAAGGACAAGAGAGGCATATAAATAAGGTTTGACAAGTTTGTCTGGAAAAGAAACAGCTCAATCTCAGTTAGCTGTTCCTAAGTTAAATATAAATGCAAGGCGGGGGAAAGTGAGTGTGCAGAGAGTGTATGTGTTGTGCCAGCAGGAGGATGAGGCTTGTAAGTGCCAGCCCCATGTAGGGTTAGACATCCGAAGGCTTCATCTGCAGGCAGCAGGGAGGCAGGTTCCTCCAGAGGCAGGTCCAGAGGTAGGGCTGCAGTGGGAAATCCCAACAGTGGAGAATTAAATCTGCAGAGACAATCTCTCTGTGTTGAGGCAACCAGGAAACCTGTGTGGTTTCTAGAGGGGGCAATCCTCCCGTCTCTTTAGTGTTACATTTTGGGATTCCTCCAGCATGGTAAAGGAAGATGGAAGATTATTTATCTGGAAAGTTCCACTTTAATTATTCTGCTATTCACCAACTAAAGCAGCAACCCCAGCAAATCTTGCTGCAACTGAGGAGATAGTAGCAGAAACAAGATGCAACCCTACAGCATACAGCATCACTGAAATCTCCAGGAGGTTTGGAGAAGATGGAGAAAGACTCTTGGAGGAGCACACCAAAGTCCAAGAGGCAACAGAAGCAAGCTGTAAGGGAAATCCCAGCCAAACATGAGGAAAATGTGCTTCCCTGTGAGGCAGGTGAAGCACTAGGCCAATGGCCTGAAGAAAAGGATGGATCTTCATCCTTGTAGATGTTCAAATTCCAACAGGGCAATGCCCTGAGCAACCTGACTTGATTTTGAAGCTGGCCCTGCTTTGAGCAGAAGGTTGGACTGAACACCTCTTCAGGTCTCTTTCAAACTAAATAATTTTGTGGTCCTACAACAGTTTCGGGAGCAGCTTTTGCAGCAGTCTTTACAGTGGTGGCCCTATGCAGGCCAGCAGGGTATTGAAGTGCAAACTGGATTATTCATTCGTTACTCTGGATATTCATTATGTATTCTGTCCAGCACATTAAGATCTTGCACTGCCATAGAAAATAGACTTAATGACGGACTCCAAAGCATCCTGAGATCACTTGATTCTCCAGTCCTGCAGCTGTTAGTCCAAACTGGGCACTCTGCAGCACAGTCAGCTTACACAGCAAAGAACTCAGATACATTAAAAAATGAAAACACCCACTGAATTTGATGCCGAAATCTTGTAATTCCAGATACAAAATTCTAACATCTACATTTTTGGCTTTGTATTAGATCAATCTTATTGCCACTCCTAAACTCCCAGCTAAAGGTTGTTGGATCACTTCAGCATTGCCCAAAATGGCTGGAGCAGCTCAGCTCCCTTAAGGAAGTGCAGGAAGCAGTTTGCAACAAGAAAACAAAAAACCACCAGAAGCGGATGATTTTCCTGAAATGGCTGCTAGCGGTGAAAGTTAATTTGTCATTGTTATACTTCAGAGTCTACATCCCTTTAGGTGAATATGAGCACTTCAAGGCAACCCCCCAGACAAACCTAGTTCCCAATTCTAAAATGCTCTTGCTATGTAAAGAATAAAACAATAACATTTTAAGCCTGCAAGCTTAAAATCTGAAGCGGTGGTGGGGGAAGACTCTGCAGCGGTGCAGGAAGCCCTTCTAATGATGTCAGTAAATTGTATCAGAAGGATTCTCTCATTTTGGGAAGAGAGATGTAATAGCGCGGGCTATTCTCACTGGCACTAAACTCATTAGGTTGTTTACAGTGTGCCTTCCTGCACTGCTCTCTGATACGCTGAAAATCTTATTTTGCCTTTGATATTTTGAGTCAGAAAGAGCAGGGAGAAGTCAAAGATTCCCAGCAACATTTGATCCCTTCCATGGTTTTTTTCTTTTTTTTTTTTTTTTAACAATGTGCTTGTTAAGGATTGACTCCTGGTCAAGGCGGCGCTGGGGACACTCCGCGTTTCAGAGAAACGTACGTGATGGCTAATGCTGAGTGACAGGGTGCTGGGGACAATGATGGGAGTGCTGGGGACAAGTGTCAGTGGACAAAAGAAGGGGAAGGGCATGTTATGGCTGTGCCATATGGAGGTGCCAAGGCCTGGGTGAGAGGTATGTGTCTGCTGGAGGTGATGGCTGAGTAACAACTATGCAGGACCCTGATGGAGAGTGGATTTCCGCCCCCCCCAGAACACCCAATGGCCAAGGCTGAGGCTTCATATGGCCCCAGATGATGGGCACCAGGGCTGAGAGAGGTGGGATGGGCAGAACTTTGGCTCTGCAGGGCCAGACTGTGCCAAGCCCTGGCTGGGGAATGAGAGCAGGTTGTGCTACGTCCCAGCCTTCTGCTCCCCGCACCATTCATGACACCTTGGAGGCAGGCAGGCAGCTCTGCGTGCACATCAGCACCCGCCGCCTGCCACCGGGAAGCCTTATCTGCCTCACTCAGCCTCTGGCTTGGTGCTCTCCCAGCTCATCACTGCCTTCCCCATTCCTCATTCTGCTTTGAAGCACAAAGTAGGAGCTGCCAGCCTGTGCCAGTCACAACCGCAGCAGCAGACAGGAGCTCGTCTCCAGCTGCAGGGGCAGCAGAAGTCACTATCCCAGGAGCTGCCTCTGTGACACAACGTTTCTTCCACCCTGTTATTCAAACCTGGATGCCTAGGCAGGAATTTGGTGGGTTTCCAGCATTTAGAAATAGTTCTTCTGGCCCCTGTGGGTGCTCAAAAATGGTGGGACCTCAGACCTGAGGACACTGCAGTGAATGAGCATCACCCAATGGCAGTTGCCCACCCATGAAAGGTCTCTTGTTGCGCTGTGGTTCGTATGACCTGTGTCACACTTTAACCCCAGCCAGCAACCAGGACCATGAAGCCTTTCACTCACCCCTCCTTCCACCTCAAGAAGGGTAGGGAGAAGAGGGAGAAAAGGAGGGGAAAGGGAGAAAAATCCTTGTGGGCTGAGATAAAGACAGTTTAATAGAACAATAACGAAAAAAGAAAATAACAATAATAATAATAAATAATGGTAAAATAATATACAAGACACAAGTAACTCTCACTACCCAGTGAATTGGTTGCCCAGCCCGACCCAAGCATCATGTCCCCAGCCTGCACCCAACCTCCATTTATATACTGAGCATGACATCTATGATACAGATTATTCCATTGGCCATTCTGTTCAGTCTGTGCTCCTTCCCAGCTTCTATGGGAAGCTTCTTGACTAGTATAAACATTACTTAGCAACAACTAAAACCATAGGCGTTATTGACATTCCTTCCGTACCAACCCTGAAAACACAGCAATCACTAGAAAGAAAGTTATCTCCACCTCAGCTGAAACCAGGACATCCTGCATGAATGAAGCTCTGGGATGGACGCAGATGCCAAGCCCTGCAAGTCCTTGCCCTGTGAAGCTGAGCCCTTCTCACCAGGGGCCTGAGTGGAGCAAGCAATTGAAGCAACTCTGACCATCCCATCAGCATGAAGATGACTTCTCTGCTCCTTGCCCACAAGCCCTGGTACCTCTCTACAGCAGGCAACAAAAAGTCTGCTATCATCGTCATAAATCTCTGCACTCTGGCCGGCCTGAGCCCTGCTCTGGGGCAGCTGGGGCTGCCTGGGGGATGCAGTTTGCATGGGGGTGTACAGTTATTGCACAGCAGCTCCATGGGGCTTTCCTCCTGCTGGGGCCTCCCAGTGCTCCCAGCTCCAGCAATCAAGTCCTGCTGGCTTCTTTGTGGCTCTGTGGTATATAAAGAGCCTTTCTGTAACAGCTCAGGGGCCAGTCTTGTACCAGGGAAGGCAAGGGTGTTTACTGAAGTCTGTGGCACCAGCAAGAGAAGACACTCCTACTACTTCTTCCAGTAATAAAACACTGCCTGTCAGAGTGGGGACTCTGCTGCAGCTGTCTCAAGGAGGATTTGAGATTAAACAGCACCACAAGAAGGTGAATGAGATAAATTGAGTTACCTGGGTGTGCTGTAGAGGAGAGGCTCTACCTCCATCCTGCTGGCACCTTCTGGCCCTTGTGAAGCTCCTGTTGGACAACGTGTGTCTGTAGCTGCTGCATGTTAGCCCCCCTCACCGATAAATTTCATGTTTCCTTGGTCTAGGACCACCTTGCTCTTTGGCCTCCCTAACAAGATTTCCTCAGGGTCGTGCTCAGGAGGGAAGCATTGCTCCTAGCCTCCGCCATGGTTATATGTGGCCATATAACACAATCAGCCTGCAAGGTTACTTACTCATCTCATTATACAAGCATAAACCCTAGGCAGACAAATATAAAGGAAAATAAGGTTTATGCCTTATGGAGAAAGCTTATTGCATCTCCTAAATTGGAATAAAATATCTACAGGTGAAATACATCTCTTCTATTACAACAGTGCTCGCAGTGGTATGGGAAGGGCCCCCACTGTAATGGTACCAGTAGGGTCAAGGATCAGGCAGCCCAGTGCTGGCACCGGGAAAGCCAGAAGCTGCAACCGTGCACCAGGGAGGCAGGAACAGTGTGACCTACAGTGGCAGTGGGACGCAGTCATGGCAGATGGGTGTTGTCTACTTCTGTCACCGCAGCTGCACGGTTGTGTGCCTGCCTCAGTTTCCCAACAGCTGGCTTCAAATGACAGTGCTTGTTCCCATGCCAGCAGTTAATGAGATCATGTTTGTACATGGCTTTAAACACAAATGTCTCTGCAACGTGTAAGTGCTAAGTACTATTAGCAACTAACAGCAGTTCTCCTTTGGTACAGGGCTCTGCTGACTTTGCCTGAGGCCATTCCAACGCAGTGAAGCGTCACCCTCAACAGCACTACCTGTACTGTGGCAGACCTCTACGTCAGCCAGCACACCCCACAACGCTCTGGAAACCAGCTGGAGGTGGAGCTGTGAGTCCAGAATCAAGAGCCTGGCTTTATCTGGCCTGAGGGGTATTGGTGTAGGGCCTCAGGCTGACTGGGAGATGGCAGAGGCACCATCATCGGGCAGGATGGTGAAGGAGGACATCCCACCAGCAAGGTGGGACTGGCATATGCAGACCCCAGGCTTACAGTCCACGCTACCTGGCTGCTCTGGGGAGGACATGGTCAATGCACTCTTGTCTGCTGTTTCTGGGCTGGGCTGCAGCATAGCCTGCAGACATCTGTGCCAGGGCTCGAGTTAGAGCCGTCCCCAAAGCAGTACCAAATCAACAGTCGATGTCCCTAGCTGGGCTGTGCTTTCCCTGCCGCGGCAGGGCACGCTGCCTGCTTAACACCAGTCTCTGTCTCAGCAGCCTCCATGCTCGCCCTTATTATCATGCTCTTCTCCGTCCTTCCGCCTCATGCTACCTGATCATCTCTGCGCTGGATCCTGCCTGGAGACAGATGATGTGTTGGGCAGGAATGGCAAAGTTTATTAAGTTGGGGTGGGAAGCTCTGGCAGGCTGGGTTCACAATTAGGCTCCCAAAGGCAAGATCATAAAGCATTCAGACACTTGGGATACAGGGCTGATTACCAGCATCTTTCATCATTAAATATTAACACCAAGGCTGCTTAAAGGCCAGTGAAAGAATTATAGAATTTAATACCTATCACGCTCTATCAATAGGCTGGGAGAAATATGGTCCTTTCGCCTATGTTTTTTTTTTTAATGCTTCAATGTAAACTAGAAGACTGGCAAAATTAAACAGCACAATTCTTGGTTAGGAGCCACTGGGAATTGCAAACAGGGAGCACCAGGGATCAGACTTGTTTGATATGCTAGGGGAGCGAGCTCATTAAAACATAGGCATTGGTACCAGAAGGAGAGGAAATTAAAGCATAATTTAAGAAAAGAAATCCATCTATGGAGAGCAGCTTCAGCCCCTAGCACTCCCCTGTGTGGCTCTCTGCTCCCTGGGACCCCAGCCAGTCCCAGCCTGGTGGCCTGGGCAAAAGAGACATTTGAACCCACCTCTGCAAAACTACCCTGACTGTCCTGAGACACAGGACACGGCGTGAAATCCTCCCCGGTGTCCACATACCCCTTTCCCATTGTATGCCCATGGGGTGTGATAGCAAGGACAGAGGTCTGGGGCTCCCCACCACTGCTCACAGCTGGCTTTACCCAGAGCAGGCAGCTGGGAAAAATCCTGGCAGCCCCAAAAAAGATTGCGCTTCGCTTGTGACAGGTTTGGGGTTTGTTTTGTTTTTTTTTTTCTTCTTTGTTTTGTGTTATTGTGCTAAGTTGTATTAGGAGAAGGGTGCCTGGGTCAGGCAGCCCTTTTGGGATGGGTGGAGACAGCCTGTGCTCCAAGCATTGGAGGGGGCAGGAGGACACAGGCAGAGCCTGCTGCCACCAGGACCATCCTGCAGCACAGCCACGAACTGCAAATCCCCCATTCCCAGCACCCCAGAGCTCCCATAGCAGGATTACCTGAAGTGCCCATGGAGGGGAACTTGTCCACCATGTGGGCAGAGCTCAGCACAGCCCAAATAGCTCAAGAAAATCTCACCAGGTGTTAAACAGCCATGGGCTTAAAACCACCTGTGCCTTGCTCGCAGTCATATCATCATCATATTACAAACTGCTCCTGATGTAGGGCTCTGAGAAGAGTTTTGAAGGATGTGCTGGTACAGACACAGGTTTTGCATGAAAAATCAGGGATTCACAGGGGTCCCATGACCAAAGCTGGCCCATGGCTGTCCTTCAGCAGTTCCCTGTGCCGCTGCTTTCCCCGGCATCACCCTCCCACCCCTCCTGCCCACTGTACACAGTAATGAATTGTTGCTGCTTGCTCCCTCGTCGCAAGCACAGCGGCAGAGCCAATCAATACAGTAATCAAGCGGCCCAAGCAAAGCCAGCCGGGTGCCTTCCTACCTCTCCATTAGCAAACACGGAGCACACGTGGCTTCTCCCGCTGCCGGCACAGGCACAGCTATGTCTCCAGCCAGGCTGAGGTCTCCCCGGGCTGTCCTGCCCTCTGCTTTTCCTCCAGCAGCCCTGCTGATGGCTGCGCAAACAACACTTCACATGGACGAGTCAATCTGCAAAACCACAGCTAAAATTGGAGGCCCATCACTTAATATCTGTGAACCAGCACCTCCCTAAGGCTGTCCTGGTGTCCGAGTCCAGCTTTCCCCTGTAGAAAGACAATCCTGGCTCTGTATTTCCTTGGATGGGGATAGTGTCATGCTACTGAGACCGTGATAGCTACAGTCAGACACATGGAATCTGTGTGATGGGATGCTACCTCCAGCTCAGAGATGGGATGCTACCACCCTCCTAAAGACTCTCTCTGGGCCTATGCCTCCCTTGCCATATGGATAAAGAAGACCCAGATGATTTTGCTATGCAATGTCAATACATTTTCCCCAACTGTGTTTTCTATAGAAGCACCAGGACTGGTTTAACTTGCAGAAACCTTGTCAACTCCTGGCCAGAAAGATGCCCAGCCTGAAGCTGGAGGAGCAAAACCATTAGCAGAGCTGCCATGCTACCAAGCATTTTCCAGGCTTTGGGTTATAGCCACACTTCAACAGTAACTTGGACACTGGTGCTGTTGGATCAAAATAGTCATGCCCACACGATGGTAAGCATCATGTCAGTATAAACTCAAAATGCTGGCTCAAACCAGCCAGAAAGTATTGATGTGCAAACTTTGTACCACCAGGCTTTGTGCCAGATCACGTCTCGCCTGTCGTCCCACAGGCAGCATAAACCTGGCATAAAACCGAACCATACCTGTGTTACATACTCCACATCACACACAACAGAAATATGATGGTGTGCTTGCGTGTCTTCTGGAGTTGATTTTACGATATACAGACACATGTCCCAGGCAGATAAGCATCTGAAATAAAACTCAAAAAATGCACAATTGCTTCATTTGCCAAGGAAAATGAGTGGCATCATTGGAGCTGTGACTGTCCAGCAGTTTCCGGCTCAGGATCTCCTTGCCCCAGGACATGTTCCCTGCAGAGAGCAGGGAGAAAGACTCCGGGGCTGGTTTGGGCTTGGATTGTCTGCAAGTGCCAAGTCTGACCCTCTGACACAAATCACAGCAGTTCAGGGCCTTGTGTAACTCATGACAACCAGCTCAGTGAATATCTGAGCACAGCCAAGGTGTGATTTTCCATGCTTTCTGCATGTACACAACTGGAAATAGAATCATAGGATCATAGAATCATAGAATTGTCTAGGTTGGAAGGGACCTTTAAGATCATTGTGTCCAACCATCAACCCAACACTGCCAAACCCACCACTAACCCATGTCCCTAAGTATCACGTCTGCCTGTATAGAATCATAGAATCATCTAGGAATAAGAGCACATGAGCTCCCAAAGCCCAAGGGTGGCCAAGAGAGGAGCACAGGCATCTGCATGGGTCACGGAGGCTGGAAAAGGGGATGCACACAGGGCATGAGTCTGGAGAAGCTGTAGGTATCTGCAGTAAGGTATCCTTTATTCTTTCAAAACCCTCTCAACTGCCTTCTTTTTCACGCCACTGCTGTCACCTCCATTTTTTCCTCTTTGCTCATTACTCCTTCCCATTAAGGCTCGCTAGCACTGCTGCCCTGTACCCTCCGTGTGCTGAGGGCTGCCACAGCTCCCTGAGGCTCCCCCCGTTGCCGGGTGCTCACCGAGTTTGCCCAGCCGACCCGAAATCCAGGAAGAAACTGGTTGCAGAGTCAGAAAGGCAAATTCAGACATGACTGACTCTGGGGAGCCTGGTTGAAATAACTAATTAGGTTCTCACAGCCGTTCGCTTTGCAAGAGTAAGACCATATCCCGCTCCATATTTTCTAATGAATCCCGCTCAATGTTTTCTAATGATTTGTTTAACCGAGTTTTCAGTGTCTCCAGGCTGCAGCGCCAACGTGGCCCTATGCAGCCTACCCCAGATGCTGGGGGAAGCTTTTGATACTCTCTCAAATTTACCTTTCCCCACTGGTACGCAGGGTTTTTTATATTTCCCATCACGGTAGTGCAAATTCCATCTCCTGATGCCATATAAAACAATGCAGCCCCTTCCCCTGTTTGCACTATTTAAATGCACACAGATGGTTGTAATTTTTTCTTCTCTTTTGAGCATCTCTCAGGGAATCTAAATAGGTGAGCTCTTCTCTCCCCCAACTGGCACAGCCCACTACGGCCCCACAAACTGACACTGGGGCTCTGGACTCACGTTTCGCATCCCGAGAGCTGCATTCCCATTACCCACAAGTACTCTGATCCCACAAACATTTACAGATGCAAACATCTTCCCAGCTGCAGAAAGTTACACCGAACGCAGGAGGACTGCCTGTAAATAACATTATTCATGTGTAGAAGTATTAGGCATATTTTGATCAAATCGTCTATTTTAATTGTCATTTTCAAAAGCAGTCACTCTGCAGTGATTTCTCTTTTTAAATTATATTGTTTATGGCTTCTTGCTCCATTATCTCTTAGCTGTGAGGAGATACAGTTTTTTTCTATCCGGGTTGTTATTTTACTAGTGGCTAAGGTCATATTAACTTATGAGAGTTGCCAAAATCATGTTCCTTTCTCTATATACATTTTAATACCCACACTTGACTTTATCCAGTGTTTTATTCTTCTCCATTGCACGTATCTTTCCCCAGGGAATTGCCAGTGTGGCAATAAATCACTGCTAATTCTCTTCCCTGCTACTCACACCCCTTCTTTATACAAATTTGATTTTTCACACATTCATTTGTATACTGCTTATGAAGAATGCTTTTTTTAAAGAACTTAGTCTTTTCCTAGTCACCTGATCATTTTCCCTTCCCTTCCCTTCCCTTCCCTTGGAATGAAGTACCCCAACGACTTTGAGCTGACATTGATTTCACCCCCCTTCCTATTATACTGCAATGGCTTTCTTTTCCCTGAGATACTTTTGCAGAAGGTCCTTTTTTTATGTGCTGCACACCCGTGGCTGTACCATTAGCTTACACAGCTTCTTTGTCCGTTATTTTTTTTCCTACAAGTCTTCAGAAATTCCAAGTCGTCTCCTGCTATTCCTTTTTGCGTAGAAGTTTTGTAAACCTTGGCTCTTCGAGTGCACGTACTGAAGTCATACTGTCTGTGTCTTTTCTTCTTGCATCTCTCATTCACAGCAGGTCTGTAGTCTGTTGTGACTTAATTATAGTGCCTTTTAAGATTCCTCCGGGAGCTGTGGCACTAGTGGATTTTAATATCCCACCCATGACAACATTGTCATTAGTATTATTACTTCTACTACTATGATTAGTATACTACCAGTGGAACGAGTGGCTCCATACAGGTCAGGCACATCCCTGATTCAAGAAGTTTAATCTAAGAAATCAAATGCAGGCAATAATTGAAGACAGAGATGCTATGCCTGCATGCTGGAACGGCAAGCATGTTTGTCAGTAATAAATTGCAATACGGTTCAAAGCAGGGCTCCTGCTGACTCGGATGCTGTTGAGGAGAGGGGAAACGAGGATGTTTGAGTGGGACAGCAGAGCCACCGTGCCCAGCCACTGCTGGGGGATGCTGAGTGCCTTGGGGATGAGTTTTAAAGAGAGTATTTCAACCAACGTGACTTTTCCCATGTCAAACAAGGACAGTAGCCAGGTCGGCAGAAGTACTTTGCAGCAAGGCTCACCTTTGGGAGCTTCAGTTATGCTGCATGTAACCTGGGTGCTGCTCTTCCTAACTCAGTTAGAGGGCAGAGGTGGCCAAATGGCTTCCAGGGAATAAAAATGTTCATCATGTTTCCAGGCCACTTCTTCTGTCTTGCTCAGACACTGCATCTCCACCAGCCCCAGTGAAAGTGAGCTGCTGCTCTGGGTAGAACTTGGGTGCCTTAAAGCATTCAGAGTCACCCAGCTTTCTGGTCTATGAGCTCTTAAAAAAAAAAAAAAAAATTAAAAAAAATATGAAAACCCATCTCTGTGGGTGTTAACCTCCACACTTAGCCAGAGGGATCTAGGCTGGAGGCAGAGGGTTGTGTGTGCCCCGTGCTGCCTCAGTGCATCCCATTGGAGCTCGCTCTGCATGGAGGGGCCAAAAATGCACCAGTTCTACAGGAACATATTTTGGGTTTCCAGACCTGTGCCCACTGTTCAGCTGCTGCCCCCTCCAAGCTGTGGAACATACAGAAATCCTCGGAAAATCACCAAATTTCTTTTTTTACTGGACAATAGTTCTGTTGAGGTGAAGCTGTCCAAGGAAATCCTCATGTGGGATAATTTAAGAGCAGTGAAGCAAGGCAGGCTTGTACTGGCTGAGGTTGCCACCCTACAACAGAAATCACTACCACACAAGGGGGATTTTCAGCAGCAAAAACTGGGGAAAATCCTATTCTGAGCAATACAGACAGTGCTATCATATCTCCCAGCAACATTCACCAAAAATTAGGGACCAAGGTGAGGAGATGCTAAAGAATAAGAAATTCCATAACCAGCTCTTCCATTTCTACTAGTGAAAAAAAATACATGCAGTCAAAGATTAAATGCCAGTTTGAAGAGGCATTCATACATACTTCAAGGAACAGCTCCAATATAGAAAACAAGAAAAGAACATTTCTGAGAACTTCAATTAAGTACAAGGTAACTTGGAATCATTCCCATCCATTCCTTAAATTTTCCAGACTATCTTTTCTCTTTTATTTTATGTACGGCTCTCAGAAAGGCTTTGCTACATCAAAGATACTTTTTGGCTCCTTTGTTCAAATGTATAAATTTGCCTACAAAAATTAGAAATATCATCAACAGTGAAAAATAATTTATTTGTAAAAGGAACTAACTTTTGTTTGAACTAAAGCTGGGAATTGAGATAATGTCTATGAATATGTGGAATGAATAGATGGAAGTATCTGAATTTATGGAAATACATGAATTCTCCTTTGGTGATAGAAAATTACAGTCAGGGCCCATTGCAAGCCAAATTAATATTCAACATAATCTCATTCCCACACAGGAACCCAAAGAGACAATTGATCTTGTTTCCACTAAAATCAATGGGGAAAACTCACCGAGTAGGTCTTTCAACAGAGGAGCCCAGCCAGCGTGACACCTGAGCTAACGCAGATTCACACCTTCTCCCCGTGTCCAAGAAGCTTTGTTACTCCTCAGATTAGATTTGAATTTATGATCCCACGCCAGGTCCTTATTTTTCTGCTTTAAGTCACATACATAAAGCTCCATGGGACCATCGGTAATTATGCTTATCACCCAGAGGTCACCTTTTTAGATGTATTTTCTAGATCTTCTATCTCCCTCCAAAGTAAGATGTTTTTCTTAATTAAGGTTGCCATGAGAGGCTCAGCACTTGCAGTCTCGCTTGGAAGAATATTAGTGTTACCAGACATTATTTTTTATTTCTCTTTCAAATGCATTGATTTTTTATCTGTTTTATTCCAAGAAGGAGCTGTGGCACCTATTTTACATTCAGCCTGCCTCAGGAGTTGTAATAACTTGAAGCGCTGGGTGCTCAAGCCAGTGTATAGCTGGAGCGGAGTTAGATTCGTGGCTGGTCCTGCCAGCTCAATGCCTTCAGCGTCTGCTGAGAAAAGGGAAAACGTGGCATCTCGCAGCCTCCTGGGACAGCTGGGTGGTTAGGTCCAGAAGTCACTGTCTCTGGGCACATATTGGGGATGATCAGCATTCCTCCCCAACAGGGCTGCTCTTGCTGATTTATTAATGTAGCAGTTAAAATCAAACCAGTACGGGAGAATATCTAAGTCAGCTACAGCCACGATAGGCATGCTAAAGGCAAGCAACTTTTTCCCTTGATATATGAGCAATCTTCACTTCTCAAAACAGATCCCAAACTGTGTAACCCAGAGGAAAAAGGCTTGACAAAGATTATAGAATTCGACTTCTGCCTGGTAGAGAGTTACACTTGCATAAGAGGCACAGAGGAGAATGGGGCTTTTCTGAATTGGGCAATGACGCTTGCACAGGGACAAATCAATTTAGAAACTACTTGCAGTGACCCAGGATTACAAAACAAACAATGACAGTCACTTGCAAACTCACAGCAGCCTCTCGTCCCGGCTTCTCCCCTGCCTCTCATCCTGGCTGCAAAACACGCTGTGCTTTGTCACAGGAAGAGCCTGCTGCTGGCAACTCTTTTTTCTCATGTCTGAGGTGCTCTGTGTGGGGGCAGCAGCTGGGCAGAAATCTCAATACAGATATAATAAAGTAAAACGGCGCCAGGAAAAAATAGTGCTTAAAGCGCCAGCTTCATTGTTTAGGGAAAATCAGGCTGGGATAAGACACTAAAATACAGCAGCTTCTTTTCCCGGTCTTTCCTACCAGTTATGGTTTGGCCATGGCTCCCTGACTAAGCAGTACCTGCCTGGTTTCAGGACCCTCTTGCTGGAGCAGGAGGTTGTTTTGGCACTCCAGGGGGATGTACCTCCTGCCTGGCCATCCAGCGGTGCCTGGGTGGTGGATTGGTACCCATAGGCAGCTGCAGATGGGCTTGGAACAGGCAGCAGAGGGAATGCAGACCTGGAGTGCGCATGGGGAGCTGACACCAAAAGCAAGCTCCTTCAGTCACTACTGATGTACGCTTTAGCTCAACATTACTTAGAGACTGGTGGCTTTGGAAAAGAAACCACAAGTAATTAACCTTGATCTGCTAATGGGTCAGCTCAGCTGAGACCATTGGTTTTGCTGATAGAGATTATGTAAAGAATATATCAACTGGTACAGACAGAAGTGGCTGAAAATGCTGAAAAATGTTATAAGGATGATTGGAAAGCACATTTATGACGGGTAAATAGTGATGGAGAAGTTCATTACGGCTGGAGCCAGGAAGCTAGTACTGTGGCTGTCAAATCCCATGCAGATGTGGCAGGGATCCGTGAAGGGAGTGTATTTAGGAGGATCCCCCCTTCCGCCAAGATCATGCCAATGCTGCCTCCACCAGTGCAGGTTCTGAGCCCACATGGTACCAGTTCTTCCCACTTCCAAGATGGGATGATCAAGGTTTTCTGTGGCATGGTATGTCCACCCCAAAAACCTCAGGACAAACGCAAAGGCAAGTTACAAGGAGAAGGCCAGATGTCGTTCACCTTGTACCAAAGCCTTCAAGGTCTTACTCAAATGAGTGTTTCAAGTTGTGCATGGGGTATATCAGAAGCCAGCCCAGGATGGGTGCAATGTGCTTGAGAAGCTGTCTTCTGCAGCATGCCTGGGGACACTGAGCATCCAAAAGGCTAATGAGCAACCCTCCTGTTAGCTAGGCCAGAAGTCCAGAGCACTATGTCTTAGACTAAAGATCTCTGACATTGAACAAGAACTGTTGAGGGTGAAAGGACATTCTCTTGGCACAAGGGAGATTACCAGAGTTATGACAACTGCTAAAAACAGGATTTCAGAGCAGAAGGACCAGTGGTCTGGACCACCATGATTATCCTTACGCTATGCTGTTGGGGAGGCGGGAAAGACGTGTTGGGCTGCTGATAATAAAAACCATAGTGGCATGTTCTAGGTAAAAGAAGAAACCTTTAAGGACCTCCTGCAGCTTCCTGGGCACAGTTCTTCACAAATCCTGTTTGGTAAGTAGTGAGACCGTCTGCTTGACCATGTGCTTGACATCTCAGCAATAGACTTGTCTTGATCAGTGCAAACGGTTAAGTTTGGGACAGGCTGTGCCAATGCACATGTCAGTGCACTTCTCTTACAGCTGTTCCCAAGTACAGATGTGGACTGGTCCAAGTACAGATGTGGACTGGTCCCTTTAAGCTGATCAGAGCAAATCCTGTCTTTGCCCTTGCTGCAGCCTGACCTGCTCAGATGAATGTAAAGGTGTAAATCTGTGTCTATGCAGGTGCTAACTTGGGGTTTGGCAGATTGCACTGATTCACTTGCATAACCTGATTGAGGGGCTGCTGAGGTAGCTCTCATTTCTCATGAGGCCGCAAGATAAAATATCGCTCCATATTCCAGCTTTCCTGAACTCTCCTCCGACATGGCACTAAGTGGTGTGGGAGGCAGAAAATATGACATCATTTTTCTTTAAAAAGGGCATGAGGAACTGGAGACAAGTAAGTGTGCTTTCTGTGACAGGCGAATCAGAAGAAACTGTAATATACAACTGAATTATCAGGAGCCTAAGTAGATCTGGATATATTGGGTAAGAGTCAACATGGCTTCTCCAGGGGAAGTTATATCTCATAAATCTATTAGATTTCTTTGAAGGTGTCAGCACAGGTCCAGACAAGGATTAGCTGGTTGCTGTAGTTAAATTGCGCTTTCCAAAAGTTACATTCAAGGTCTCTGACAAAAAGCACTCAGTGACGCTATGATGTTATAGAGCATGGGAGGAAGCCCCTCCACAGATGTATAAGTGGTTAAAAGCATGTAACCAAGGGAAGCATAACTGATCAGTGTTCACGTTGGCCAAAGACCAGTCACCAGGTCCCTTGGAGTCCTGTCCTGGGATCTGCACTGTGCGACACTCATCAATGATCCGGAAAAGTGGTGAATAATGAAGTGACAGTGTTTGCCTATGCGACAAAATTATTCAGGATCATGAAATCTAACACTGACAGTGAAAAGCTCTGGAGGATCTGCCAAGACTGAGTTACTGACAATAAAACAGAAGATGAAATTCAGTGTAAATAAATGTAAGGTAATGTCAGTGAAGGTGAAAAAAACCTAGAACAGCAACCAAGTTTAAACAGACAAAGATTAGCTCTGAATTAGCTACCACTGCTCATTAAAGAATTCATAGAGCACTGCGAAAAGTGACCTGGGAAAGCTGCTCAGACTTGTGTCTGGTCAAAAAGCAACGAGGATGTTAGGCATCACAAGAGAGAGAGAGAACTGTACAGGAATAGTCATCATAACCAGCATGGAGATCCACAGTCCATCTCTATTTTGAATATCGAATGTGTGTCTGACCCTGCATCTCATAAAGGACACAATAGGAAAAACTAAAAAGCAGGTGAAAAGGCTGACCCAGTGGCCTTCCTTACGCTGAGAGACGGAGCAGACCAAGGTTATTCAGCCTGGATAGATCATGGAAGCCTATCCCAAGTAGTTTGGAGAAAGAAAACTGGAGTTGACAACTCCCTCTTTCTAGCATTACAATAATAAATGAAAGTATCGTGAAGCAGATTTAAAATAAAAACTTGGAAGCACTTTTTCCACACAGGGATTCCTGCATGTCAAAAGACACGTGGTATGTTCAAGGCAGACAGGTCTGTCAGTGGCATAGATACAACAGTCCAGCTACAACCAGCAGCTCACGATATTCCGTGAACTGCCAGATGCCACCGTGCCAGAAGCACTCAGCGATGGACTGTTTTTTGCACACTTTGCTGTTGTGCCTGTTGCTGGCCACTGTTTCAGGCAGAACACCAGGCTTTGCAGATACTTGGTCTGTCCCAGTATGGTTGCTTCCCTGTCCTCATGGTGATGAGCTCAGGACCTTTTGATGAGTGTCCAAGGCAAAGCCACAGCAGAACCCAAATTTTGATCACTGTGCCTACAATGAGGGGTCTTCAGGCTCAGAGAGTGTAGCTCAAATGCTCTTCTGTATTCGTCACCCAACGCAGAGCTGTAGCCCATCTGGCCTCAGCAGAAAAGCTGTAGAAATCTGTTCAAATCTAATACAATGTGGGAGCATGCAGCTGAGGAGCACAGCAAAGGAATTTTTTACTTTTTTCCTGCACATAAGGCAAGGAGAAAAAAAAATATAGTTTTTTATAAAGACCAGAATTATTTGAACATAAATGTGCTACAGGAGCTAGGTCTATAGACAAAAACTCAGAGGAACAGATGAAAGTGTGTGCTGTAGAGCACTGAATAGATGCACAATGAGAGGCCATCTTTGCTGCCCCATCTTTGGAGGCCAGGCAGGAGGGACCTGGTCCTGCTCACCGCTGAATTTGAAAGTGCTCATTTCTCTTCAGGATGCTGAGGTAGCATTCAGCTCCCCTATGTTTGGCTCTCCTGTATGTAGTGTTTAATTCCTTCCTTTCTTCTTTTTCCAGAGAGACACAATTAGAAATAACCCGTCAGAGTAAAATAACCAAAACTCACATTCTGTCTAAAAGTCTATTTCAAGAAGAAAGAAGATCGCGTGTGAAGAAAACGCTCACCAGTGAGGTTTGACATCAAAAGAATGTTTTGCATGGACTAAATAGAAGTATTCATTTTTCATACATGCACAGATTCACACTGACACCAGTTAGACTTTCATACGAGCACACTTTGTTTACTTAAAAGCTTGAAGGAAGGGAAAATGTCACAAATGCTCATGTAAGCCTGCATGTGCACCAATCGGACACATCCAGCATGGCTGTTTGTACAAGCAAAGATCTCCCAATAGGCCAAAAAGCGTTCGCATAAATCATCTGCCCAATCATTTAAGAGAATGAATAATTCATAGAAAGGCAAATGTGTTCACAAGCAATTCATATGAAGAGTTAGGAGCTATGTTCAAGGACTGGATTTGGTGTTCGCTGTCTCTGTGAATATGAACATGAACATGCTTTTCCTTGAATCCTGACTTTCACAAACCTGGAACAATTCTGTAGCTCCATCCCTCAAGATGTCACCGGTTGTCACCCATCCCGTGCTGCTCGTTCACTCCCTGTGCCTGTCCCAACAGATGAAACCTGCAGTGCCTCCCACAAGTGGTGGTGCTAGTTAGTACAACACATCTAAATTACTTAATGGGAGTAATTTCATTTCTTCTTTCTTCATTTCTTCTTTTTTGTAGCTCATGGTGGAGGCACAGAACTGGTATGATTGAGCCCACAAAGACTTATTTCTGTCTGTGTCCAGAGTATGTTCATGGGGTTTCTTTGTTTCTCCAGCTGAGAAACGGTGAAGAAGATACCGAGCAACTGGAAAGCTTTTTTGATATCTAGGTGGAACCTGGGCTTTATGTCAGCCAAACTCTACTCCTTACCTCCAGTCCTATTTGAATCTAAAGGTGATGGGGTAGTGCTGGGACCAACAGACAGGCAGATGTGCTCCCTGCAGTGCTGGCTGTGCTTTCTCCTGCCCCAAGCCCTTACCAGCACCACCAGCAGAGATAAGAGAGCTCTATCAGTGTCCCCTCACCCAAAGAAACAGCTCTTAGGATGGAGATGGCAGGGAACACCAGTCAGCCAGGAGACCTTCTGCTCTCAGGCACCCTTGATACCTTTAGTCACATCTTTTTGGAGAAAACGGGTGGTTTTTTTCCAGTGTCAGGCACAGCAGAACTGGCCCAGTTCTCTTTAGTCTTGCATGACATGCAAAATATAAATAGGAGCAAAAGGTTTCCTATAGATGTATCTCTGCCCTCAAAAAAAAATCATTGTGCAGCCTCAAGTAATGCTGCATGCTCAACTATCTATTCTGTTTTCCAGGACCCATTTACACGATCATTGAAGAGCTCATGAAGAGCTGTGGCTTCACTAGAAGATTTCAGATCCAGTCCTATCCTTGGACTGCAGGAGAAAAATACACCCCTTGCCCTGAGCCAGGGCAATGATCTTCACCAATCTAAGAGCCACACTTGTCCTGCCGTCCATCTGCACGACCGGCTGCTAACGCACCACGCATCTACTTCTCCCTCCATGTCTAATCCCCGGTGTTCAGAAACACTGATTACACTGAGAGCTGATGAAATATGATTACATTTTTCTCTTCATTAAACATGATATAGAATCATAATTCACACATATAAAATTGTTTTATTCCTTTTTCCTGTTTGCTTTGGAATTATTTCATGCTCTCGACAATGTAGGTTTAGCAATGTTGTCTCTTCTGCAGAGCCAGTCAGCCGCCAGTACCCTGCAATTTTAATGATCTAATCCGACAGCTAGCATGCTTTAATTTAAAGTTTTATTAACGACCGCTTTCTACCCTCAAAGACTATATTAAAATTTGTTAATGGAATTGGAGATTATAAATGCCCCACTGCAAGGCCCACTTGTGCTGTTCTGCACCACCCCCTTTAGAATTCAGAGCAATCCTATTAACTCTTCTTTATGTTTTGTATAGGTCATTTTGATTGCAGTTTTTTTGTGTACTTCCCTTATGAGATAGCGTTCCCTGAATCTAAGCATTTGAAAGAATATAATTTTACAAAAGATCACATATTTCAGATTCATTATCCTTCAATAGTGAGCTTAAAATTTAATTTCTTTGACTTATTGCAAATTTTTTGATTCTACCGGGAGAATGGAAATGAATTCCATGGGCAGCGTCACACCGTGTGACAGAAATGACAGAATCCACCCCAGCTGCTGTTGAAAAAAGGAGAGGAAGAAGAGGGAGGAGGGTGCAAGGACATGTGCCACTCATAGGCATAAAGCTGCAGGATCAGGACAACCAATCGTCCTGTAAACGCTTGGAAGTGTGAAGTCCTTTTCACAAAACACATCACTTTTTCACCTTCCCTGTTACCATGTGAAGGCGGCCTCTGTTAGCCTGGTTTTTTATAATGGGCATCTTGAGACTCTGCACTAGATGCCCCGGACTGCACTTGTGTGTCAGGGCTCCACGTTCAGTGTGCCATGAAAGGGATTCCCCCTTACCCATTATTTATTTTATTTAATGAGTCAGTAAAAGCACCCCCAGTCTCCTAATCTCTGCAGATCCCAGCACCAATGCTTATTGTTCGCAGCATGTCTCAGGAAATGCACTATTAATCATTTGTTGTATAGACTTAATTTCTCACAATTCTCCCCTCTTTATTTTCTGTTGCTATTGTTCCTTTCTCCTGCTTAAACATTTCAGCCACTCAGTGAAAAGGCAGAAACACAAGAAACCAAACAATCAATCAGTTCACCAGCTTCACAATGGGACTCAACAGGAGCAGCAGGGCAGCTGCCTGTTGTTTGAATATCACTCACCCGAAAGGCTTGGCCAGTGTACAGAAAAAGCAGTTATTCACAGGAAAAAGAGGTAGGTGAAGGACACAGAGGGGGATTTCTAAGTGGAAATTTTTACATTAGAGATGTTTACACTTGAGCTACTCATCTGGTCTCCTTTTACAGCTGATGAAAAGACATTGAAACGTAGGGTGCAACTTGTCAGACACATTTGAAATACCAACCTTAGGACAAAACGAACCAGCCATGCTGTGAAGTGCCCATTTCTCTCCAGCCTCCCCTAAAAATAGCCTGAAAAGTTGAGCAGGGTACAGTGTAGACCTCTAAAGCTAGGGAAAACCTACTGTCCACTCCGCAGGGAGTGCTGTGATCAGATCCCTAAGGAAAGAGTTTTCCCAGCTGGCAGGTAAATCCTACCACACCAATTCCTGGGTGCTCGAAGCTTTGTATGCCAACTGAGTGTAATCAGTGGCAGGGAAGAGCACTGGCTTAGGTGGATCATCCAAGAGCCATACAACCCCTTTTACAGCAGATTCATATGATTTATTGTTTTGCTACCTCCTCTTCGGCTGTGACAGCCCACGGTGCCAAACAAATCAGTGTTGCTGGTGGGTGGTCAGTTCCTCTCCATCTTCCCTTCCTCAACTTCATACTCATCATCCTTCATACTGTCATTCTGCACTTAAGCCCTTTGTACTGCTGATGAGTTCCCCTACCACTGTGGCAGTCACATATTCCGTCCTTGGATGGTTTTTCCCTGTCTCCACCACCATGGCTCTTGCAATGCACTCTAGGCCCTCCTCATTTCTGCCTTTTTCTTCTGAAATCCTTCCAAACTGTCAACATCTATGCAGTGTGAGGCCTCCAAACCACCTGTGACAAGGGTGAGGTTTGTGTTAGTGGTGTACCCTCCACTTGGGAATGCTCATGCTGCTTAGGGTCTAGTGTTTCCCCATACCTAAGTCCTGATCTAACTATGTTCCTCACAAAGTCATGTAGAGCTTCCTCTGCTTTCCTGTGCTTAGCCCATTTTTGGTGGCAAGCTATTTGCCATGGGGATGTGCAGCCAGTGTACACAGTAGAAGTGCAGAGAAAAGTCACCTGGACCTCCATACCTTGATGCTACGTGACCTAAAATCAAGGATACTGAAACGCTTAGTGGTGGGACATACAGCAAGTTGGGTATTTCTTGCTCTCAATGATGTAATGCTCCCACACATTTTTTCTTATTGCCAGCTCCTCCCCAGCCCTGGCAGCCCCATCCGTGAGTTTCATTGCTGTTGGATCTGTCCCATTTCTGCTCTGTGACCTTGGCTCCATTGGGCTGGCAGCTCATTACATGCTCAGGAAAGACGGAGCAGCTCACTGCATCAGGAGCATGGCTCACCAGCCTCGGCATCCCAGCTTGTACATCCCAGAACTCGTGTCCTGATTTAATGCTCTCACTCACACCTAACAGGCTATATTAAATTGGTATATTTGTTTCGTTTGCTGACTCCCTATACACGACCTGACCAGGGCACGGAAACAATAACACATGACTGCAGAATTCAAGTCAAGATGATGTGAATTGTGAGCACGCAGTTCAGAATTTATCTTTTGCGAATATTTGTGTGTTAAAGTTACAGATTTGCTTTTTCACCATATTTGCAATAGCACTGCTCAAATATTTGTGGAGACTGAACACAGCCTAATTGAAATTCAGTTGAATTCAAATTAATATTCATGCCTTTCTTTTTTTTTTCCCTTCCACTCTTCATTCAGCTCTAAATGGAAGCAGCTTCCTGCTGTGGAGGGGGCAGCTGTAAGCTGGTAGACTCCTGTAAGGGTGAAAACTTTGGCAATCCAATTTGAATTTCTTGAAGCAGCCGCACACTGGATGTCACTGCTATCTACATCGTTTGCATGTATTGACAGGCAGGTCCTGAGCTCAATCAGTTTATGCCTGTGTCGGATGGGTGCTGATTGCTGGAGATTTGCAGCACCTCACTCTGCATCGCTGCTCGCGCCACCTGCTCCTTCCTCCTGGCACCCAGCTCCCGTCACAGTGACGGTACCCTCTGCGCCATTGACGGCTGCAGCTCGCACCTCCATGCCTTCGCAAGGCTGCCCTCCAAGCAGCAGCCAACCTCCTGCTAATGCTAATTTAGGTCCTGCAAAAGGTATGAGGGTTGCCCGTCAACACAGAGGGGTTGGGGCTCCTCCAGGAGGGAAGGGCAGAGATTTGTGGCTCTGTGGAGGTGGAGAGCGACTTGGGGACATGGCGTACTTGTAGCTGCGCAGGAGCAGGTCTGAGCTCATTGGGACCCCAAGCCCATCAATTGCTTTCATGACCATTGATCATGTTATTTCTATCGAAGGTGAGATGGTATTTTTAGCAGAATGTGATGAAATGCCACACCTCTATAAAACATCGTTTCCAGACCTTATCCACTTTTCCGTGTCTAGTCAGGCTGCTGCTCTCTGTCTGCCACTAAGGAAATCTTGCACTGGGAGATTAGACATGCCTGGCACAGTAAAACCTTCCTCCAGTCACCCAGGAAACATAAGACATTTTTCTTCTTCTTTGGAAAAACATGGAAATTAAATTGGAAGCACTACATGGATGCAGCTCTACCCAAATAAACTCACAGACTGTCAGGATGCAGATGTTCATGCGGACTATTACTGCTCACATGCTTTTCAGAGCATCCCAGGTAGTCTGAAAGTGCTTTTCATCAGGTATTTATGGTCCCCAGTAAAGCACTAAGATAGAAATATTATAAACTACACATTCAACAAGAAAAATGCGGGACTAGCGAAAAATACCTAGAGGCACTGTGATTGCTTTGAAAGATCTTGGAATCATCTTGGATGATTTTTCCCAAAGACCATCTTTTACTACCACTGACCCGATATGTAGTCACAAATGCTGTTTGTTTTCCTCTTGATTTTTAATTTTTTTATATGCCTCATGGCTGCAACACCTAAAGGAAATGGATGCAGGTGCAGATACAGAGAAGGCAGCAGACCTAAGGCAAGAGTCCTTGCTGCAAAAAGACTTAATGACTCCCAAGCGTAGTACACCTTCCCTGCCTTAGCAAGGAGAACAGCATAAGACAAATTTATCATGCCTCTAAATACCAGCGTAGCTGAACATGGATTTTAAAAAGTCACCGTAGTGCTCCAGCCCCAGTCATGCCTCTGTGGCACATCATCACTACAAATCACGGTTAGGGTTTCCCAAGCACCATGTTTGCATTTCGATGCCGTAGCACATTGCTGGAGATAACTGTAATGCCCTCAGGCTGTAAAACTCAACATTAAATGCCGCAGTAGTGCAAAGGACAGCTGGGGGGGAAGGGATGCCCAGGATTTATAAAATACCCCTTTTTTGGTACTGTGATTTTATAACCAGGTTTCTTGTTTGGGTGGAGAGCTTTCACTCTGGTTGTGTCTCATCAAAGTCATTGTCTAAACCGGAGCACAGGCACCACTGGGCTGCATCAGTGGAGGGATCCTTCTAAGAGAAAACTCCCTCTGTCATCAAATGCTTCAGGGAAATATGCAGCACCTCTAAAGTAGGTTGTTTAGAGATGGCTTATCACCAAATAAACTTTCTCCTAGCTCCTCCAACATCTGTTCCCCTAGGTTCAGGGTTAGGATGGTGGCAGCACCGCCATGGTGAGTTGTCACATGCTGACAAGAGGTAATGGTCCCAAGGAAAGCAATCATCTGGAATATGTTTTTAATCATCTCACTAGCTGGCTGTGCATCTGGACATCTGGGCTTCCTCTGCAGCCAGAGACCTTTGGAGGAACACTGCTATGGCCATGGGGTAATTCAGGCTAGAAGGAACCTATGAGTGGCATCCAGCCTGACCCCATCCCACCTTTCTTAGATGCCTGTCTTAGAGTGGAAAGAAATGTTATTTGAAGGCACAGCAAGCTATCTTTTAGGAAGCAAACTTGAGGGGAATCGAATCATACCATGTACTGTGCCATAATATATGTGCACAAAGGGTTGAGCAGACAGCCTTAAATCTGAATAATTTTTCTGCCTCGATACATTTTCTATATTTCCACTTTAGCTAGTCTTCTTTCTCCTCTGAGGAAATTTCTAAAAGAGTGCCAGGCAGAAGGTGCAAGACTGAGACATCTCCTAAACTGCTGCCACCTGATATCTGTGATTCTGAAGTCCTGCAAATGGAAAGGGATCAAGACAGGGTAAAAGGAGTTAGCGAAGAGCAATCCAAGGTGAGGTGGATCCCCCCGTGTACCCTCAGCACCCATGCCAAATTTTAGAATTTTAATCTCTTTACTTTTGATTCTCGATGCTGTCAGCCTGAGGGTACGTGCCCGTGTACCCTCAGCATCACAAGGATGGAATGCAGCCAGCAGGAGCTTTGCCGTCCTGCCTGCACTGACCACTTCACCCATGTCTGTGGTACTGACGCAAGACTCACCAGGCAGCAGTTGCTGGATTTCTCAGTGTTTCTTTACAAAATACAGGAATGGCAATTGCTGTTGCCCTCCAGCCCTCTGATCCCGCACTTGCTTTGGCAGTGAGATGAATACTGCTGCAGATCACCCAGCAGCTCAGCCACTGTATTATTAGGTTTCTTCAAAACCCCTGAATGTCCCATCTAGACCTAGTGACTTAATATTTTTTAAATTACCTATTTGCACCAGCGCCTCTTCATTTGATACCTTAATCCTTAATAGCAACTCACCTTTATTACCAGAAAAGAGCAAGTCAAGAGCAGATTTCTCCCAACATCCCCCGAGGTGAGAACTTATGAAATGAAATCATTTCACTTCTCAGCTGTGTCCTCATCTTCCTTAATTGTTCCCTTTAACGCCTGGGGAGCCAGCAGACCTGTCTCATTCCTTTGCAGGCTTTCCTGTTCCTGGCTGACTTGAATTATCTATTGTTTGTTTTCATTCCTACCAAGTCTTGCTATTTCTTGCCGGCTTCCTGTTTCCCCTTTTTCATGCTGTATTTTCTGCCCCTGTTTATTGACCTCATGAAGATTGGATTTCCATTTTTTAAGGACCATTGTGTGGCCCAAACACCTTCCTGAACCCTGCCATTTACCTGTCTTCGCTCCTGCCTTCCTCCCGCGCTTGCTGATCAGACCCACACAGGCGGCTTGAGCCCCTTTGGTATTGTCAGGTCCTGGTACAGCTAAGCATATGCTGAAATCTCATTAATGGCAATTAAAGTTGAGCATGTGGTTAAGTACCTTGCAGGAGGTAGCTGTTTTGCTATGTCACTCCTTAAAGAGCATCCATGCCAAATTTCAGAATTTTAATCTCTTTACTTTTGACTCTTGATGCTGTCAGCCCGCTACCTCATTTTGTTGAAATCTCTCCATCTAAAGGTTAGCATCACTGTGATAGGATTTGATCCTCTTCTTTCCCAGGGATGATGAACATAATTACATTCTTAACAAGTGAATTAAATTACAGCACGATTTCTTTAACAATGAGTGCTCTCCCCACAATGTGCTGAAAGTGTCGCTGAGCTGATCGTGCGCAGAAGCCTGCTCCACGCTTCAGAATGAGTGAATTTTTTAAATTCTATTCCATGCATTATTGGGACTTTAAAAATTATGTCTTATTCATCTATTGATGACAGTGGCCTCTTGGGTGTAAATTGAAGCAATTACGAAGGATCATGCAAATTAATCAATTATTTTCAGATTATTACATTCAAGCAGTAGTCTTGCTCTTCGATTTAGTTAAACTCTGCCTCTGAGTCAATTTTCAAACCTCCAAATTAAGCTATTTATTAGCTAAGAAGATCTGAAAAAAAAGTTGTACTCATGAATTGAATGGCAGAAGGGGTCATTTTAAAAAGGGTATAACACATAAACTGCAATATTTAAGAACGTACAAAAGTGCCGGTCCTGACCCCAGTATGAGTGGGATGTTTGGGATCACGTAAAACATGGCGACATAATCCCAACTCCACGCACAAATCTTAGTGCAGCTGCAACATTGAAGTTGCAGTGCTTCGGTGGAGAGTCCTGATGCTGCTGGGAGGTGAGGGACAAAGGGGACACCAGGGGCCAAGGGGACATGATGCACTGCGAGTGCGGTGGGATAGCTGCCCTCTGTTTCTGCTTGCCCCGTGTGAACGCTTCAGGAAGTGACCTTGTCATCAGCGCTGACATTTTGTTTGCTGAGAGCCTATGGTGGCACCAGGGTTGGTGGCACCAACCCTGCACCCCCAGGGAGCCCCGGTCTGGGAATGGGACCCCCTCAAGTGTCACAGACACGCCTGTTCCAGCTCCTACTTTCCCTTCTGCAGCTTTAATCCCTGCATTTGAAATTGTCCATCCATAATGGATTATCACAGCTCTTCCAGACTAGCCCAATTAATGCAAATACCAATGATAGCTAAGAGGAAATAAAATGAGAATAAGGAGGTGAGCTGAGGAGCTCCTCGCCTGCAATCTCAGCCCCGTGGATGCTGTGCAGGCAGGAGCTGGCAGCGCTGCAGCCCGCTGGCACCAGATGGGGAAGCTGCCCAGGAGCAGCCACAGGCTCTGCTTGTGGTGGGGCAAAGCCCATCGTTCGTGCACGCTCCCGTCCTCTGCCCACCATTCAGGCAGAGGGGTTACAGGGTGGCTGAAGGCTTTTGAGTTTTAATTTAAGTGATTCTAAACCAGCTTTGGGTTTATAGCTAATAAGACATTAGTATGCTAATTAAATTATCCATGGAGTGGTATAAAGAGGCCTTCCTGAAGTTTAATGGCTGTGTAAAAGGTAACTCTACTTGTGATGTAATTAATTCATGGAACAATAAATGTATAATTAGATTCTTATTAATATCAGAGAGGCTTTTCCTGCATTAGGAATGAGATGGAGGGACTGGTCATTTTTGCTTTTGACGTCGAAGAAATAAAATGGCAGGTCCTGGCTGCAAAGCACCTCCACCCTTGGCAGCACCCCTGCATCCACATCTTCTCTGACCTGATCACCAGAGCCCGCAGAGATTCACCACCTACAGAGAGCTCCCACAGCCCACAGGCTTCCTCCCAGCCTATAGCACGGGGCCAAAAGGAAGCACCCACGCAATGACCTTTCCCATGCATGCTCTCCTGGGACTGCTCAGATGAGGGATAATTCATTTTTTAAGAGCAGTAGGACAGAGGAGCTTCCTCAGAAAAACCAACCCTGCTGTGGACTCAGGTGACCAGGAGAAAAAAAAAAGTGACCCCTCTTGAAAAAGCAGGTGCTTCACCTAATCCTAAGTCTTCTGCAGGGCTGTAAAGTCTTCCAAGTACAGAGAGGGATGGAAACTTGTGTTTCTTTGCTGGAAAGTGAGAGGTATGACCTCACAGCTTCATGAAACCTCAGAGGAGCTGCTGCTGTCTGTCAGCAGAGCAGCTCCCCCAGCATACATGCTGCGATCTGCTCTGTAAAGTCCTGGATGGGTCACCCCACCAGCTGCTCCGCTGACCGGCCAGCCCCATAGCATTTACGGAAATCTGCCATACCCGAGGGATTTCTAAACTCACAAGCTGAGTTTCAATTGCATATCAAGGGGGAAGAATCAGTTTTTAAGCAGAGTGCCCCAGAAGTTGAAGGGTCAGGCATCAGGGAAAAAAAAAAGACCTTTACTGTGCCTTCACCCACCATGTCCTCCTCTCCTAGGCTGCTCACAGCCAACACAGGGGCTTTCCCAGGCACTGGATTCCCACCCCGGCCCTCCCTGCAGTCCCTTGGACCTGCAGGCTTTGGGGGCCTCCCTAGGCATCCCCTATCACGCTGGACCACCCTGCAGAGGTGGGACTGCCCCAGAGGAAAGAGCTACCCACCTTGCATGGGCTTCTTCATGGTCAGAGGGGTGCAGTAAATGCTCTGACAGCAAACAGGTCAAACCTACCCTCTGGCTCGGTCCTAGCTGCAGGGAAAAGGGTCTTTGCATGGGAGGACACCGTTTCCGGCTAGTGCCCTGCCAGGCTGAGCTGCTTCTACTCCAGCTCAGCATTTCTCCTGGCTGTGGGTACCACCTCTCTGTCCAGGGAAATTGCCTCCACCTGCACACAGACATGTCTCCTCACCCACCGTCTGCCGATGGTCCAAGCAATGCCAAGACAACAGGTCTCACCACGCTCAGAGCAGACTGGCCAAAGCCCACAGCACCAGCCATCTGCCTCCAGGAGAAAAGACGACATGTGGGTGTGCATTCCCTCTTCCAGAGAGAGTTTTGCACAGAGTCAGCATAAGGGTGAGCCCCAAAGCTCCTCTCTGAAGCCTAAGGTTTCTATGGTAAATGTGACTTGCACCAGCTCTAGTCTTGGACATACCTTTCTAGAAAGGCAGATGAAGGTCAACAAATTCCAGCTGAACTCTTTGAAACCAGCCAGAATTTACTGGGGATCTCATGAGAGGAGAGGCAGAAAGCCCAGGGCAAATGCCACAAGTGAAAGCCAAATCTGGTATTTATAAGGGAAAATAAACTGCTGAGTCTGCATCCAGGGAAGAGGAACGGCACCTGTGGGTGGTGGGGAGGTCCTGGGATGACAGGCATCGCGGGAGCATCCGGGGGTTTGCTGTGATCCAGCCGCTCCAGGAGTGAGTCAGCATCCCTGGAAATCCTGCTGCTAGCCAGGAGATGAGTAACTACATCTCATCAAACACAGCTGGTGAGTTTATTCAACAAGGATGCAGGACAGGAAAAAATGCAATGTCTTTCTCATGCTACCAGACCACATTGCCACTTGCAGTTCCTGCTGGTTGATGCTACTTCCCAAAAACACCTCTACTGTCCTGACGGTGACCTGACATGGCAGTGGTGCAGAAGAGGGCTAGGCATGTTCCTAGACAGTCCCATGCCATCAGGGGCTGTTTTGTTGGTGCCAGGGCTCCAAGCCCACGCTGTGCTCCTGTAGAAATACCTTGGGGGAAGCAAGGGGATTCCAGCAAGACCAGCCCCCTGCAGAGCCTTTGCTCAGCTTCCTGCCCACAGCCCCACTGTTGGGCAGTCAAGGCTGGTCATTAGCAATTAATTGCTTTTGTGGCTTGTTCATTACAGCATCTTACCAGACCCGTGACACAAAAGCTGAAGGTTACCCCCCTGCAGGTGGCTGAGTCAGCCTCACAGCTCACTGCTCCAGAAAGGGGAAATCTCATGCTCCTTCCAGTTCCACTCCTCCCTTGTGCCTCTCAGCATGCTCAGGGGAGCCAGGCAGATGATGTTCGCATGGGTAACAGTCAAAGAAAAGTTTGTCTTTTCACGAGGTCAGCAATGACAGCACCTTATCGCACGGCCAGAGCACTGTCCAATGCAGCTCGTGGGGGAGGAGGATAGCAGGACATCTTCTGTGGTTGCAGCTCAGTGGAGCTCATGCAAACGTCCTTTGAGTTGTAACCTGCAACCTGTTCCCAACTCAGCAAATAGAAAATCAAAACAGGACAAGTGACAGCCATCAGAAATGCCCATTTTGAGGACATTGATCATACCAAACCTCGCAGAGTCCTGCCAGCGATGGGGAGGCAACAGACTGAGTTTTCTCCCCAGTGCAGACAGCATGGTGCCTGCTGTCCTCTCCGCTCCACACCTCCTGCTTCAGCAGCTTCCCTGGGTGACTCCTCTGATCCCTGCTCTGGGCAGGTGTCATTTCTGGAAGATAACCCCCTAGAGCTAGGTCCCAGCATGTTGACAGGGCAGCCTTTGGGGTAGTGTTTACTCCGGAATTCAGGCTGCTGCTTGCAATGCCTAGTGGTTCTCAGCCCTGGGGAAGAAGAAATAAGCCAGAGGCACATGACGTCCTCAGTAGTTATCAAAATTAGAGGGGTTTGTAGTTAAGCGTGTACCTCTTCATTTTTTTCTGACCCTGAACTCAGCTAGATCTAAAGCTCACTCAGACTGTGAGAAAATCAACGGTATTGCTGGGCACAGAGTGCAACAACGGGAGGCAAAGTTGGCTCCCGAGACCCACCGTGCCATCAGCATCCTGGCAAAAGCCCAGGGCTTGTCCAGGAGGGTTTGGAGCAGGTGGGCTTGCATAAATGTTTACAGAGTACATATCAGATCAGAGACAGGCTCTCATTCAGGAGGATATCTGCAGAGGGATCGATTGCCAGCTTCCTTCAACACTGTCCCAGGACTAGCTCCTCAGAGATACAAGGGATGCTAGTGTGGGATAAATTCCTGCCCTGATAGCTATGTGGCTATCAACGGCAAGAGCAATTCCTGGCTGCCAAGCAACCTTGGTTTTTCTTTTTCTTTTCCCTTTTTTTAAATTTCTCTGTCCCCACTAACAAATTATCCTGTTAGGACATAGCTGTATTTTCTGCTTTCAGAGTCTTTCCCTTTTCTTTCCACAGAAAGCCTATTCAGGCAGATTTTTAAAAAAACTATTACAAATCCCCGGCAAATCATTCCCCCATCTCAGACTTGGGCGGAGAGGCAGCATTCATTTCCTTTCCATCTCTGCACACATAAAACACTTTCCAGCTCTGGTCCAGCCCCAGCTGATTCAGTGAGCTGGAGAAATGTGCATTCAGACGCGAGTATGAGCAAAGAGTGCCCGCGGCTGAGGCAGCCTGGGAATGGCACTGGCGGGGAACAGCTCTTGGGCAGGGACGGAGCTCCTGCATGACGTTCCCTGCTTCGCTGCAGGGAGGTGGGAGCAGGTGCTGCTCTCATCTTCAGGCGGTTTCTTTGCCCCTTGAAAGTGGCTTTCATGGCATTTCTTGGTTGGTCTCTACAGGCTTCCTTGAAGAAAAAGGACGGAGCAGGAGTTGGTTTGCTGCCTGCTGCTGAGCACCCCCTCCACCCCATCAGCACCCACTCTCAGGGAGGCAGGAGGAGCAGGAAAAGCACCCGCAGGGTCTCTGGCCCCAGAGAGACACCCCACTCCTGAGCTGGCAGGGAGCGGGAGCAAGCCAGATGGAAAGTGCCTTTCCCCAGTCCGCTCTGCCTCCCTCATCCCATCAGCTGGGGCTCTGCCACACCAGGCGGGGAGGGATGGCACCTCTGTGGCTCTTTCCCAAAGCTGTCCTCTACAGTAATAGATTTATTTATCTAATTTTTGGTTTCTTTCTACTGCATGGTCAAACCGTGGAGCAGGGCCGCTTGGACTGGTAACTGCCCAGCACACCTTCCTGGGGTCATTTTCACCTGACTGAGCTCATCTTCTCCAGAGGCACAAGAAAGCTTTCATGACAGTGCCATGTCAAGGGCTGTGCTGAAATTCAGGTAGATGAAATCTATTGCACTTTCCTTCCATTTCAAAAATAAATAAATAAATCCTTTATCTTCCCAAAAAGAGACAGCAGCTTTATCTCACTTGATCTCCTTCTGGTGAAGCCCCATTACATTTTATTCCATTTCATATTTATGTTCATGTACCTTTCTTCCTTTTCTGTTACCGTTTCCCCTGTCCCAAACCCTACATATTATTTTAGGCCAGCACAAAGGCTGGCAGGACTTTGGGGTTAAATTTTTCTTCTTCCTTAGCAGCAAGGCATTTGTTCTTCAGTCAGATGCCACTAATTAGATTATATCAGATTTATCAAAAATACTTCCCTCTTCCTCCATGCACCTGTGACCCCATTCTCCCCTTTGCGGCTCCTCTGCAGCCCCTCTGTGTCCCTGCACTGACTGCACAGGGGAAGTTCAAATATCCTCAGGGTTTCCAGTCCTCTGTCACTAACTTTAAAAGCCATCTACCAGGGTCTCTCTTTCCATTGCTTGTTGTGACTCCCTTGCCTGCTGGCTTGTCTGCAGATCCAGGTGAGATGCCGCTCCTTCTCTGCATGGCACAGGGGAGATTGTCTCTACTTTTCATAACAGCCACCGTGAGCTGGACTCTCATTTGGAAGAGACTTTCTTCCTTGTTCCTGCAGGGAAATTAATTTCTCTTAAATGTGCTGATGTGCAGATAATTCGCCTGTGGACCCAGCAGATTTGCAGTCAGCAGGCTGCCCTGGTCAGTGCCAGAGAGCAGAGTGTCATGCCAGGGGATGTCTAACGTCTTCTGAGTGATGGGGCTTTGGTCTTGGAAAGGCACCCGATGCTATCAATCCTTCATGAACTCTTCTGGAGACAGCCTGTGGGAGAGGCAAGGAGCAAGTAGCAGACAACCACCCTGGCAGTGGGGAGAGTCACAAGCAGGAGCCCTCCTCTCCACCACGCAGTTTTGGTCTCAGTGCGCTCAACCCTCTCCCCAGCAAAGGGCTTTTTGCTCTTCATCTGGTTTCTAACACACCTCCCGTGAACAACCCGCAGTGGCAGCCCATACACAGGTCCTGCAGACCGCTGGCTTTGCAAGATGGGCTTCAACATCACAGCTCTGAGAGAGGAAAGCTGCACTGACCCTCGAGTAGGATGAAGTCCCTGGGGAGACTGGCCAAACGTCTGTCAGTAACAGCTCTGTAGATTTTCTCACCCAAACAAACCAACTTTTAGAGATCCTCTGGAAATAGCAGCTGACTCTCAGTCAGGAAGCCAGCTCAGCAAAGCCCTCAACACTGCCGGTTTTGGACACCGCAAAGTGCCTCTGCCTCTACAGATTTCCACTTACCCGGATGGTCTTGTCTGTAGCATCATCACATCTGGTAGATGCTGTTTCCAATATCTCTCGAAGGTGACTCTCCCAAGAATATTGGGATTTCCATGTTCTCAGCGAGCTGCTTATCCAAGGAAAAAACAACACAGGTGCAGTCCCAGCCAAGCCCATCTATTCTTCTACCTGGAAACACCACTCTAAGAAAGTGGAGAAACAAAGATGCACAGTGTAAATATAACTAGGTTATGAATTACTCTTCAATTTTCTGGCACCTCCACGACTGCCTCTTTTGCTTAAAGTGAACCCAGCTGGGAAACTGAAGAGTTACCTAAACATCACATCCCCTAGCTTAGCAGCATGGAGGCAGGTTGAGACACACTTCTCGTGTTTGCATTTGGGCTGCCCTTAACTTCTGAGCGCAGCCCTAAATTCCAGCTAGCCTGAGGAGAAGTGGTTGTTATGTGATCTTCAATTAAGAGATGTTAATTGGCAAGTTACCCCCTGACTCCTGCTCTCAGGGTGCCCAGGTACACAAGACTCAGTAGGCTACACTGAAGGTGTAGAGACAGAGTTGCAGGGTAACCTGGAAGGCAGTGGGAGAGGACCATCACCCCAGAGGGTGATTCCTACAGAGAAGGGTCATACCAAAGGCAGAGAAAGATACAGGTGTGTGGGAAGGCAGCACATCCCCCTGTGCCCAGCTGAAGGGAGAGGAATGCTGATAGAGCAGTCCCTGCCACAGCTGATCAACAGCCATCTGAAATAAAGACCAGAGCAGAAATCCATGTACTCACTCTTGTTATTCAGGTGCACTTATCCTGGTGAAGCCCTTAGTCCATACAGCATTGTGTTTGGTGCTGCTTTGTGCTCACTGTTTTGGTTTGAAGAATCCACAACAATTTATTGTCCTTTAGACAATTATTCTGTCACCCGATGACCACTCCCCACCTGGGAAGGGGAATCAGGAAAAACCAAGGAAACCTGAGGGTTGAAATACAACCAGATTTAATAGAGTAAGATTAAATGGTTAACATTAATAATACTAAAGAATGAATATTGATCCTGATACCAATATAAAATATGCAAGGATTATACTCTGCCCATTCTATCCGTAGGAAGCCATGCACTCCCAGCAGGGGACAGCAAATGTTGGACACTGCGAGTGCTGCGGCTTCGGGAGGAAGGGAAGGGTTCAGGGCACCAGCACCAGGGCAAGAAGTTCTTGGGATGGCAGCCATCATAGAATAGGAAAACTCCTCATCAGACTTCCTAATTTCTATTGAATGTGCTGGTCATGGTATGAAATAACCCTGTTGTCAGCTTGGGTCAATTGCCTGGGTCTCGGTCCTCCTCATCCCCGCACCTGGTGAGCTCAAAAACACTGAGACCTTGAAACCCACATACTATAGTTGGCTATAAAGTAAATATTTTTACAAATTCAGACACTACAGTCTTCTAAAAATGCAGTTTTCCCTAGCATTAGAAGAGACCTTACTGTAAAGTAAAATTACTGAAAGAGAAATTAATCCCATGTTGCTCAAACCAGAACATTCACTGACCTTAAGAGCTTGCTGAGTGACTTAAAGTTGATGTTGAAAGAAGTTACACGGGTAGGTAGAGCATGTGGAGGAAGTAGCTGGATGCTATGGTGGGTAGATGAGATCTTCTCCCTGGACACCAGAGCTGTAAAAGCCATGCGTGAAAAGAGTAATGGTTTATTACCAAAAGGTGGGAATCCTCTATCTCTGGGCTTACTCTTAGGTATCCAAAAGAAGGATGGTGTACAACCTGCGACATAAAGGATTGTCCCAGCTACACAGCCTAAGAGCTGGGAACTGCTCCATCAACAATACGGTGTCCCTGCTTGACATGACGAACAATGAAGGGAATTTCAAGAACAAGGTAATACAGACCCCGTCAGGGAAAGAGCTGGGGCTTTTTTTCCCAGTAATTGGACAAAAGATGTTTGTTCTACTATGAGACCTCATGGCAGCAGTCAAAGCAGGTGAAACTGAGTTTAATGTTCTCATTAAGGCATTGAGATATTTTTATTCACCTGAGAAAAATATCTTTTCTAATAGGTTTTGAGAGTCTGGGGTGAAAAGTTCTGTGAATAAAGAGCCATCTAAAAGGTTTCCCTTTCAAGTGCTGGTGTGCTTCTGCCCCCCTCCAGGTCGCTTGGCACTGGGGGCATACAGGTAGGTAGCCAGCAGAGGAGGAAGCCCCGGACCACACAATTGTGAAAAATACTCAAAAGCAGTGCAAACAGGAGCACAGATTTCTGGGTGGTGGCCACTGAGGATCTACAGCACTGTCACAGAGCCCATTTTAAGTTGTCACATGAAATGCTTTGAATAGACAGGCTGCCTCTCCAGAAAAGATCAGCTTTGATCCTGTTGGGGAATCAAGCAGCTATTGCGAAGATGCAAATTTATGAAATTCCAGCACCTGGTGTGTTCACGCGTAGGGAGTATATTAAGAAATCATAACATCTAAGAGCACTCCCAGCAGTGGGGAACCCGACCAAATTGTTACTGTGTGCTCCCTTCCCCAGAATCAGCAAGATCTGAAGATTTTGCTGAGCTCCCTGCCTCTCAGCTCCTGGTACAGGCACTGAGAGACCACAACAGCTCAGAGAGCTGCTTTGCAGTGGGTCTCCCTAGACATCTTCCATATACCCCCCTTGCCCCTTCTGATGGATTTCTAAACTCAAAAGCTGGGGTTTGTGGAATATCAAGGGGAAGGCTTCACTTTGTAAGCAGAAATCCCCCAAAGTCACAGAGTCTGGCAGTAGGGAAACAAAAAGGCTTTTTGCTCAGCTGTCTCGTCGGCCACTGCGTCCTCAGAGAAGGGTCTTCCTGTCCTGCTGTGCTCACAGCCAACATGGGGGCATTGGGTTCCTTCCCCAAACCCCAAGGGAGCTGCCTGTTCCCTGCTCCTTCTCATGGTCCCCAATGGTTGCCGGCTTTGGGGGTCTCCGTGGACATCCTCCCCACCCATCTGTCCCCACCATAGAGGGGACCGCCACCTCCCTTGAGCACAGCACGCCCTGAGAGCCATGCAAGGCAAAGGACGCACAACAGGTTACCTTCTGCCAGGTCCTCCTGAGAGATCCCAATGCACAAAGTGTGGGATCCCAAGGCTGGTCATGCTTGACCAGCTTCACTAAAACACAGTTAGAAAATGTAACTGGTAAACAAGCCATGTGGGGACACTGGCAGCAGCCAGAAGAGCAGCTAGGAAACAGTTGGAAATGTTTGGATCCTGGGATATGCCTCGTACCTCATGTTCTCCTCTCAAGGGAAGAAAACCTCCAGAGGAAGGAAATGTAGCTTTTCCATTGAGTACCTCAGTACAGACATTATCAGTCCATGGTGGGGCTTGCTTGGCACCTCTTTCAGATAGGGAGTAAATGTGCCCAAAGGGTTTAGAGATGCCCACTTGCAGCTTAGCTACCGAAAAGCTCCATGCAGGATCTGCATGCCCCATTGCAGGCACTCTGCCTCCCAACAGGCTGCTCTGAGCCTCCTCAAAAGCCAGACCACTCAGGGTGGGTGGGATGCAAAGGGCAAACCTCCCTCTGCTCAGGAACACAGCAGGTGGAGACCAACTGCTCTCCAGGATGGATGGTTGGAAAGAGACTTTGCCAGACAGGTGACCCCATGGAAGACCCTCTTGTTCTTGTTCCACGGGTGCGAAGGGCAACCGTCTTCTCCCACCCAGCTTCCAGGATGACCGAACACCTCTTGTGCACTCAGGCAGCCACCCTGGCCCTGATCCCAGCTGCTTTTTCAGAGGGCACCATCTTCTTACTGGCATGCGTTAACATCCGTGCCTTCTGGAGGCACGGTGGGACTGATTAGCTTTTGCCCTGCAGAAAACAAAGTGGACTCGCTGTAACCTTGTGCTTTTTCTCCAGGAATGGACTTGGCCCATGTTTTGTAAGCAGAGAGAGCAAGCACGTTGGGAAGCACTTGCTGCTGAACCCACACTGATATTATTTGACCTTGGAGCAAGGTCAGCCTGTGTTGCCCCTGCACATAGCTAGGAAAGGCAAATCCACGGTGTTCAGCAAATCTCTTCGTATAACAGGCTCATTTCTTCTCAAGAATTCATTTCAGAGGGATTCAGTGGCATTGACAGAGGTGGCACTGGTAATTTCACTGCTCATATTCAGGATGTAGCACTTCATCCTTTGCCCTACAAGTGGGTTACCCTGTGAATTGCTCTGTGCTTCGAGTTGCAGTCTCTGAATTATTTTGGCTGCGGGACATGGGCTGTTCACCAAAGCTCAGCCAGCTTTGAGATTGCATCGGGGCTCACCAGCAGCACAGGGAGCTTATAACTCCAACACTCGTTTCAAGCTACTGTGGCTGCAAATGACAAAATCCTCAGAAAGCTTCATGTGGGTGCTAGAGCTCCTGACATAAGCTCTGAAGAAAACTGAGACCTCCAACACAGCACAGCAGATGCATAGTATGTCACTGAATCCCTAGCAGGTTAAAAAAAGAGGGAAAAGGAGACGAAATGGTACTCCTTATTTTTGCTGGTATGAGGAGCTGCTTGGTGAAAAGAAGGGGTTCTGGTTGAGGCACAAGTCTGTCACACATGGGGTCTCCCAAGGCTCATGCAGATGCATGTAGCCCTTGCTCCCAGCACAGTGCAAAGACCCTGCGGACAAACCCCAGCTGGTTCATGCTCCAAGCTGGTTGAGACCTATCCTCAAATATACAGCTCTTCACATGCTAAGTAGAGAGATCTGGCACAGGGGCAAATGAAGTGGAGACGGAAACCCCACTTAGACTTGGCTGAAAGGTCCCAGGGACCTCTGCGTGGGAGCTCACCAAGGGTTTAACAGTGGCTGCAGGTGGTTGCAAATCCTGCATAGCAAGCAGGTTCCTGGGGTGCAAAGGGACCCACCCTCACCACTTGTGCAGGTATTTGGAGCTAGCATCACTTTTGACACTGATGGACCCCCTGAATGGGGGAACTTGGGCTCCCCCAGTTATCACTGGAGAGAAAACAGGAGACCTGCAAGGCAGCATCTCTCCAGAGCCACCTGGTCCATGCTTGCCACTTGTTTCTTGCTGTGTCCCTGTTGTTGCTAATCCCTTTCTAAATACATTGGCTTAGGTGGACTAGCAATCTTGTAACCTCTCACTAAACATATCTGCCCACCCCTCTCTCTCCAGCCAGTTTGTCTGGTTTGGGTAGGACCGGCACAGCATTTCTCTGCTGCATTCAGAGTCCGCACCACAGGTCCTGCATTGCTCAGTGCCCAGGCTGCCCCGGGGCAGGCCTGAGGGAGCTCTTCCCCGTGTAGGCATGGGAGACATTTCCACCCGTTGTCCTAGTCTGCTTGGGGCAGCTGATGACCTGGAGGGCTCTGTCATGAGAAGCCCCTTGGGGTCCCATTTATTTCTGCAGCAAGACTTGAACTACGATTGCTGTTAACTCCAGCCGACCAAGGATTCAGGTAATGGCAGGCTAAAGTACATGGTGCAGCCTCGGGAGGGAAGCGGTTTCAGCAAGCACATTACTGCATGTTAAGCCCTTGCTATCCCTGCAGCTTCATCCCAGGAGGACTGCTGGCAAGCGGATTTCACAATTACAGGAGCAGAAGACGGAGCTGAGGGCTCCTGAAACACAGGCTTGTGCTTCTGCTATAATGAGCTGACAGGCAGCACACCTCTCTTCCTTAGCCATTTACCCCATATAAACAGAAATCTGCTCCTCTAGTGCTGCACAAGATCCAATGTCCCAGCCCCACACATATACATTGCCCTGTCACACCTGGACAGAGGATCCACCTGTCCCCGGTGTGATGGAGCCACAGCGGGAAATGGAGATGGCTGATCTCATGCCACATGCCAGCAAGGTCAGAGCTGCCAAACATCCCAGTGCTCACCAGCTTCCTCACCAAGAAACGTGATACGCACAGAGAGTCTCTCTCTGGTCCCTTTGGAAGGACAGAGCGTTAAGACAATGTGTCAGAGCAGTGGAGACAGTCCCAGGAGGACAAGTTTGGGTGGACCAGCCCAGAGGCACTTCCAATGAGTGCTCCACTCACGGCACAAGCTCAGTGGGAAGCAGATGGCAATACCAGATTTTCACCCGGTGGGTCTAACACATGAAAAACACAGGAGCCTAGAAAACAACCCAGGAGCGGGCCAGCTGCCTGACTTCACATCCTGGGCAGCGATGAAGTCAGTGGCCTCTTTCCAAGCTGACACAGCCCATGCCACGGTGATGAGGCTGGAGGTTATGGCTTTGACACAGCATGAGTTAACAAAATCAGGCTGTCCCCTATGCCATCAAGATGGTGCCCCCTTCTTTTGCTGTAAGCTGTGTTCCTCGTATCTTGGCCACATTCCTCAGCAGGGTCCTGCTGTGACAAGGAGCAGGGAGCCCTGAGAATAAGCGGGCATGGGATCTCCATACTGGGGGTCCCTGCTCTGTGCTGGGCTCCCACGCTCCCTGTCCCTTGGCAGTCATGGCAGCAGCAGGCTCTGAGAGCTGCTCCCAAAACCCACCCCACTCCTTTGGGTAACCATTGCACAGCACAACACAGCTGCAAGGATTACCTAAAAATAGTAAAGCACAATGTCAGCTGTGAGGCATTTCCTCTTCTCTCCCTTCCTCCAGCCTCCTGGTCTGTCTCTCCTGCTGTCCTGTCCTCCTTACACCCTCCAGCTCTTCCTTTTTCTTTCTCAGTTCCCAACCCCCCCATGCCATGCTCAGAACTGGGCAGCCCCTGCACAAGTCCTGTCCTCATCTCTCTGCTGGGCCTGTTGTTTTCCATTGAGTTTCTCAAGGTCCCTGGGACCCAGCACTGTACACGTCATCTGAACTGCATCCTTCTTGGGATTCAGGCGAGTAATAAAGGCCTCTTCCTGCCCCTACCATGCAATTCCTCTGGGTCTGCAACTCACAATAGCAGCAACTACAAACTCCTATCTGGTAGGCTGAGCGCTTTCTGCCTAAGGCTATTGCTCTCCAGGTGTTTCACTCCCATTGAATTTGGCTTGGTGTTATTTTCCCCACAATAAGGGAACTGCATTCATTGGGGCAGTTTGCATTGTCGCTTCCTGCCCACAGCTCCAGTCTCTCCAGGTTCCTTTGTGTTTCACATCACACTGGAGTTTGCATGTTCTCCCAGTTAAGATTTATCTGCAGATGTAATTGGTGAGCTGCTGACTCCCCTCCTTTACAACATTACTGCTCCACCAGTCTGAATTTAGCATCTCTTCCCAAACCATCCCCCCCTGTCGTTACTCCTGACTATCAAGAGACATCAAAATCCTGTTGAGATCTGTACACAGATGAGGAGGTTAACCCATAAGCCAAGCCACAGAAATTATTTATTTCCATTCCTCCTATTTTGAGCAACTTTATCAAAGATGCGCCTGCTGGTTGCCAGGCTGCAAACTGTGTTTCAGTCACACCTCGAGCACGGCTGAGATACAGCTCTCAGCACCCAACACCACCAGCTTTAGTCTCCAGCATCTTTGCACCAGGCTGAGTCCCGTTTCCCAAGGTACCCGACTCACCTTTCCTCCTGAGATTTGCTCTTGACTCCAGGCATTACCTAGCACTAATCTGAGCCACTAGACTATCTTGGGATGAGAGGGTCAGGTACTATAATGGTGAAAGGCAAGCAGGCAGCAAAGAGTTAAAATTCTGCGTTCCCAACAGGGCCCCTAGCACAGCGCGTGATAAGCAAGGCTGGAGTCTGGAAGAGTTTGTACCAGGATTTTCGGAGCAGCTATTATTTCCAAAAATACGAAGTCATTCCTTTGAAGAAAAAAAAAAAAAGAAAGAAAGAAAAGAAAAACAACACAAGAGCTCTAATCTCCTCGCTGCAGAGTTTCGCCTTCTGCTTCTCAGTCCTTCTCCCAACACACTGCCAGCACCGAAGAAGCTGGCGGGAGGGGGAGCATGCTGCTGTCCTACTCGCCAAAGGTCTCCCTCGGCGCTGCCAGCGTGGCCAAGGATGGCAGCAGCAGAGCTGGGGGACAGGGAAGGGCTGGCTCCCTGCGCCAGGACCACAAAGGCTGTTACAGCCAAAGCCAAATGAAGATGATGTGCAACTCCTGTGCACCGAAGCACACACGTGACTTGGGCTCGGTGAGGACCGCTGCTCAGTGATTCCCACGCTTCAGCCACTCCAGGCCAGCTTCAAGGAGCTCCGCAAAGAGGATCTGAGCCATGCGAAAGCTCTCCATGCGCAGGGCTGCGCACCGGCTCAGCCTCCCCCACAGCTCCTCTCAGAGCCGCACAGCATCGCCTTTTCTGTTCTTAACACTTGAAGTTCACAAGGAGGGGCAAGGACTGACTCAGCACAGGCTGTGAGCACCCCTGTGCTGCAGCATCCCCAGGTGACCGCTGGGATGCTTCTCTCTGCCCTGCCCACTGCTCCCTTGGAGGTTGTCCCCACAGCCAGGAATCGCTGCCCACGGCTAATTTGGCTGTGGAAGAGCCAAACTGCTGGGTGGAGGAAAGAGAGGCAGAGGTGTCCCCAGCTCCAGTCCCAGCTTTGTCTCTGTGGTTACCTGGCCATGGGCAGCACCAAGCTCTTTCTCATAAGGACATCTAGTGGCACCATGACAGACGGCAAGCTTAACCTTGGCCACTCCACATGTCTATTTTTTTCCCCAGACCCTCCTAACCTCTCCCATTACCTCTTGCTATCCATCTGCACTCTTCTTAGTTTAGGGCAGGGGCACAGCTGGGGTGGGTGGAAGTCAGGATCCCACCAATGGTGCCCCCAGGAGACCCTTGGAACATGGCTGTTCACTGAGATGGGGACATCTCCAGGAGCAAGACATGCCTAGTGCTAGGTTGAGGTGCCACAAAAGGGTGGAAAGTCATATGAGAGACTCCTGTCCCCTTGCAGAGATGTTTGCACATGAACCCTAGGTCCTCTAAGGACAAAATACATTCCAGGTGGCCAGAGAGCAGGGTTGGGATGGTACTGGTGTAGGGTGTCCTGCTGGGACAGTGGCAGCGCACACCAGAACAGCACAGGAGACCTCATCATGCTGTGAGTCAGAGTAGCCCAGCTCTCCTTTGTACCCGCTCCTGTGCAGCCAGAGAACCAGAGGAAGGATGAAGAGAGAGGTGGGGAATCCCTCAACCCCTGCACAAAGGGGAAGCAAAAGCTTGCAGTGACCTACTAGAGACAAACATGAGCTTCAGCAGCCACTTCTCAGGTGCTCCTTCTTAGGGGAGCTGGGACAAGAGATGTGACCACAACAATGCTGCTACCTGTTATCCCAAATGCAGCCTGTCCTCTAGCCAGAGTTTTAGTTTCTCCTGAGCTTTTTAAGTGCTTAAAAGCACTTCCAGAAAGTCTGGCAAGTAGGACTGAAGGGGCACCCTGCTCAGACCACACCACTGAACTGTCGGGACATGCAGGCGGAGGTCTGACACTCCAGAGCAGAACAACATACCCATAGACATGGATATTTATGGGAAAGCAGGACCCATCTGCATCCAGCCCCACACACTTCGGTAAAATGCTTCCAGCCATGGAATGAGCAGCACTGTGCCCCAGGCACGCATCTGACTCCATATAGCTATTTCCAAAGCAATCCTCTTCAGATTGTAATGACCATGGATAGTTTGGACTTGAAGAGCATTTCCATTACAGAAAGGGCACATCATCTTCTGCCTTTATTCAAATGAAAGTAGTAATGAAATCACTGCTGCCTAATACAGACGCACTTGGTTAGATACGCACTTGCTTTTTGTTTTGTTATTTTGCTCTTCCGTTTCATGGTCAACATTTATGCATTGCTGTCAGAAAAATTGCTTTAATTTTCCATTCTGTTTGAACACCCTTTGCTAAAAACAAAAAGTATTATCCACTGAAGAACTGTGAATTGACTCCATCTAATATCTTAGGAGCAGAGCTAACACCAAATGGCATTCACTTGCATTTTTAATGTGCAGATGAAGTCACAGAAATCACTAACTTAGAGGCTAGCTCACCAAATTTTTCTTGCTAAAGCATATCCCGTATCTACTACTCTGACTCTTTCTCCTCTAGAGAACCTAGCTGTCACTCCTTTAACGATTTTCATTGGCTATTATGAACGTTTTAAGGCTTAACATGAGTGATGTGGATGAATGAATTTCTAGACTTCTTTTGGCTTCTCAGTTATAGCGTCAGAATAAGGCTGATCTGCTGGTGGTTTCTTTTTCTCTTTTTTCCTTTTCACTGGCTCCTAACACTCAGATCCTTACTAGTGCATGTATGACTTTAATAATGTTATGGGCTACACACAGCCTCCTGGATCGATGCATCTACCCTTCCCCCAAGTACAAACTGGCCAAGGCTATTGTGTTGTCCTAGAAGCAGCAGTAACCACCCTGAAAGACATAGTTTTTACAGGTTTCTTGGTTGCACCTCCCAGCAAAGCCCTCTACGGACCCAGTAGTTGTTCAGCATGCAGTCAGGTTTACATCTGTTACACCAAATCTCTATTGCAGGTTCAATAAATTATTCTGCGCAACAGCGTGATCCCTCCGGACAATGCTACAGTAATATATTCTCTCAGCTAAAACAGTTGGGCAACCCTTGCTCTGGAGGAAATTTGTTGTTGTTTTTGCCTTGGGGAGTAACTCACAGGAGTAAGAGCTGTCTGAAACCCCCTTCCTACCAGAGGCAGCTGAGGATTTGCTCTGAGCAAAGCCTGCGGGGCTGGTGGGTGGGTGAACAATTCAGCTGGGGAGCTTTCATTTCATTCAACAAAAAACTAATTTGTCTCAAGATTTTTCTTCGTTTCACTCAAAATATTCCAGTTTTTCCACTAAGATACAAGAAAAGATGCCTGCCTGAAAAAGCTGTTATACACCAGCAATATCCACCTTCAACCATAGCTGGCTCCTACGTGAATGGTCCCAACACGTTGCCTGCATACTGCATTCCTGTTGGCCTAGCAGGCGTTGGTTCCTGGGGTCTGGCTCCACCACCAAGTTCAGAGAACCATAGAGAACAAAAGCCAGGACCCCAAATTTAGTCCTGTTTCCTTGTCTTTTTTCTCCTTGCTTTGAAATGCTCTGATCTGAGGTACCAGGACAAGCATCTGTTTGGTGCTTGGTTATGCCCCTACCCTCCCAGGGCAGCAGACACAGGAGCAAGCAGAGCAGCCCTGCTCTCCCTTGGGACCGTAGCAGGAGAGAAATTAAGGAGTTGTGAGCTGCTCAATAACCCAGCAGCTCCTTCCGGTTCCTTACAGTGCTGCTTCTGGAGCTGTAGATGGGAGATCCAGCATGACCAAAAAGCTCAACGCAAATTGCCCAGTGAGGGTGGAGGAACGCAGCCCTGAACCCTCCGAAGCCCTTGGCACACTGCTGATGCAAACAACCTTCAGGGCCCAAATACAACATAGATATCAGCCCCAAGACCATTGGTGACGTGGGTCAGCAGAAGGTCCCTAGGGATGGAGGACACAGGCATTCTGCTTGCACTTGCAAGAGCTCTTCCAGGTGTCCCAAAAACTCTTCTCATTCCTGCTGAGATGTTGACCAAGCAGACCATAAGAGAGGGGTTATGAGCATAGGTGTGCTCAGCTTTAGAGCCAGCAAACCTCCAGAAGTCTTCCACTTGAAGGAGATTTTTCTCTTCAGGTGTGTTATTCAGTGATAACCAGCCATTACACTGGGCTTGGCTGTCTGGTAGGAAGCACTACACCCACTGTTCAACACCTCAAGACATATGTCGACCACTGACAATTTTAGGGGATTAATTTACAACTGCAGCAGGGATAGCACTGCCCTGCAGGTATACTTTCAAGACTACACAACCTACTCTCAGAAAGTAAGTTTTCCTGCCTCACTCTTACTTACTAGGGGGGTTCCTGCTCTCAGGGATCAGTGAGGGCCAGCTGCTCCCTCAGGGAAGAGGAGCCAGGAGCTAAGGGTAACCCCAGCACAGGCAGTATCCTCACCAACAGGCACAGTTCCACAGCACCTGAACACAGCAGGCAGAGCCAGGTGCTGGCAACAGGGTTCAAAAGCAGCCCCAGGCATACTCAACAATGAACTTGGTCCAGGGTCCATCCACAGATGCAGGAGGAGTTACAGCCAACCAAGATTGAGGTCCAGCAAATGTCCAAGGTCCATCAAGGAGGCAGGGCCAGAAGACCTGCACTAGAGCTACACCTACAACGTAGCTCAGAGGAAGAAGAAGGTCCAGGGCTGCTTTTAAATAAGCCATGAACAAGGTGTGAGTCAAGGCCCAGGTGAGGCTGATCAGGGCCGTTAAGGGCTATTGGTGCAGTCAGGGTTCTCACACATACCAGGACCAATGGCTCTTTGTGATTTTATTGCCTGTGCAATAGGAGAACCTCTGAGATTAGCTTTTTCTTAAGAGTTTTCTTCTAATGATGAGCATCTGAGCCAATTTCAGTTTGAAGATGCACCTTTGGCAGCAGGAGACAATATCATGATGAGTTCAGTGATCAAGTTAGAGGAGAGGTCAAACAATGCTGACGCCAAAATCAACATTATCTAAAGCCAAGGTGAGCTGGAGGACTGAAGTAAAGAACATTGCAACAAAAATAAAGGGTATAAACTGTTCACAGATGCATGTAGTCTGGCAATTTAAGTTTCCAGACTGGTGGCACTGGAGAAAATCAGTATGATGGACACCTGACTCCGAAAGGAAACCCACAAGCACCTCCTGAATGTCCCCAGGGAAGGAAGTCCCCTCCATCCTCACACCCACTAGTGCAGTGCTCTCCAAGAGGGGAAGGATGTGTGCCCCGTACTCAAGGCACGTCCTCACCGTGAGATCAGGCAAGTGACTAGGTCTCAGCAAGCAGGGCAACGCATCTAGACACTGTGGAGGGCATTTCCCTCCACTTCCACATGGATAAATACTGTTGAGTCTGTAACTTATGTTTAGACGGGAGCAAATCTCTTCAATTATCATTTAAAGATGGATTCAGCACATCCCTAGGTGAGCAGTTTCAGAAGTTAATTACCTTTCCTGTGAAACATTTGTGTCTTAATTCCAATTTGAATTTTTCTTACTCCAGCTCCACCTGTCAGCCACTGAGACTTGTCTTTGTCTGCTGGATTAAAGGACCCTGTGCTATCAGAAATCTCCTCCCTGGAAGTACTTAGAGACCATGATCAAGTCACCTCTCAACTTGGTCTCTGACGAGCTAAATAGATTGAAGTCCTTAAGCCTATCATCACACAGCAGGTTTTTCAGACCTTTTCTTATTCTTGCAGCTCTTTTCTGAGCTCTCTCTAATTTTTTTTAATCCATGATAAAAGTGTGGATGCCAGAATTTGATACAATATTCAGTAATGCTCTCCCTACACTTTATATCACTTTTCCATCCTACCTAATAGCCCCTCAAAATATATAACTGTCACATACATCCACATTAATTATAAATTGGACTGGTGTTCTGCTTATCTGGCTTCCTAAGTCCCCTTCTGCACCACTGATTTTGCTTAAACACTCCCAAGTCTCCCCATATGTATGATGTTCTTTGTAGTAAGAACTACAGCACTGTGTCTGGCGTTCCTAAAAGGCACATGACCTGTTTGTGTCCCACTTAACATGCTAGTTCACAACTTAATTTGTGTAAAGAGTGACTTTATTCTACCGTTAAAGCGTCACATCTGGATGTAGATATAAATTGTGGATTAAAAACTCTCTTACTGCACTGAGTTGGTCCTCAGTGTCAGTGCATCTCCTCCACAGCTCCAGTAAGTTCATGACTTAGGTGTGGAAATGCAACATGAAAAAACATCCAAGCACCACTATGGGCTTGCCAAGTGCTGATGGAGATACCCCTCACAGGGAAATGTGGCAGTTGTTAATTTGTTTATCCTGGCACTGTGATTCAGCCCCTGTTAAATGAGAGGGCATGACTACAGCCATGTCTGTGCTCCCAGCACGAACCGTGCAACCTTGCACTGCAGCCTTAAAACCACTGACAAGCAATTAAAAGAAAAACAAGCAGTTTTCAAGACTTTTCCAGCTGCTTTCTTTCTCCTTAGTTCCCCTCTCAGCAAGCCGCTATCTAGGACACACAACCAGTGCATGAAATCACTTCTTCCGTCTCCTTTCCAAGGCCACCGTTGCTGGTCCAACCCAATGCAGAGGAGATGGCAGCTTTGCGGTAGGTAATTTAGCAGTGCTGCCTTTGGTCCTGTCACGCCACACACGTGTACGCTCTGGCTCCAGGTGTCCTGGGGAACCGGGAGCGAGAGGCAGCTGTGGCAGGTCCATCTGGGCTGGAGCGCCTGAGGATGAGCCGGGCTGTGAGGATGCACAACTAAAGAATTAACAGGAATACGTCATTAGATGGATTCCCAACAGAGATGCCAGAAAGTATGCTCGGTCTGTGCATCTCGGTGACCCACTTCCAAACCTTCCTATTCCCTAAATGTAATCTCCTTCAATTTATAACCACTCTGCCTCTTCCCTGGCATTCAGAAGCCATTATCGCTGTGTCTACCCCAAGACCTCACAGCTGACTTTAGATGCCACTTCTTTTTATTGTAACAATAATAACCTGCGTACACGGCAGGTCAGCCAGCGAACCAGCTGTGCCTGCCTACAGAAATGAGGGATTTAGCACAGCAGCCATTTCCTGAAGTGCAGCAGGAAAACCAAAAAAAGTTCTGGGCCACTTGGACGACCAGGGTTGTCTAAGATGCCAGGTTCCTGCGTCCTTTGTGTTTGTTCCATCCTGTCAGCTAGTGATAAAACCCTGGGAAATCCCATGGGACTGATGGACATCCAGAAGGATGTACCAAGATGTAAAGATTTCAGCTGGAAATGTGAGACTGGCATATGTGGAATTTGAGTGGGAGTGCTGGGGTGTGGAAGGGCCAGAGGGAATGGCAGAAAAGGGACAGGGGAATGGCAGAGGTGATGGCACTCACATGAGCAGGTCACCAAGACTACAACACATGTCCATGCACTTCACTGGAAAAAAGGTCAGCCTTAGATAAAAGCCAATTTAAAACAAGGGCCAGGCAGAAGCAATTGAAGAAGAAAGAGCAGGAAAATAAAGACAAGGAGTGGAGCCATAAGACACCCAGGTAGGCAGGCAAAAAGCAAGGAATAAATCACCGCTGGTGTCCAGTGACTCACAGAGGTGGCACAGGATGTAAGCACAAGTGATCAACGTCGCTCTTAGCACACACAGTGTACCAAAGGCTCACCCAAAAATCAGCACATGTGCCATCCTAAGAAGAAGCCAGAAGGTGGGAAGGGGGTTTCACAGCCAGCATCTCTAATGTCTCTTGTGTCCCAGGAAGTACCATGGATAGATTACCCGGATACACGTGTCCTGGAACTTGCGAATATGTGGGCATAAGAGAATGCATGTGAGCGAAATCAGTTTCATTTTAAAATAAAATCTTCATCTCCTATATGGACTTCTGCTGAGCTTCACAACATTAGTGAAGCTTTGTTGCTATGATGTTGCAGCAGAGATACTTCAGATTCCAGATGTTTTGAATTTTCTGTCTATTTGTAATAATAATGATAATAATAATACATCGCAAAATAATTCTTAAATTTTTTTTACCTAAATTGAAATGTCTCCCAAATGTTTTGTGAATGTATTCCAGTTATCATTATGTACACAGAAGTAGTGGATATGTACTGTCCTGGCTTATTCCTGCGGGGCACCCACTCCTCTGGAAAATTATCTTCCCTGTCTAAAAGAGTTTCCAATTGCAAAAATGATGATGATGCTGATGATTATGATAACTGTTTCTCTGAGGAAAAAGAAATATGATACAGAAACATGCTGAAGTACAGTCAGATCTGAGAGTGCATTTCAGTAATAGCTTAAATTAAAAATATTAAGGACATATGTTGTCATTTCCCAAACACTCACAAATTGCAGCCATACCATGCAATAATCAATTATAAAACTCAATTGAAATATCATTAATTGATTATTTATTCTCTGGTTTCCAATTAGGACACAATTGTTTTAACAGATGTGCCAGCTCTTTTGTGATTTTTTTCGTTTGTGGTGATACTTTACCCTTCAAGCAGCACGAGCTGACTGGCCAAAGCCTCCCACGCAGCCTCAGAAGATAATGGGTTTATAGACGTTCCCAAGAGGAGGGCAGTATAAAGCGGTGAATGCAAGACCTCACCATTTCAAATCATTTGTCTTCCTTACCCAAGACCCTCTCCAAACCCACCCCCATCACATGAAAGTTTGGGAGCTCTCCTAGCTCCACCGCTTTAACTGTGTCTGTTGAGCAGACCATTTTGACAAGAAGGCTTTACTCACACCAGCCCGTGGCTTCAGTCCCCTTAATAACATCAACATCAGTCATTTTCTGAAAGTGCAGCTCTTTATGGATGTGGCCCAATAAAAACAGATTCCTCGGTTTCAGCTGAAGAAAAAATGTTCAGCAGTGAAGACCAGCCAAAAAAAATGACCATTACTTATTTTATTTCGTTTCTAACTTAAATGCAAGCACGCTTTTAGAGAGTTCATATTACAGAAACTTTGAAGCATCTGTATTATTCTCCAGTGAGGGCACAAGACACATGAAATAACCCATACATAATGCTAGATTTGTTAGTGGATGTGCCATTAACTAACATTAATCATAAGCCACTTTTATAGTACAAGGTCAGAAGCCTGTTCTGTATTCAAAAAGTAAGTGTTGTACGTTTGGGTAGGATGAAATCTGTTCTTCACGGGTATGTGTCCAATTGAGGACAATAGAAATTTGCTGCTGCCCAGAGCTGCAGAAAGAGCCTCCCTATATATCCTTTCAGACATCGCCCTGACAAAACCCCATGTGATCACACAACTAAAGTAATAAGAGGCTAAAAGTTACAACAGGGCAATTACGCCGTTATGTAGCCACTTTCTGCAGCCGCTATGTACAACACAAAGGCAATCTGGCATACAGGCAAGGGCTATTTCACTCATATTATTTTTTTTTATCATTAGCTCTAAAGACTCTGATGTGTCCCTTGTACATGCTCTAGCATACAGCAGTATTTTCCATTACGGCCATGCCATTAACCCATTGTTAGACTGCCTGCCTCTAAAACCTCCTTCTCAAACCAAAAAAACCCACAACACCCGAAGTGGACCTGCAGACAGTTTTCTTAGCTGCTGCTTGGGAGACCACCTTGGTTTTTTGACCAACAATTGCAGGAGCCAGAGAAATGCAAGCTTTGCATGAAGAGGTTTGCCATCCCGAGTATTTCATCTGCTTTGTCATCAAGGATTATAGGTCAGAAACTGGGCTCCAAATGTGTTACCTACTGCTTGGCATGCATTAGTCATCCTTCCCCTCTCAAAATCACTGTGAAAGGCGCCCGATGAGAGGGCATGAATAGCAAATAGCGTGTGTTGGAAGGGAGCAGGCAGTGAGCGCAGAGCGGGGAGGCTGAAATGTGTTCATCCAAAGTATCAGGCAAACACATTCACGCAGCAAAGAAATCAGAGTGTATTCACAAATCGAACAAAAGGGGGAAATTCAGGATAAATTAGTTCCCTTGAGGGCACGTGATCAGAGCTGCCCTCAATCTACCTTTCCTCTCCTGCTTGCTGTGCTTGAGGGCTGGGCTGCTGATGGCCAGGAGCTGTCTGTCTGTCCTGGAGGGCAGATCCCTCATTCCGACTTGACCAGACGGCATCCACCTCTGCAGAGACACTCTTGCATGACCACTCACTGCTCCCCATTCGGGAAAAACATTTGCCCATGCTGATGCTCTCTTTAAATGCACACCAGTGCTCTGCTGTTCAGACAGTTGCATCTAGCATGCCTTGTGCCCCCCAAAAATGCCACCTTGGACGCAGCGCAGGGGTGAAGCATCCTCCAGGCCAGAGCAGGAGTTCAGCCAGATTTTGGAGAGGCAGCAGCCACAGGAGGACGGGCACTCCTGATCATCCCTGGGCTTTGCAGAGCTCCTCTCCTGCCTGTGCTGATGTGAGGGAGTGAAAATCGCTTCGTTTGAACCCAAAAGCCCAGCGGAGCTGCTACAAAGCCTCACTGCACCCAGGGTGCTGCTCTTTGCAAGCACCCTTCAAGGCCTTGCCACCTACCTGCCAGCCCCGAACAAAATGCCAGGAGCTCATTATTCAGCTCAGGGCATCGGTAAAGATTCTCTATGCTCTCACACAGAGGCTGAATCACAAATGAGAGGAATAAATGAACACAGGCCCCCAGTGGGTGGTCTCACGTCAGGCAGGAGGGAAGGGAGCAGGGTGACGGGGTAGAAGAGCCGGCACCATCTGCCGCTCCAGCGTGAGCACCAAAGAGCCAGCAGCTCCCCTGATGGGACACCAGGGGTGAACCACCCCAGGCAAACCAGCCTGGCCGCATACTGCTGCCCGTGGGGCTCTGCCCGGTGGGTCCAAAGGGGTGGATGGTGCCCCTGGAGTGGGCAGAAACAGCCCTGTCATCTCCCTGTGATGAGCAGCAGGAGCTCCCAGGTGTTTGCCAGGTCCCCGCCAGCAATGCCATGAGCCGAGCCACCGCATGCTGGCAGCAGCTGAGCTGGGAGGTCCCCATCCTTTTGCACCTGGCCAGCTGTGGTACACTGGCATGAGGCTGCTCTCACCCAAAATGCAGTGTTAACAGCACCCCAGAGCCCAGAAACGTGGGTGCGAGCAGCCGGGCTCAGCTCAGGGAAATCAAATCCCTGGCCTGGCTCTCCAGCAGAGGGGCAGCAGCTCCGGCTGGGAGCCTGGGAAGCTCAGAGTCTGATGAGACACATGGCTACTGCGTCCACGCAAAGAGGTGTTAACAAGCACCATGCTGTGGTTTTTCATCAGTTCAGAGGTGCGGAGGGCAGAGGGATCACTGTCTTCCTCCCACCTGCCTGCCTGCGGGGCACGGGCCACGCAGCTTAACCACAGCACTTTGCATCCAGCCCATGTCTCACAGGTCAGCTAGCACAGGGGTTTTTTCAGATGCAGTACGGTCCTAATTTACAATCCTTACTTGTGTGGGAACCTGACATTTCTAGAAATGGCTCTTTCCAATAGGTAATACTGCACTTCATGAAAATTTGTTTGCCCTTCCTAATCTTCATCGCTGGCACAGCCTTTTGTGTGGCGCTGCCTTGGGTGCAATCAGAGGACTTCTCTCCACGTCTGATCCTGACAACCTTAACATTTGTCAGAGCTCTGGTACCTGCCTTTATAATCTTGCCTAGGAGTCCTCGGGTGGCCTGTGCATACGGATGAGTCTCCTTTGACTCAGAAGAGAGGGCCACAGCTGTGTTCATTTCCACAGCGTAGCACAGCGACCTAAATCAACTCCCAACGAGGACTCATCCTTTCAAGGCATCCCGCAGTCAGATACCCGGCAATGAATCCCAGCCAGCCTGACAAGTCAGCTTTTCAAAACCAGTGTCTGTCGGTCATCTGGATTGCAGGAGGCAAAAGCGTAGGTCACCCTCTTTGAGCACATGGCACTTAAAGTATCTGTCTTCAACAAGTCCTATCTCCTTAGCAAATTATCATCATTTTCCTCCCTCTGCCTTCTGCTTCTTTCTTAAACAATTTGTCTCTCCAGGTTTCCTTTCACTCCTTGCTACTGAAAGTGGAGATTCAGAGACCAAGGGCTCCAGTGAAATGCATCTTCTCAGGCAGGGCAGGAGCAGCAATTGCCCCGTCACCCCTTGCCCAGCTGCTTGCAGCTGCTTTTCTTCTCTCCTCAAGACCTGCAGACACAAGAGCAGAGGCAACTTAGTGGTGCAAGGATGGCATGGGAGCCACTGGCCATCACGCTACTGCCCCCAGATAAGACATCCAGGATTGTGCTGGTGCCTCGGCCATCACGATGTCTCCATCTCCTGCGGCAGAGTGCCGCAGCAGAATAAGTATGTGTATAAATAAATCATGAGGGCCATGATCAGAGGGCTTAATCCCAGAAAAGCTATCAAATATTTATTTTAAAGCAGAGAAATAAATAGACAAAAACACTGACGGAGGACATTCTGCCCTCACGTCAATCCTTTTGCTGGGCTCCACTCAGCTGTTGGGGAAGCACACTCAGCCAGTGTGGCCAGTGGCACTGGTGGCCCAGCAGAACACCAGCGAGGAGCCACCAGCCCTCTGTGGAAAGGAGAAATCCTCCTCCTGCTCCTGACAGCCTGCCAGACAGCCTCTGCCCTGTTCCTGACTCACCCCGCATCTCTGCTCCCTCCTGGAGTCCTCCAAGGCTTTGCTGATATTGAGTTGCTCAGGTCCGACAGCCCCATCATCATTAGGATTAGGCTATTACTCATGTGATATTTTAATTGAACTCCACTCATTTTGAATGCATACTTGCTAGAGAGCCCCCTGGCCAGAAGAGCAGGAATATGTCACTCACGGCCGCGGTACCCAGGGAGACCCATCCCTTACCCTACCAGAAAAACCCAGCTGTACTTCCACCTTGCTGAGGCCATGTATTTAACCTGGTTAATGGATGGTTTCTGCTTCGTGACTCTTGAGGGTCTGTATGAAACTGGCTGAGGCACCTGCGATGTGATCTGAGCCAGTGTACACAATTCAGTCACACTTCACCGTGTCAGGAAAATAAATCTCAAAGCAGACACAGAATCAAAGCATCTCTGCCCAGCTTGCAGTGCCTATGGTTATTCAAGAGATCAATCAGGGCTATGAAATGCTGTCTCTCCCAAATCAATGAACTCAACTAAAAGGTACCTATTCATTATTTGAGCTCAAGCTTGGCCTCATTGCACCGGCGGAACAAAAACCTGTCTGGTAATGATAACTACAAGACAGTGTCTGGCAAAAGAATTGTCCACCCTGCACAGGGTGTTATGATAGGAGTCATCAGCCGCGCCACGGGTCCTGGGGCCTGAGTGCTTCTCAATCACAACCTCATGCTGCTGGAGACAATATTTCACACCTAAATACCACCATCTTTTTCTTTAGTGCCTCTGAAAATTGCATTAAATGCGGACACATTGTATTTGTTTCATTTTAGGCATAAGAAATTGTGACACATAATGCAACAAACAACCAGGAGCTGGGGAGAAAAACTCCTTTCTCTGTTTATTGCTTGTGTGGGAGTAAACCAGCTAACGCCATTCTTTCCACCTTTTAAAATTTCCCAAAAACCAAAGGTTTGGGGAGAATATTTTAGTTCTGCAAAGCTGGTACAGGCTTGACACTAACAGATTTCCTACAGGTGGATTCACTTATATCCCTTCTTCAGGCAAAAACCTTTCCCTCTTAGGTCAGCTCTTGTTAATTTTTGGTAAGGCATTTGCTGCTCTTCCCCAAACCCTGTGTCCTGGTGACAAAGTGAATGTGTAAAAATCTCATCTTTTAATAATTTTTTTTAATTTGTAATAACATTCCTTGCTGTCACAGTTCCACAAAAAATTTATTAAGTGCAGCCAGGGCACCCTGACAATCTGCATATGCCTTGATTTGAAATTTTCTGCCTCAATTTCTCCTGCCAGCAGTTCTCCCAGGGATGGTATTGGCTGTAGAGAGCATTTCATGGGTCACAGAGGGAAGAACTAGGACTTGCTGGTCCCTGATGGGGAGCATTCCATGCAGCAAGTGATTTTACTCCAACCTGCGGCATCCTTTGAAATCCTCTCCCTCTTCACACCTGCAATGTCCTGTCACCTTACACAGACACTGCTGGGCTCCTGCCCTCAGTCTATTCTGTCTGGTCTAACCCCACACATCTGCATACCCAGAATCTCCGGAGAAAACCCAAACAGCTTCCTAAATTATTTGCAACCCATCCACATCCCAGTTGGCTCCCTCCATGCCACAGTCTGTCCATATGGCTTGGACACTGAGGATGCAGGTGAGCCAGGAGATGGCCTCGCACAAGCCCAGAGGTGAGCATAGGTGAAGGCATGCGTGCAGACAGCTGGATATAACAGTATTGCCCTGGATCCACATACTTTTGAGGATGCGGTAGAGGTGTCAACCCTTTACAAGATGCTCACCGGGGTTACAAACGCAGTGCCGTGAATCTACTTGGACCACACTGGGAGTAATGTCCTGTTTTTGTCAATTTATGTGATGGGAGATATGTTTGCATTGGAGAGAGCGCAGTGTAAAGTCATTTAGACAATAAAGGAGTGACAGGATTTCCACAGGAGAAGAGATTAACCAAAGTGGGATTATTTTGTTCTGAGAGAAGATGATTAAGAGGTGGAATGATTGAAGTATTTAAACTGGCTCAGGGTTATTATCAAATTAAGCTGTATTGGAGATTGCTGGGCAGCCGTCACTCAAGGGCAGAGCAGAGGGCTTTGCAGCAGCCTCTCCCATAGCATGGGTTTGGTTGATCCAGAAGGACAGGCATAGATGGAAAAAGTAGATGTGTGCTGCTGTATGCCACCAGACAGAGGTTTGGGTGGGCTGGGGAGCTGCTTATTGCTTTACAGATAACCTTAACCTTGGCACCATCCTTGTTTGAGTATCAGGATCCGACTTACACATTTATTATCTCCCATGCTTTCAATTGGATGGCCTCATCACACACAGCAGCGCTGTCCTTCACTCCTGCAAATTACTGTGAACTCGTGTACTTCTGTCACCTCGTCTCTCTAGGCTGACAGGGCTCGGCACTGTCTCCTGGTGCAAGCAAACATTTGCCAAGTGAGGAGATGTACTGAGGTCTCGTATCTTTTCTGTATTCTGTGCACAGCCCTGGTTTGTGCATCACTGCGTGATGTTTCTGCTGGTCTCCTGCGCTGGCTCTCCATGTGCTTCTGTCTCACTGCTTCTCTTGTGCCACTCTGAATTCTCTGCCATGCCCATCGTGCCAAAACCATGCCAGTCCTCTGTAACCTTCAGACCAGACTGAGTGGTTTTCTCGGATTAGCAAGCTCTAATTGCTTTGCAGAGGGTTAACTCAGGGTCTTCTTGTCATCTCTGTCTAAAATTTTTGTTCCAGATCACAATCAGATTTCTGTCTCTTACCGAAGCTTCAGCACCCATAATTGCAAAATGGGCTCTTCAGACCTGATGAGCTGCAAATTCCTCTATGGTTTCACCTTGTTTCATACGCCCCAGTTAAGAAGCTCTCTCTCATACGCATCATTTTCATGTCGAGTGTAGCACTCCTCAGATTTCTTCAATAGAACTTCAAAATTATTCTCCTCTTTGCGAGTTAACTAAAGAGTGTTAAACCATCAAGTACTTCAAGCCCCACTACTGTCAGTGTGAAGGTTACTTTTTAGCTTCTTTTGGCCGACCCCTATTTTCAATCTTCTCCAGCTGTTTATCCCATTTCCAGAGAATTTCATCTCTGACTACTGAGGGGCCTTCAGACTTCAGTTCCTCTTTCATTCTGGACCTGTTTGGAGGTCCACACAGAGGTAATTTTGAGTTTATTCTGGCCTTATTTGCAAAAACAGATCTGCTCCTTTAGTCCAGGTTGCCACTGGACTCTCTCTGTACCTCCACTCCTTTCTGCTCCGCCATCATGCAGGGCAGGAGATACTGCTGCAGCAGAATGCAAGGAAGCTGTCTCATACCTGGGCCATGCTGCATGTCACTAAAGCAACTGTTGGTTGGTGATGATGATGGATGAAGGTGGGGAGCACAGGAGATGCAATGCTGCGAGTGCAGAGCAGACCTCAGTCCCTTTTTGATGAAGTACATGAATACAACCCTGGCCCACAAGCCAGGCATGGCTGAGCATCCTGCATGTGACAGGGCATTTTTCTCTCTTGCTATAATAGCGTCTAGGGTAAGTCAAAAGAATCCCACCCCAGAGGTGATTTTGTCTCCCCATTCATTCACAGACTGTCTAGACACTAGTTGTCTGCAGGTGATAGCCACGTTGCCACCATCAGCAGTGTCACACCAGCTTCAGCCATGGGCTCAGACTGCAGCAAGTTTGTCTCGTCTTTCTCGACACACACGCCGCCCCTGCCTGAGATCACAGGTCCCAAAACATCTTTGGGTTTTGTCTGAAGGTGGGAGCAGCCTAAAAAACTCTTTCTTCTTGATTGACAGTAAGGGTTTCTTCATGAGACCATTAACAAAGGGTATAAACTCAAACAGACCCGCTGCCTTGCACAGGAGCGTTCTCCAAGCTGCCTTCTGCTGCGTGCGGAGAGATCAGGCCTGGTGCCTGGGAGGATGGGTAAACAGCTCAACAGAGCTCATCAACATCTGCACAGTCTATCTGGGAAACACAGTGTGAATGCTTAAAAAGGGCAGCGTAGCACAAAAACTGGTTCTGCCCCTTTGGGCTGGTAACAAAAGCAATTAGCTGGCGGAGGTGGGAACAGAGACTTTGGGCTCTGCTTATACAGCTGATTAGGGGATCATCTGTCAGTCTTGGCCTCTCCTCGGAGCAATCCCCCAGCCACGGCTACGAGCCAGAGAAAAGAACAGCTCTGAAAGGCCAAGGCTTGGCATCCCTCTGTAAGATTGGAGATTTCATGCTGGCTTCATGTGAGGGACTGGCCAGCACATGCTTGGAGCTGCCAAGAAGGAGCTACCAAGGGTGGGGTTTTTTTTGCACTTCTTTCCACAAAATTGTCTTCTTTCCTGCCAGGATGCTCATTCCAGTTTTTTCCAGTCTCATTTTTAACATTATCCTGCTGGAGCTCCACCTTCCTGGAGACAACAGCTCCAGGACCCCTTCTTGCAGAGCAAGGTAGGAAAAACCATGCCTGGTGCATGCAGTCATTACTGTCTAACAGGTTCACACCACTCACATCCAGCTTGCTCCTCTGCCCCACGCCCCAGCACAGGCTTCTTCTTGCCCCTTCTCACCAAAGCCTCACCAGAGGGACACCAAATCCCTCAGTGCCTTCAGTATGTCTCTGTACTTCCCCTGCATCAGGCAGAATACACTGTCAGGGCAGCTGCTCCTAATGGATATGCATTGAAGCCATCCTCATAGAGGCCACTGACAATTCGGCACTAGTGTCCTCCTATCACTGCCCTCTCTGCCATTGATAAGCTTGGATGTTGATGCATGCCAGTGTGATGCCTGAGTCGCCCAGGTCCGGCTTCATCAGGGATGAGGGGCTGGCAAGGAGAGGAGGCACAAGCTGGGGTGGGAAGGACCTGCTGCAGGATGCTCTGCACAGAGCATCTCCCTCTGCAGGCAGGAGGGAGAGTGGGCAAAGCCCAGGCATTTTCCAAAGTGCTGGGGGCTGTGCCTGTGCTGATGCGCTCAGTGCTGGTGCTGTCATCCTTAAGAAATCCAGCATCATCATCTTGGAGGTGTGCAGCACTGCCACCTTCCCATACTCCGCCCTGTGCATGCAAACCCTGTCCCCATCCACCACCCAGGGAAATCACAGCCTGCCCTCTCCTGATTGAATCCCCAGCTCCCCAACCTGGCAAAACCTTTAGGGAAAGGATCCCAATTCAGTCTTCCTGCCCTGCCAGGAACTCCTGGGCATGTTGTCCCTGTTCTCAGAAATCCCAGTTCTGATTCAAAGGTAGAGGGAGAAAGATATCCTCTTGCATTGGGATTCTCCATGCCTCTTCGGGGTGGTCTTGGCCTCTTTCCATGGTAGATGGGAGAGCTCTTTGCCAAGAAGAGGCTCACCTGAAGGCTGAGCAAAGACCCTCACCTGAGTGAGGGCCTTTTACCATCCTCTGCTGGAACTTGGTCTGGGTGGCACCTATGATCCATTTTTAGCTCCAGATCAACCTGTATCTCTACCTTCAGGGTGAAAATGTCTGCGGCTTATTGGCAGTCCTCTCCACCAGTCACTCCCAGTTGCCATGGGTAAGTGGAAAGACACCATGGCTCTTTCTGAAATCCCAAAGGACATGGGCAATGCTGAGTTCTTCTCATATCACGTCTTTTTCTGCACAGAAAAGGCTTTCAAGGAGCCAGAGTTAATTATTTCCATAGCAAGGAGCTTATCAGAGAGCCCAAGCACTAACAGAACCCAGTTTCTGAGGGGCTTTCTGCCTGGACAGGGCTGAAGACAGCTTCCCAGACACCTGGCAAGTAAAAAGCTTCACCCCTTGGATTGTCAGCCTGGCATCATTTCTTCTAGCATCATCTTGGTGTTCCTTGGGAGCTGGATTAACATTGAGCTTAATTTGACAGCCTGTGATTTCAGGCAAACACAGAGCCTTGTTCTGAAGCAGTGGGAAGATCTCAACACCAAGGTGTATCAGCAAGGGGACATCCTCTGCAAAGCTCAAAACACCACTGCCTGCTGAGTCTGTGCTGGTAGCTCCAGCCACGAGCACACGGCTGGGCTGGGAGGATGGGAAAGCAGAATCTTGACCCGGATAAAAAAGAGACAAGACTAAATCACAGTGAAGAAATGGGGAGAGAGTGAGAAAGAAAGAAGCTATGAGATGAGCACAGGTATCTTGTGACCAAGGAAAACCCAAGGAAGAAATGGGGTAAAGAAACCGCTGGAGAGGTCACTGCACCACGGGGGATCAAAGAAATCATAATCCATACAAGAAGGACCCACTTTTTGTCTAGGAGATGGGGAGGAGAACAGTCCCAGCTCTGGGGTGACTTCAGAGCAGACAGCTGAGAGGGAGAGGCTCTGGCAGAGACATTGGCACAACCATCAATGTGCTTGTGCACAAGGAGACCTTGGGCTCTCAGGAATGCTGCCAAGCAGCAGGAAGCCCAGGGATAAGACGAGAACAAGGACTCATCAGGACCAGGGGGCTACCATGGCAAGGAATGGAGGGAAGGACCCCAGGCCGGGGGGTGAGGGCTGGTGGGGTGGACCCCGGGTGGAAGGACCACAGTTCACTCAAGCCCTCCTAGAGGATGGAGGAGGCAGAGGAGGAAGGGCTGCCCTTGGAACCATGGACCTTTCTTCTCCCCCTTCCCCCACTTGACATTTGGAGTGTGAATGTCTCCGTGTTTGGTGCTCGCGGAGCTCATTTCTCCTGGAAGGAGAAGGAGGTGCCGACAGCAGCAGCCGCAGGGACGCAGCTTTCCTCTAATGAACTAGAAAATAGTTTCCCTTTAATACTGATTATCCTGGAAGCCAGCTGAAGTGAATGTGATTTACATAAAGATGAACCCGCTCAGCACAGTCTTCCTCGGCAGCACCGGGTGGCTCAGCAGTGGCAGCAGCACAGGCTGTGCCTCGGCTGGGATGCTCTGTAGCATCCCGGGATTGGCAGCACTGCCAGGTTCCTCTGCTTCCCAACAGGCAGGCGAGAGCTGTGCCCCACTCCAGCAGCTCTGTCTGCCTCTGCAAGCACTTGCAGCCCACTGGGAGGGATTGCTGCAGCCCCCCAGGCAGCTAACCCACCCCACCTCTCCCACCTCAGCCTGGATCCTGGTTCTGATGAACTACTGGGTGCTGCTGACACCCATCTGCCACCCCCAGCAGGTCTGTCTGACTGCAGCAGGCAAATCGGTGGCCATGCAAGAAACCAGGCTGGGGAGCTGATCTGGCTGAAAGATAAAGCAAAAAACCATGATCCAACTCCCTGCATGAGCACCAGTGCCAGCACAGGGGAGGGAACAGGAACAAGAAGTTCAGCAGCAGCCTGGCTTACACCTCAAGCTGAGAGTTCATTTCAAGTCACTAGCTGGGGACAGAGATTTGAAAAGGGCAGAGTTCCTCAGGTACTTTCCCCTCAGCCTCCCCCATTTTATATTCATGGCCAGAACTTCATCTTGGTCTTAGATCTTCCACATCCGCTACCTGTTTGCACTGGAAATCACCTCCCTTGGATGGCAGGCGCACCGAATGGATGGCTCAGCTTTCTCTCTGCCAGCCCTTCCCTACACGTTGCTGTTGGTTCTCCCTGGGTCTGTGAAGCCGTACAGCACAAGGGTGTGCAGTAAATGTGTGTGCAGCCTTTACACCATCCTGCCAGTCTAGACCCTACTTTCCCAGGCTGTTTGCACAGCGAGTGTCTGCACAGCGCTGCCCTTACGCGTTCCTGAGCTTGGCAATCTTTTGCACCTGAAGACATTTATTCAGGTGCAATGAGTATTGAATTTTACACCCTGGAAAACGCAGACCAGCAATCCTCCACCCTGTGTGTGAGCGCTTGCCTGCAGCCAGGGTGCAGATGCCTGCAGGCTCGCAAAACTTGGATGGGTTGCAGGAGAAGGAGAGGCCTGGGTGCATAGTTTCTGCACGCTCACATTCTTGTTTGTACGTACTGGTACAGACCTCATACTTGCGTGTATCACCGGCATATTTGTGGCGAATGTGTTACTAATCATGGTACCGCTGTGTACAGAGCATATGCCCCTGTGCCAAGACACATGGACATACCATGCCTGCGCCATATGTGACAAATTAGAGGGGGAAGGGATGTATACACGAGCCCTTCAAACAAGGAGGCATTCAATCTGGCTGTCTGGAAGTGCAGCATGTGCCCACACTTGGCCGTGGGCATGCAGCACATGCAAGGGCAAGCCACCAGCCCGCAGCAGCGGGTAGCGCCTCCACCACACCGGGTGATGCTGGGAGCATGGGGCAGGGTGCTGCGGGAGTCAGCATTCCCTGCCGCTGTGCCGTACGCCTCGGTCAGCAGTTCTGACTTCCCCTCAGATAGATTATGTTGTCAACTAATAACCACATAAAATATTCAGGAGCTTACCGCTCTGCCAGAGGCACTGCGGAGATGAGCGTGCCAGGAGATGGATGGGTTGTGGGCCTGGGAAGCTTGCTCTGCGCCGAGAGCTTGGAGGGGGTGGGTTGGATGCACGTGGCCAGGCTCAGCTTTTAGGAAGGGGATTTATTCTCCAAGCAGCAGCCCAGTCCTGCACGGGGAAGTATTTCTGCCTCATCCCACTGGAGGGAGAGCAATTGGCAAGGACCTGCTTCTGGAGGGGACAAAGCAGGGAGCACAGCTGCCCGCAGTCCCATCCCTGCTGCCTGGACCCTTGTCAATCTTAAATGCACACATAGGTCTGGTGCAGGGACAGGAAGCCTGGGAAGACTGACCACCAGTGGGGGACCACCCCTGAGAGGGTGGGTCCCTGGTCTCCAAAATGCTCCATGCTGGATGGCAGCACCAGAACTTCCTCTGTCGAAGCCCAGGCTTGGGACCCTCTCACCACCTGGGGAGCCACAGGCACCATGCATGGTCTCCAGTGACTTTGCTTTCTGCCAAGACTCCAGATGTCTTGAGGGGTTGGAGCCAGGGACAAGATGCTACAGAGACAGATACTGTGACAGCTGTAGCACAGTGCTGGTTGTAGCAGAGGCAGAAACAGCTCCAGAGTGAGGGGTGCAGGCAGGAGCTCAGCACAGTGCTTGGAGCTATGTACTCTGCACCAGCATGCTGGACATCGCTGCCCAGCACAGCAGGAGGAGAAGCCCCTGATGGTGGCAGGGATGGTAGCACCCATGCTGCTTTTCCACAGCTTCTTCAGAGCTGCATCCTCTCTTACTCTCTGCAGGTCACCTGTTAAAAGCACTGTCAACTCTTCTGTCATTTGGGACCTGCAGCAGCTGGCACAGCTTGAGGCACAGCTGGGCTCCTTGCCCTGAGCCCCCAGACCTCCACAGCCCAGGACTGTGCCCTCTGATGGCAGCCACTGCCCAGTGAGCACCAGCAGGGCACCTGATGGGCAGGTGAGAAGAGAGCCAGCAAGCTACCTGGTGTGGGCTGACACGCTCAGCTGATGCTGTCAGTTGTTTTTTGGAGCAAGGCTCCCTGCATCTCAGCAATGTGAGGTGCCTGAGGGTGGCCAAAGGGAACAAGAGCCAAGAGAGGGATCCTCCACCACAGATTTGTGATGGGACAGAGGGAGGGAGATTAAAATTAGTCCCCTGCCTGGGTCCCTTCTGTAAGAGAGAGTGAAATGGACAGCTGTTTTCCTGCTTGCATTACTTGTCCTGGAAGGTTTTGGGTTGGGGCAGTTTGATCTCTCCTTGGGCATAGCAGGAAAGACGCATTAGTTTTCACCTTGCAAAAAGTCCGCAGGGGACATGCAGGACACAAGCCCTGCTCGGCAGGCCTGGAGGTGGGGATGTGTGGCTGATGTTCCCATGGCATTGCACCCATCGTGCCCAAGTGCTTTACTAGTCCCCGTGCTTGGCGTTTAGGCAGTACCTCCCGCCCAGCACCAGGATCCCAAAGAAGAGTTGAGGGAAGTTCTCAGCAATTCCCATGCTCTGCCTGCCTGCAGCTCTCAACTCACTTTTGAACCAGTCTAGCTGGAGCTTCACAGCATCACACAGTCATGTGTAGGGCACTTATTGGGAAGAGGGTTGTGGGGTCAAGTGCCTTTTGCACGATGGAGACTGCCCAACCCTTTTCTTCTCATCTCACCAATGCCAGAAGCTCCAAGGGACACTTAAGTCCACCCTCCAGGTCCTTTATCCCGGCTCTCAGCCTTGCCAGTGCATTGGCATAAACCATAGCAGATGCAGTCAAGGAGTGAAGGTGATCAGGACCAGCCTTTACCTATACATCCCTCCCCACGTGGCTTTGCATCTGTCTCCCACAGATCTTCATCCAAGGGATGGATGCTCTGCAAACCCCCACAAAACCATGCCTCCCTCCCCTGCATTGCAGGGCCCCTGGGGAGAGAGAGGTTTTCCCCATGGCTCTGGAGCTCCTTGGTCTGCCCTTTTCAGTGGTTGGTCTGTAGGGACCAGTGAGCGAGAGGCAAAAAAGCTCCCCGGTGTCGGTGCGTGCCACCTGCCTGTGTGGACTCGATTTGTCAGCACAGGTTGGCATTTGTGTAAAGGCAGCAGCTCCATCTACATCTTCCTCTGAGCAACCTGAACTGGAGAAACTCTAGATGTCTACAAAGGCCACGTGGCGGCTGACGGCAAGCACAGCTTCACGGCTAGCATCTCCCCTCTCAGAAGGAAGGGGATTCGTAATCACCCACACAAGGATAAGCAGCCTGACCCGCTGCAGAGCCACCGAGTTCCCCAGTGTGCCGGCAGCGAGCGGGTATTGGCAGCAGCAGGCACTCCAGGGTGTGTGGAAGACCAGACCAAGGGGCATCCCATGGGCTGGGGGCCAGCCAAGGGGATGTGGCAGCTTGCTCTTGGCTCCAGGAACGCACAAGCACCTCGCACCTGGAAAAGTACAGGACAAGGGGTGCTGGGTTTTAGTAAAACATATCACCCAGCTGTGGCACTGCAGGGGGATTTTGTTTTGTAAAAGGATTTATTCATAAAGGCACAGCAGCAGCAAACCAATCCTTGTCCTGCGGGCCCTGCAACGTGTGTATAAAGTAAATTAGAACAAGGTTTGCATGTGAAGGTTATAAACTAACATAATACTGGCTAGGAACGGGGAGAGAGAGAAAGAGCTAGAGGGAGAGAGAAAAAGGCAGAGGAAGAGGGAGGGGAGAGCCCTTTCATAATTCACAGTTCCTGAAATAAAAATAAGGCTGGAACCATGTTTTGGGTAGAAGGGAAAGTGCGTAGGAAGTGTATACTTGCCAATCTGCCAAAAAAAGTTGCTTTTTATTTTCTTAAGAAGGCAATTATGTATTTTTGTCATTCACTTCCTACTTTGAAGCCGTTGAACCTGCTTTGCTCAAACTTTCCAGAACAATTTGCCCTCAGGCTACTGCCAGAACTGCAACACTTACACCCCAAAGATGAAAGTGGGAAAGCGCCACGGCTCTTGCTCCACATATGCAGAGCAGAGGCACCTGCAAACTGGTCATGTCTGCACCTCCATCTCATGGGGCTGGGAGCCACCAGCTCGGCTCACCCCTCCAACTGGGTTTTGCAAAGTAAGTGGAATTTTGAAGCTTCGATTTGTCTTGACTCGGGTCAGAAGATCATCACAGGCACGCAGAGATGCTAAAATGTCAGTGCGACTCCAGAGGAATATCTCCCACTCCTTCTTCTCCTGGAAGTTCCCACCTTAGGAGATAAGGGACAGATGGTGTTTACATGGCAGACAAAGCCTAGCTGAAGTTGGGTCCAAGCTGGTGCCCAACAGACCCTGGACACGGAATGTACATGGGCTTCTCAGGGTCCAATGCTGAACTCATCATTTACAGAGGGAAATTTGAGGCTGTTCAGTGTCTTTCAGACCCATCTCAGTGCCTACTGCCCTCCACCCCAAGCCCCTGACCCTCTCCTGGGCTCCCTGGAAATTGCCACACTTCAGTGTGTGCTGAGTGGCTTTGGTTTTGGTTGAATGTTTCGCTTGCTGGATGACATGAGGTTGAACTGCATGGGTTGTGCCTGAGCTACACAGCAACTTGCAGCCCTGCTAGGATGGGCACAGCCTCAATAAGACTTGCTCATTGTTGGACTCCTGTGCCTCCAGCTGCGCTGTGCCAGTGGCCCTCACTCCTGCTGGAGATGTCTTCTGTTTCAAAGAAGCCATTTGCTCTCTCACCTACTAGTGACAAAGACATTTGAGTCAGCAGGTTGCCTAGATCTAAGGGTGCCATTTCACAGCTAGCCTTCAACAGAAAACAAAGTGGGTTTTTGGTGATGTTTGGTTGCAGCTTGAGCTTTTTTTGACTTCTTTTGGATTGTTTTGACTCTGTAGAATTGCTATAACCAATGCAAGAAAGGTAAGGCTGCAAGCAAGACGAAAAGTATCATTTTGGTCATATGCGGTATGAGTTGACCAGGTAACAGCATCCTAGGGTCCCCCAGTTACATATACATCTTACCACACCGACAGCAGTTCCTGCCACTGGTCCTTGCCCCACCCCGTCTGCAATATCAAATGCTGCCTATAAATTACTAATAACAAGGATATGTGCCTTGGAAAACAAGCTAGTGCCTGTGGGTGGGATGGGATCAATTTTCTAACTCAATGTAAACACTGCAGTAACTTTGATATTCATGATATTCATATCCACAAGGCAGTAGCTGGGCATTAAGGTCACCAGATAGTAGCATTACAAGTAACACATTACAAAGATGCATGGGCTGGAAACCCCCGAATGCAGATAGGAGTGACCCGGCTATGCCCATATGCTTTCCTTCCCGGTGTGATAACTCTATCTTCCTCTTCCTTGTCCCACACATAGCCTTAACACTGTCTTCTACTTATAAATATGACAAATATGGCTGTGTCTGGGTTGGGGTGCAGAGAAGAGGTCCTGGTTGCAGGCAGACAGCAGTACCGCTTTGGCTGGGACACGTGATGCCGCCTGGGTGTGTGTCCTGCCGTGTGGGTGCTGGATGGCTGGGGCCAGGGCCACGGAAGGCGCACGAGTGCTGATGAGGGACCACAGTAGAGGAACAAGCAAAGGCGAGACAGTTCAGCAGTGCTTCGCAGCTGTGTCATGAGAGGGTCCACCTGTCCCTCTGTGAGTCTGAAAGACAAACCAGCAAAGACATACCTTAAAAATTCAGGACTGCACATACTAGGGCTGCGCTACAAATTTGATGTGACTTGCAGAACACACGGGATGTAAACCTTTATTTCACTGTCCATATTCTTTTATTTCAAAGTCCATGTTCTCTTCTGAAGACCTATTTTTCTGGTGCACCTTTTCTTAGAAAAAATGAAAGCTGCAGCAGCAGCAAAACTGATAAGGAGAAGGATATGACCATGAGTATCATGATGAGGAAAACGCAGTAGTGAATGAACTTAGTGTTTGCAGTAATTGAGTAACTGTCTAAATTCCTAAATCCTGATTTTGAAATTGTTAGGTTGACTTGACAAGTTCAAGTCCCAGAGCTTTTAATTCAAATATAAAGCTTGATTGGCAAATTAATGAAAGGCTATGAATGAAATTAATGAAAGATTAAAGACCAGCGGCTCATGCTGATATAAAAATTACCCCTCCAAAATAGGTTATGCAATAATAAGAATAACTTGCCACTATGTTAATATTAATTCTGATATAACATTTATTCATCGATTAGATTTACTGATTCACAAAGAAGTTCTAAAACCTTATACACATTTGTCGGATCTTTGCAGGCACTGTTAATCATCTTTATTTTCCATTCCATAATTTCTAAAATTACTATAAAGCGAATTTTCATTAATAAATTGTATAGTTGAGCACTTGAGTTCGCAGTTTCGCTAACCAAAATGAGATCTAAAGAGCTATTAGGACCATGGAATGGGTAATTGATTAACTAAAATGACTTGGTCAATGCGCTCTGAATCCTCTAACTAGCACATTGTTTCCATGTCAGCCTCCACATCTCGTATCGGCTGGGAAAATTGATAAAAGGGACAATCTGAGAGAGTTTTCGTCTGGGTTTTGTTAACAAAGCGCTAAGCTGAGCAGCCCATAGAGTTTTGCATTTAGGCTTTGAGAATTTGTGTCGCCGGTGTATAGATGCAGGTTCATAGCCTGTGCTAGAAAAAAAAAAGGAACTTATTACTTGGTACGCTGGGATTGTGGAGAAGGGCTGCAGCAGGCAGCCTATTTGCAGAGATTTAGTGTGTCACTTTAATTGGGCCAGACGAGGTGTCAGCTGCGTATTCAGAGGGTATGGTAAAAATGCGGAGCGATCTGATGGAAAAGAAAGGCCTTGGTACTCCTTCCTAAACGTGATCTGGGTAGGATTTGTTGCCAGATCCAGGCTTGCTTCTGCTTTTCCTCACTTTAATGCAGATATTATTTCATCCAGCCAACTAAACTGTAGATCAGCAATGTTTCTCAACTGAGAATATCCCAGTATTTTAAAAGAAATTTTTTCTTTAGTAATTATGTTCAGCTTTATCATTACCTGTTGTCTGCTCGGCAGCACTTTTGTTAATATGCTGGAGTTTTTTATGGACTGTGCAATTTATTGCAATGCTTCTCTCTCTGTCTTGTTTTTGGCAGCTGATAACTAAATTCTTTTGTTTCTGATCACTTATTCTTGTTTTATAGTGTAATAAAAAATAAAAACACCCTAGTAAAATTGTGTAAATAGAGTGCATGTAGCTGCATATACATGTTTTTCTTGCTGAATGAATGTATGCACACATCCCTGCACGCTCAGCCCATGCTGCGCTTCCTCCCAGTTTCAGTGCTGCAAAGAGCACTACCTCTGCTGCAGCGGGGGATGAAAACCATCAGCTACACACTGGTCCTTGAACCTTCAGCTCCATCTTGGCTGACCCTGACTGCCTAAATCCACTTTGACTGGCTGAACTCTTCAAAGGCCTATCCACAAAAAAACCCCCAACAAAATACCACCAATAAAAAAACCCAAAACACCAAAAAACCCAGCAAAAAGCAACTTGTTCTGGTTGTTCATCTCCTCAACTCTTTGACACCCCATATGCGTAGTGTGGGATACAGGATAAGCAACATATTCTGGACCCAGTTAGCCCCTGGGTCATTCCCTGGGATGTTATCCAGCTGCTTCCGAAGTCCACAGTCAAATTAAAACATCTGGCCCCTAGTCTCAAGACATGGCCAATCCCTGAACCCAAGAATATGGAGCACTCTCACTCTCTGATACTGGGTGGGACACAGAAATTGGTGATGATCAGACCTGAAAGCCATCCCACCTGCTACAGCTGCTCAAGCAAGCCCTGGCTCCAAGCTCTCCATCTGCTGTGTCAGGACCTGCCTGTTCACACTCGTGGAGGAAGAGCAGAAACCTGTTGCGTAAGTCGACACAATCATCTCCCTGCAGCGTACTGCTGGAAATCACATTTCAGCAGCAGATGATTTTCACCTTCTTTGTAACTAATGAAAAACCCTTTAATTCAATGTGTTGACGTTAAAGCTCAGGCTGAAGATCCCTTCCCTGGAATACAAATGGAAATGGTGACCCATACTTTTCCAGATAAAAACAATTTGAAAGGACTGGTTCATTTTTAGTGTGAACTTAACCTGTATTGGTTTCCTTGATAATAAAATAGCAGAGAGAGTGCGATTTCTTTGACTACAATCAGAGGTCCCTACTTAGGTCAGATCTGTCCCAAATGCTGTCTTGACAATACAGATGACTAAATCTCAGCCCATCAAGATGGCAGAAGCTTGGCTGGCACCGTGCAGCTCTCCAGGACTTCACCAGGACACATACATGCCTTTCTGTTGAAATAAGCTCCCTGGGCAGGCACAGAGCACTACATTTAATCCTGCCAGCGATCTCCCTTCCCCTGCTCTTGTGTACACCTCTCAGCTGCAAAAGACCCTGCCTACTGAGACCCCATCTGACCTTTATTTTCAGCATCTAATCTTCTGGTGGACCTTCTCTGGGAAGGTTAGGCACTGGAAGAGGTTGCCCAGGGAAGTTGTGGAAGGCTCATCCCTGGAAGTGTTCAAGGCCAGGTTGAATGGGGCTTTGAGCAACCAGGTCTCGTGGGAGGTGTCCTTACCCATAGCAAGAGGGTTGGAACTAGATGATCTTTGAGGTGCCTTTCAACCTAAACCATTCTATGATTCTTTGATCGTCTGCTGGAGACAGGAGGATGGGAGGAGGCCAGGCACCCTCTACCTGTGTGAAGCAGTGAATGATGAAATTAACTTGCACCCTTCAGCCTCATGTGCACGCCAGGATAAGTGGCGGGAGTGTACGGTCCTGAAGATGGTCCCACAGGCACTTCACTGTGTCTGTGCTGAGGCATTAATCTGCGACATAGGACATGTTGGCGATGGCAAGGAAGCTAGTGCTGTCTGGGGAGCCTTCTGTTCCTCTGCTCCTCCTAGCACCACATGTGATGTGGAAGGGAATATGATGGTCTGTTCTCCACCTCTCCAAGCAGCCTAAATAACCTGGCCCCTTCACTCTCTCCCTGCTCTGCAGCTTGTGCACTAACTGATTTCTCACACGTGCCCCATCTACTCACTCCCACTGGCTCTAGTCTAAATCTGAAGTTCCCAGATTTAAACAGTACACCAATCTCTCTCTAGAAGATCTCATTTTATCCTGTGCTCATCCAGTCTCAGGTTCCCACGGAGTCTCTGAGCATATCCCCGGCTTTCTCCCAACATCCTCCACCATCCCAGAGATGAAGAACTGCATGTATGGGGTCAGCATATGTGAAGAAGCTTTGCTACTCTTCTGGGGTCTCATTCCAGAGGTGCTTCCTGGAGAAGCCTCCTGGAGAGGCTTCTGGTCCAGCTGTGCATGAAGGCTGCAGAGACGTTGAAGTTGGAAGGTAGTCACTCAGGTGAAAACAGGAGGTCCATCATGGAGCTCCGTGGCATGCACGTGTACAGGGAGGCAATGTATTCATATTTTTCTGTCTGAGTGCTGTAGATATTAAATGCAGGTTTCCTCCTGTCTTCAGGTGAGGCACATGGTTATCTGGCAAATGCTTGACTGCTTTCTCCTTACCTTGTGTGAACAACTCCCACAATCACAGAGGAGTGAAGAAACCTTGCATTTTTGGAAAGGTGCTTGGGAGCAGTTGATGTGAATCACTGCCAAGCATAAAGACATTTAAAATGGCTCTAGATACCTGCTAGATTAGTAAGATGAATCACAGTCATTGTGACCTCTACATGTGTCTGGCAAGTTGTTCTCTTGTTACCTAGTGAACAATCTGTTTTTCATGAACCCAAAATAACAATGTTTAGGAATACTTTTTTTTTCCCCTTCTCAAGCTCTGTGTGAGTCACTAGCATTGAAGCAAAAGGAGGAATCCTCTATATAGACATGCACATGGCTTGGGAGCAGGGACTTCTGGACAGGGAACAGACCAGCTTCTGGGTCAAGAACAGCGTCCCAGTGACATCCCTTCCTTTACCAAGGTGACCCACCTGGCACAAGGTAAGCATTGTGAACCTGGAGTCACTGCCAACCCCTGTTGTGTGCACCTTTTCATCCCCAGATTATCTCTTGTGCTTCCTCCTGTCATCTCGTTTGCCTCCATAAGAAGTGTTTGGCTTGGATCCCATGGTAAACTTGCTGGCTGCTGCCAGCCCTCTGCCAAACCTTTCCTCTCAAATCTGAAAGAAGAGCAGGTTGTAGGCTTGACATTTTTCAGCAACTAAGCCAAAATATACGGGAAATGATATTTTTACCTTTTTCTCTGTGCCCTTTTCTTTCCTCATGTCTATTTGCTTCTGTCTTTGTTTGTCTCACCAAAAAAAAAAAAAAAGAAAAGAAAACCAAAATCAAGCATCACCAATTCAATAAATGCCCTTTCGATATGCGCATGTCCAAAATGGCTCCAAGCAACAGGGCTCTAGGGTCAAAGACTTGCCCTCAGAGACTCTTTAAACTAAAAGGAGCAAGTTGCAGTGATATTTTTAATGTTGAAAGCTGTGTTTTTCTCCCTTCTTTTCATAGGCATTTCATAGGCATTTACTGACAGTTCAGATCTTCCACGGATGTTTGTTTGCAGTGGATGTATGCCAGCTGTAACTTAGATACAGTTAAATATTTCATGTAAAACCAGGATTGCTTCCCTTCTGTGACCACCCCACAACAGCCACAGGCAGGGTGACTTACAGATGAGATTCAACTCTCCAACTGCCGGTGCGAGAGCCGGCAGGAGCCCCTTGGGCAGCATGGAGCTCACATTTCTGGGAAGGCTTACATCTTTTTTTTTTTTTTTTTAACTTTTTCACTGCAAGAACCAAAAATAATCTGAAGCAACCGGAAAGCTGAATTTCTCTGTTAAAAGAAGCATTTGATAGCAGCAGACGTACAAGGAAAGGGGGAGCAGGGCTGAAATGGGACAAACAGAGAAAAGCAAGAGCTACAGAAGAACTGTCCAGAACTACACCCCGAGCTTGCGTATCTGCAGTTAAATGGGTGGCTGGATCTTTGGGGTACTTTCACCTCCAGCCACTGCCCCTGAAGGGCCCAGCCCAGCAGCCCAGAAACCAGAGAAGCTTCTTGGGGACCACAACCCTTGCCCAGTCCCATTGCACTGGTGTACCCCACACATGCAGGCAGTGCATAGCATCCTGGGCTCTGCCCCCGCTGCATGGCAGCAGAGTCCCATGGGGAAACCCCAAAGCCCCTCCAGATCCCTTGTACATCCTTGCTTTCCCCTGCTGAGGGGGCCTCAGTTGCTCAACCCCCTTTTTTATCACCCTGAGAACTTCTTCCTCCATTCCCACCATGGAGGGGGCCGGGTCTTGACCTACCACCGTTCCTGGCCTCGGGGCTGAGCTGTGCCTCTGCTTCCCATGGGAGGACAAAAGATGTTTTCCTTGGGACACTTCCTGCAAGCACGGGGCAGGCTTGCCAGGGAGGTGGCAGCAAACTAACCCACCAGCACTGGCTGCCGGGTGCCCTGTGCACTCTGGGCCAGGGGAGCCCTGTGCCAGCAGAGCTCACGTCGTGAGGGGCAGCCACAGAGAGGACCAGAAATGCTCCTTATTAATACAGAAATTTATGCTGCCTATAAAATACATTCACAGTGACATATTTAGTAACCCAATTAATACTCCGCGACAGACATTTTAGTGTAACTAATTCTAGTCTGTATGCTCCCTTTATAGTGATATAAATGGCTTTATGTTGTGCTATTGATCTCGGTGGCCACAGGATTTCGCAGCACACCCCTCCATCCATCCCAGCTACCCCGGGAAGGTCCCCAGGCTTTGAATTCCCCTGCAAGTCATTTGCCTCTGTGGTACATGGTGGGGAAAGGGGACCCTCAATAAAGAGAGCAGCATTCCGCCCTGCAGGGGGGGTCTGGGCTGCAGATGGGATAGGATGGGGAGCTCCGGCCCCTGAGGAGCTCCCCTCCAGCCAGCCCTGTGGAAACCAGACTACAGGTTTCCAGCCTCTCGTCCAGTCCATGCAGTGATGGGGACATCATTTTGTCTGGAAACCATCACCCAGGCAGGGTCTTCCCACACGTCTGCAGTGATGGAGGCCATGGGCTTGCTTCCAGCTCCGTGACAGGGTTGCCACGGAAACTGATACTGTTGATTTTTTCTGGTCTCCGAATCCAGCCTGTGGCATCACTGCTCCCATCCACAGTGCCTGGGGGAGATTCCCCTGACAGCAGCCCATGTGGGGCAGTTACTGCCCCCACTCACACTACATCCCAGCCTCTGCCCCCAGCAGACCCTACCCTAGCCTTGAGTGTGACCATAGTCACACTGCTGTCATGCTTGCAGCTTTCCAAGGCTTCCCAGTGATCCACATAGGATACTTTGGTGGGATGTCACATCACACGTCTGCTCCTCACCCTCAAAAATACCCCCTGGGCAAACATCACCTCTGGCAGCCTGCAAAACAGTCCCCATGCCCTGCTCCATGTCCTCAACACAATATCAGATGCAGTAGGGTCAGCAGAGGAGACCGAATGTCCGTGAGCACCTTCCTGGAAGAGGTGCTGCTGGCAGGGTCTGGAGGGAGAAGAGATATCAGAGCTCACTGTGTTTTGTGGAGGGAGGGGAGGATGGATGTGGTGATGGCAGGGAGCTGTCAGGAGCCAGCACTAGGGACAGCAGGGTGTGGGAAGAGGACGTGCACGGCAGCAAGGTGTCTTTAGGCAGAGCAGTTACTCTCTACTCCCTATTTTCCTACATCCAAATGCTGCATTTTCATTATTCATCCCCCTTCAGGGGAACTATCTCATAATAATAAAAATGTCAGAAGGAATACACAAATACATACATACACTAAATGAGGAGTTGCCACAATGCACAGAGAGATGTGATTTATGGACTCCTGGGCTGACGCCTTGGTTACCCCCCATGGTGTGGCAGTGGTCCCTTGCCCCTGACACGGGAGGTTGTGTGCAGGGAGGTCAGGTGAGATGCCTGCAGTGGCCCTCAGCCTTGAGGTTCCTGGGTAACTGGTGCCACGGCTCCCTGCATGCATTGTCTGGAGCTCCTGCTTGGCTGCAGGCTCTGCTGCATCCCAGTCCCTTTCATGTCCCTTTCTCCATCACTCTTTGTTCCTGGCCCAAACCTGGGTTGAGTATCCTGAACCACCCAGGCTGCAGCAAAGCTCTGCTCTGCCGCTCCAGGGGTGATGCATGGAAGTGTCCCCATCAACAATGACAGGTCAGCTCTTTGAGACTGCCAAAGCTCACTCCAGCACTGGCCCACCAGGAGCCCTCTTATTCTGCATGAGCATATGTCCCAAGTCATTGTGTCCTGACACGGAGAAGCAGAGCGTATAAAAGCCTGTGCTTGCTCCCTGTCCTCAGCTTTTCTGCCAGCTCCAAGGGGTTGGGTTTTCCCATTTTGCCAGGTCCTGCGTGCAGCTGTGACTCTGAAAAATGCTGGTTGATGATCAGGTCTACAAGCTAGGTGCAGACAGATAGATAGGCTGGAAACCAAGAAGGGCTGTGCACACTGGCCGCCCCACCTTGCAGAAGAAAACCATGGCCACCACTCCCAGGGATAGTGGCATGAAGAAGGCTCCATGCACAGAAATGCACATGGATCCATGTTGGAGCTGCTGAGCACTTGCCCTCTCAGTTGACCGCTTTGGGGGCTGGCATGTAACACAGCAGCTCTAGGGACCACATGACTGGAAATGCAACAGAGAAGAGCTGGAATTAGTCCCTTTGCCCAGGCATCACTGTGTGTATCTGCATGGATGCATAAGGTGCCTGGCCATACGCAAAGCCCACATGGATGTGCGTGTCTTCTGCGTATGCAGCTGTGTGCAGGTACACACATGTTATGCTGTATACACGCATGTTGGTGTCATCATGTGGCCAGGCACACGTGTGTGTGTACATCCATGAGCCAAGGCAGGGATGTGGCAGCTCCTCAGAGGGATTTGCTGAGGATCTCCCTGTTGCAGGCTGTCTCTTTCCTGATGAATAACAATCTTTTCACCCAGAGCTGGGCACGCGTAGAGTTAATGCTGAATGCACATGTTTATGATAAAACAGTTGATTTATCAGAACTGTCACCCACTAATCGCTGGGGGAATTGGAGTACTCGCACTTCCCACAGAGCTGCAGCGCTAACGCCATGCTCCTAATGCAGATTTGCAATGCAGCGCTGTGCCAAGAAAACTCTGGGATGTATAGGGGCAGGCATGAAGTGCAGAGAAACAGCACACACCTGCACATCTGGCCAGCTGCAGCAGCCCAGTTACCCCAGGGAAGAACGCGGTTCCCATGGGGAAGGGAAGAGAAAAGCAAGGAGGTCTTACAAGCTTGAGTTTCCTGAGACAGGGATAAGGATCTTGGGAGCTCAAAGGTTGGGTTTCCATGTAGGTTTGGCTGCAAATCCAGTCCTTCCCAAAGACAGACATCAGCCTTTCTCTGCTCCAGTGGTGATGGAGACACCTGGACATTTGGAAGGACATCACAGGGTCCTTCATTCCAAGGAGGTACTGGCTGCAGTCCTATTCAGCAGCAGCACACTCCTTCCAACATGGCTGGCACCTTCACGCAGACTGAACCAAGAGGAGGGACATCACCGTCCTTGCATCAAGCTACTTCCTGGTCTGCTGTGGCTGCAGAAGGTCTCTTCATTCCTTGAGCAATGGGGCATCTTGCTGGATTTAGCCTTACCAATGCTCCTTTGTTCATGGTGGCAGCCTTGGGGTGAGTCACAGAGTGAGGGTCCCCTGGTCAGAACAAGGCTTATATAAGCAAAGCTATGCATTTTCTTGCAGTCTCCCACATCTTGGTGGGCCTCACGATGACCACAAAGGACCCACCACCCACCATGCAGTGGAGTGCAGCTGCTCATTTGATGAACTTCCATACCCAGCAGCCCTGGAGAAGAAGACCTTACATGGCATTTCCAATGGGATTTATCCTCCCTGCAGTGGTGTGGGCAGAGGTGGATCCTCTGGGTATTGCAGAACAGCATCTGTTTTCACCTACAAGCCATCAGCTCTGGTTACTGGCAGATACTTGCAAAATTCTGCTTTTGTCAGTGTAGGAGCGGTGGAAAGCTGCTAGACCTCTACCTAAGGCAGATTACTTGTGCTTGAGTACATATTATGTCAAAATCAGAGGAAAAAAATCTTTGCCAAGCAAACTCTCAAGTACATCTGAGGTCCTTCCTGCTAAATCAATATTGGCAGTGCCTGCTGCTCTCCACCTGGGATGGCAAAAGACAAAATCAGCTGAGGGTCTGATTTTCCTCTAATATTGCTTTGGATGTCATCTGTTCCTCAAAACAAATATTTCATAATTCGAGGTTTCTGTGAGATCTTCAGTTACATTGTGGCAAAAAACTCCTGCTAGAAAGGGTATTCAGTATTTCTTTTGCCAGACTAACCCTTATTTCTTGAGTAATATTTCAGGCCCTTCAAAAGTCTAAGGCTTTATTTTATCATTGTCTTCCACTTGAGTTTCTATGTCTTTTTGCTGAAGAGTGCTCTTGTATCAGATTGACCATGCATCTACCTGATGCCTACTTTCCAGGCAAAACGTATGGGCTGGAATTTTTTGCTGAGAAAGTGCATTTGCTTGGTGTAAGCAGTCTTTGCCAGACTTTGGCAGCTCGTTTCAGTGGATACCGTGAAGAAGTTTCTTGGTAGCTGCATTAGTCTCCCATTCCCAGCTCGATATTTGTGTAGAAACCTAGCCAAAGAATAACTCTTGATCAAATATGTTTTGTTACACAGCTGCTAGTGCAACTCTGCTGCTTCTGATGGTTTTTTCTTGCTGCATTGTGGAGTGACCAAATGTCCACTGATGTGTTTAGTCTGCAGGTAGCAAAGTGCACAGCTTTATGCAAGAAGAAGTGCTTGCGTGGAGACTTCAAACCACACCTTTCAGGTGCCACAGGAAGGACTCCAGGCCAAAGTTGGTTCCCAGTTGATTTTTTTCTCCTCGTGTGTCTTTACTTTCAGCAATGCAAACAGCATAAAGACCTCTGAAAATGGCAGACGGGATATAATCCTGAATTTGATGGACTGTTTACAGTTATTCAGTCTTTGAGCGACAGTGCAGAGCCACATGGCCATGGGAATATGCTTTGTGAGATCTTGTCTAGACTACAAGAGGATTAATGGCAGGGGGAGATTTTCTTTGTCTTAGTGATTTTTGGACAACTTCAGTCAATTGCAATAAGCCTGGATAATTGCTGCATGTGGCTCTTCCCCCAGATCCTATTAACAGCAGTAATTTTAGCAATTTCTAGAAACAAATAAGGTGAAGATGACCAGTTCTGTTGCTTCTGATGCAGCCGCTGGAGCATGAGCAAGCATTTTGGGACCTCACGTCTGCAGGCCTCCATCTGCAGTGGGAGTGTGTTGCCACCCTCCCTGTGCGCTGACAGTGGCTGCTTCTCTCTCCTGACCAACGGGGACGCTGCAGAAAACTCTTTGCAGCATATGCATGACCCCTAAAATGCACGTGTATCTTTTGCTGCTACTAACTACAGGGCTTATAATAAACTGTCTTCCCGACGTGGAAGCTCCCTTCTTTCAGGCTTTTTGGTACAGAAAGACAAGCATAAATGATTAGCAGAAGTTTTAATAAATCCTGATAGGGCCTTTTAGACCAGTAGATCACTGGAGATTGTTTATTATTGTGTCTTGTAACTCACATAACATGCTTTATTACCGTGCTTACAGTTATGTATAAAATGTCTGCAACACTCTTCACCATAGACTAAATCTTCAGGGACTCACTAGGAAATGAAACCAAAAGTTTCACCTTTAATATTTGGAAATGTAAGGTCTTCTGTCCATCTGTTTGTCTGGTGGTCTTGGCGTTGAGCCTCAGTGTGCCGTGCCATGAGCACAAGTCTTCTGAGAAGCAGCTGAGGGAACTGGGGTTGTTCAGCCTGGAGAAAAGGAGGCTGAGGGGAGACCTTCTCCCTCTCTACAGCTTCCTGGAAGGAGGGTGTAGTCAGGGGTGGTTGGTCTCTTCTCCCAAGGAACAAGCGGTAAGACAAGAGGAAATGGCCTCAAGTTGCACCAGGGTAGGTTTAGATTAGATATTAGGACAAATTTCTTCACCAAAAGGTTTATCAAGCGTTGGCCCAGGCTGCCCAGGGCAGTGGTGGAGTCGCCATCCCTGGAGGTATTTCCCAGCCAGGCAGACGTGGTGCTGAGGGACATGGGTTAGGGGCGGGTTCAGCAGTGTTGGGTTCACGGTTGGACTTGATCTTAAAGTTCTTTTCCAACCTAGGTGATTGTATGATTCTATGCCCACATTGCTGCCCTGCACCGCCCTGTACGTGATGCTGTGCCCTCACTATGGGGCTGCCGTCACTCCCTTTTTTCAGTGGGGCAAGTGGGGAATCAGGGAAGTGCAGACCCACACCCCCTGAGCAGGAAAGTGGCTTATTTTAGGATGGACACCCTGGTCTGCATTGGCTGTGCTGTGGTTAGACTCCTGCTACCTGCAGCCCAAGGCAGGGAGCACCCTCCTGGAGGGGCTGGGTCAGCTCTGGGTGCTGAGCATCCTGCCAGATTTTACAGTGAGGTGAGAGGTAGCATTTCCTTTTTAGTGTGACTAATGTCACCATTTGGCAAAAATAGCAGCAGCGCCATTCTGGCTCCCCAGCCCGACGTCTGGAGGCTGCTACGCGCATTGTGCTCAGACCATATCTTGCAGAGAAAGGGAATTGTACGGCAGGACTAAGACATGAATTTAACTTCTATTTTTTATGCTGTGGCTCCAGAAAGAGACTGCAGCTAAAAAGCAACCAAGGCAATTAATTACCAATGTCTGTCGCCTAGTGCAGGACCAGAACGAGAGAGAAAACAAGGCAGAGAGCACTGCATTCCCCACAGATAGGAAAAAAAAATGGACTGATGTATACTTCTGCTGACACGCTCCAGCATCAGGGAGTCTTTGTTCACACGGGCTTAAGAGACAGCTAGGCTTGGCTAGACAATAAAAGGGAAAAGGAAGGAAGCCTTATAAAGGCTCTGCAGGCTGCCCGCCTCCCAGGCTCCCTGGGGCACCGATGCTGGTGCTTCCCGGGGACTGGGAAGCATCTGTGCAATGCTGGGACTCTGCAATGCCACCCATCCCGGGTCACAGCGATCACACTCCTCGCTGAGCAAGGATCAGGAGATTGCAATCTCCGGTTGGTGCTGCTGGCTGGAGGAATTTGAAAAAAAGACCATCAAAACCTGTAAATCATGGAGGCAGAGCCTTTAAGTGTGACAGAGAGGATGCTTTTTCGTTTTGCAAATTTGTTTCCAAAAGTTTGCAGGCTCTTCCATTAAAGCAGTGAGCAAGCTGGCAGTAGTTTTCTTAAATTTTGCGTATTTTTCTGACTACAAACAGGGTTTCTGGTGAGCCAGCAACATAAGTTATCCATTTCCTTCAGAAGCTGTGCACACCTCTGGTGGGCAGGCTGGCTTACTTCTGGAGCGGCTATGAACTTAGCGGGAGTTAAAACAGGGAATGTGTTTAAGAAACAAAAAAGCAGCAGAGAAGTAAAAATAATTTCAAACTCCCAAAATCATGTTTGTCTTACTGCAGCAAACGAAGCATCTCTGAGTGACTGAAGCCAAAGCCCCAGACTCCTCCTTCAAAGGCAGCTCGTCCACATGGTAAGTTGAACCAAAGTTTGTCCCCTTCCCAAGCTAGTGCCTGCATGGCTGCTGGGCTGGTCTAATCCTCACAGGGGAAGGGAGAAAAGAAAGGAGAAAGAAAGATTAAAGCGTGTGATGCTGCCCATATTAACTATGAGACATCTGACAGCTGTTTCTCGATTCCTCAGTGTTTTCCCGGCCATCCACCCTCGCCTGGCTGGTATGAGCCTGCAAACCCAGATGCTCACAGCATTCACTGATGACATGTCAAAGGACGTATTTTCCCTGAGTTTATTCACTGCGTCGACTTTGGAATGGAAAGTCTTGTCGAGTTTTTAAATAATAGCAATTTTGTATGCATTTGACTATTTCTGCCCTGTATGAGCCAATATAAACTCTATCTCATTTATCAATTAGCATTTATAAAGTCCTTATCACCATGGAATCAAAACACTGTAAATGGATTAAAAAATAAGCAGGCTGCCTGGGGGAGTCAGTAACTTCATCTACTCTGAATTTTGTGAAACAGTGTGATCTCATCGGGGTGACAGGGACATGCACAATTTTTAGACACTTCGCGAAATTTGAGAAAGGAGTCATTGAAAATAATTAGAGTAATTATTCCAGAATTAAGCAGCTCTTTATTCTGGACCTGAATGTTCACGTGGGGAGCTATTCTGGAAGAGCTATTCTGGAAGACTTCTCCAGTAGCTCTGCTTACTAGCTTACACTAAATAATTTTAACAGCCTCGCCTACATATCAGTTCACCATCGTAGAGCCATTCATATCAATGCAAAGTGCCGGTAAAGCAATGCCAGCGCAGGATCCTGATGTTTCCAGCCACTTCGAAGTGGAGTAACTGATTGCAGCAAAATGGAGGTAATGGTCCTGCTGTCATCAGGAGGAGCAGGAGAGGTCCCCAGGTGCTTAGTAACTTTGTGTTAAGGCCAGCCACTTGCTCCAAAGCCGACCAACCGTGAGCTGCATCACCGTTTCAACAGTGGGAAGCAGAAACGAGCAGCGGGAAGCCTTGTTGCCAGGATTAGCAAATGAAACTAAGGTCTGTCTTAGCCCAAGGCGTGGGTGTGCAAAGACCATTTTAGTATTGCAGCTCGAGGAGCAACGTTTGGAAACCAGGACCTTGTTTTCCCACCTTTTCCCCTGTCACCTCTCCTGCCAGGGAGCTCCTGGCGTGTCCCACTTCATCAGGAAAAGTGGGTCTGCCACACCACGGTTGCGTGTGACACTTGCTCCTTGGTCCTTGGCCAGGGGTGTACAGGCAGCAAGCAGGGCTCCTGGAGCTGAGGGAGATGTCATGGGCTGAGCAACAAGCAGCCATCCTCACTAATGGAAGAGCGTATTTTTGGGAGCAGTCCAGGTACTAATCACCTGCAGCATCTGGGTTGTGGCCACCAGTATTACCAGGCGTTAGATTAATGATCTATCAGTCAGAGTAAACAATGCATGGACAGGACTGTGCTGGATGCTTGTCCCCTCCCTCATGCAACAGTAGTAATTCTGATTTTTTTTTTTTTTTTTCCTATTTCTCAGGGTCAAGCAGAGACCAAGAATTGTACAGCTGAACTCTGCCCTGGACAAGTGACCCTCCACAATGGGACACTCCTTTTCTGTGCTAATGAAGCACCACACAATGTCACCTCAAACTGTCAACAGAAGAAAAAGCATAATGAGAATATCTACAGCACATCTTATTATTCTAGGGATGTGTTAAAATAAGAATATTCATGAGAAATCATTTGTTTATCCAAGTAGCCTTGAGCATTCATCAGTGAAGGAATGGACTCATAGTAGCCACAAGTCAATATTTGTCCAATATTAGCAGAGCGGAAGCAGTCATTTTGGGCATCAAAATAGTCATCGTACTATGATTTCAGAGAAATTTGCGTGGTTCCCTGCTGTGGTTTCAAAAAACCCAACCTTTGTAAATAGTGAATGTCACATCAAGGACAGAGAGCCCAAGAGCTAAGAGGCTGTTCTAGTTGTGTTTACACACCGAGCATTTTCATGCTAAATTGGCTTTGGGATGCAGGTGCCAGATGAAAATCACCATGGCCATGTGATGCTAATTGCTAACGCAGAGTAGAAACACACTGCTGGTTTAAATTTGCTTTAAAGACGCGGATGGGTTAACTGCATGCTGGGCCAAGCACTGTGTCTGCACCACAGCACTCTTTAATCTCTCAGTTATCTCATAAGCTTCTCCACTAGCTTGTTCTTGCTCAGTGGGTACACCGCTCTTGATGACTCCATCCTCCCCTAGACATAGCCTGGGCACCCTGTGAGTGAGCTTTGTCCTGAGGAGCTCACAGGGGCTTGGGTTTTTGCCCCTTTGCAGTGGGCTTGCATCAGCTCTCTGAGCATGATGACTTTGTCTTGGATGCCCACCCTGGGATTAACATTTTCTGCCTTGTATCCCACCGTCGCTGGACCCCGTCGTTCATCACCTGAAGCAACAGCAAGGCACCGGCAGCGGAGACAGGCTTCCTCAGAGCAGTTGTTTTTGCCTGAAAAGCATCAGCGGCTATGGGCAAAGCCACACAGCTGAGGAGATGGGCACACATCACCACCGAGAGAGCTATTTTGCAGTGGCAAAGTGGCAGGGGCAGGGAGAGGAGCACGGCAGTGATGAGCAGGTCATAGGCAAACAGCTGTAAAGGGGCTGTACCACAGCTGCTCCGCATCAGAGCCAGGTGGCGAGAGCACAGAAGGGCACCGGGAAATAGCCGGGAGTGCTGCAATATCCAGTACTCCTGTCAGGAAGCCTCTCCAGCTGCCAGGGCTGCTGCCTCTGTCCCACACCCACCACCCCTTCTTCCAGGCACCTTGTCCACGCCAGTCAGGCTGCTGATCATTCCCCCACATCCCACACTCCCTCCACCCCCAGATGATGGAAGCCCAGGACCTTGCACAGAAGCACAGCGCTTCACCGAGCTGCCCCCCTCTCCTTCTCCTGCAGCCTCAAATTTGCAGTTCATGTTGTCTGCTTTTACGCTTCATGTCCCAGCAGGACTTTGCGCTCAGGAAACCTTTGCACTAGAAAGCATCACCTTGTGAGGAAGAAATGCACAGAATACCGTTATCTTCTCCCTCTTCATGCACAACGACAGTTTGTATCCAGGTGAAAGATGAAGCACAACAGTGCTAGAGCCTCCCTAATTCTTTTATTTTTGTGCGAGCACATGATTTTTGTTTAAACCTCAGGTCACTCAGCTCCTCTTTGAGGTACTTTACAATCCTTCCCTTGCCACAGAGAGGAGAAGGTAGGACAGGAAAACAGGGTCCTGCCAAGGAACACCGCTACCCACAGTGGGCAATAGCCTTCTCCACCTCCCCCTGCCCTGGGGCAGCTGCTGCTGCAGCAACACTCAAGCGTGCAGCATCGCACCCGTGGGTGCTGGCTGGGTGCAGATGCTTTCAGGAGCCTGGGCAGCAAGAGCGGTTGGGCAGGGGTGCCTGGTGGGGAGCGCAGATGGAGCCATGGACTGCATTGAGTCATACTGCCGTAACGCCAGCCGGGGCAGAGGCATGAAGAGGAAGCACGTGCGGGGTGACAAAGAGTCACATCTCATGGGGGAAGGACAGGGGGTGAGGTGCATGCCCCTGCTCCCCAGTGGGAAGAGGGTCCAGGTTGGTCCAGGCTGTACGTGGAGACTCTTGCACCTGCTGGGCACAGAGGAGGCAATTCTGAATTCAATCATTGTAATTTAGCAATTAAGCACAAAACGGGCTGCTGCACCAGGCTACAAAAGCAGCAAAGACAGGGGTTGCCTGAGTCCAAAACCTGGGGCAGCTCCTGCCTGGTGCACAGCGGGGCACCTGCCGCACAACGCAAAAGGCAACAACAGCACATCCTTCCCCGTAGCCCAGACGAAAAGCAGCAGATCCACACGCTTAAGAACTGGCCTAAGAGACAGNAACAAAAACAAAAGCAGAAAACAAAACAGCAACATGCTGCCGCTTTCTGCAATTCCACTGTGACCCCATAACCACAGCTTGTGTTGACACAAATCCTTTGCAAAAGGTGACCCGGCAATAGCCACACAGCTGAGGCAGCTCTGCGTGGCAAAGCACAGCTCTGGCAGATTGATGGAGGAACTATTGGCGGCACAAAGACCTGCTCAGTCACACTGGGAGCTACAGGTAATGGGTTTTTTCCTCCTCTCTTGCGTTCCTGATGGTTTTCACACTGTTTCTAAGCTCTCGCTACGGAGTCCATGTTCCAGCCAGCTCTCATTCTCTTCCTCTGTCCTGACATTGGAAAGCAAGTGCTGTCAGCTCAGGTATGCGAGTAGCTGGCGTATGGAAAGAGCATCCCTGATTCAGACTGGGCGTGCTGGTTCTTGCTCTCCAGACTGGCTGCACGCCGCATCTCCCAGCGCCATGAGCTAGCTTCTCTTTCCTCGGCAGCCATCTCTCTCAGACTGGGCTGGAGGCTTCGCTTCTCTCTTATCTGCCACAATTATCCTGGCAGACCTGATTTGTCTCCACTGCCTGCAGTTCTGGTTCCTCAGGGAGCAGCATCAGGGATACCCAGTGACAAACAGCCTCCTTAAGGCGAAGCATGATTTTGAACAGAAAATAGAGTAGCACTTAGAATAAAAAAAAAAAAAAAATTAAGAAAACCCATGCACCCTTCCAACCCCCAAAACCTAAACCACACCGCTCTGCACATGTGCTGCTCTTAAGCCACGGCTGGAGCTGGTGTTTCTGACACTCCATATCTATATGGGGAGGGTCCCTCTGCCAGAAAAGGTGGGCTGTCACGGGCAGAGGACCATGGGAAAGAGCCTGCTCTGCAAGCAGGGGAGATGAACCCAGCACCAATAAACACCCTCACCAGCCTCAGGAGAAACACTGAGAGGGTGGCAAAAGCTGATAGTGAAATGAAAGTCTGCATCCTTTAGAGTGGGTCCAGAGGAGGCCACAAAGATGGTCAGAGAGCTAGAGCACCTTTCTTACGAGGACAGGCTGAGAAAGTTGGGGTTGTTCAGCCTGGAGAAGAGAAGGCTCTGGGGAGACCTGAAAGCCCCTTCCAGTATCTGAAAGGGGATACAAGAAAGCTGGGGAGGGACTTTTTACAAGGGCATGTAGTGACAGGACGAGGGGGAATGGCTTCAAACTGGAAGAGGGTAAAATTTAGAATAGATCTCAGGGAGAAATTTTTCACTCTGAGGGTGGTGAGACACTGGCTCAAGTTGCCCAGAGAAGCTGTGGCTGCCCCATCCCTGGAGGTTCAAGGCCAGGTTGGACAGGGCTTGGAGCAACCTGGTCTGGTGGGAGGTGTCCCTGCCCAGGGTGGGGTGGTGGGACTGGATGGTCTTTAAGGTCCCTTCCAACCTAAGCCATTCTGTGATTCTATGATCTTGAAGTATGAAGCCACAAACTAGTCTCCCTTCTCACAATGCCTCCCTGGCAATGACCAGGGGCAACTACATGCGTCCGGCATCAAGGGATTTGGAGGTTGACTCCATGCATTTCATACACTGATGGAAAGCAAGGCCTTCTCCTGACGAGTTGATCACATTGCTGCTTTGCTGTGTGTGGAAAAAAGTGTGCATGACTCCACCAGGCTCTTCCTCAGCAGCAAGCCTGAGGGCCAAACACACAATGAAGTCAATGGAAACTGCATTTACTTTGCAAACCGTAGATCAGGCCCTGGGGCTTACACCATTTAACGCTAGAGAAACTCTATCCTTTGCAGGGTCAGTAGTTTCCTTGTTAGAGTTTCACTCTGCGGTTTCTCCAAGTCTATGTGCTACCTCCTGCTTCTCCATCCCAGACTTAGTCTTAGAGAAGCTCTCTGGATCCAGCTGAAAGATAATAATTGAATAATATGCAACATTACACTCTTAGGTTTCATTCATTTTCACACTCATAGGAACTGTAAAATCTAAAATGAGGTATTCTCTTCAAACTGTCATCCTGCCCAGCAACAACAAATTTAAACAAAAAGGTAAAACATTTTAAATCAGAACCTGTGAATTGCCTCAAATAATCTTATTCAGATTTTTATTCACATTTCAGGGTACAGGTCCCACAGTAAATTAATAAGACATAAGTTCGCAATATTTTCAATAGACTGATAGGACAGCACTTTTCATTCCAATTAGGAAGAACAGTGCAATTAGATTCCTCAGCCTCGGCTGAAAAGGAAACACGTTATTTCCTCAGGGTGAAGATCTTACCAGTATTCATGAGCATTCACATCTTTGGGATCTTCTGCCAGGTTAGCCCTTAAGCAAACTGGTTGCCAGTGGAAGTTGCTGGCACTGGAAAAAGGATTTATTAATGTATTCTTCAAATAATCCCCTCTGCCCCTGAAGGGAGAGGGGAATCAGATATGTCTCAGCAACGTTATTCTTCCTTTCCCAGCTTGCTGAGTTTCCTCCTTGCAGGTCTGGTCCAGGCCTGAGGAAGGTGTAGGAGCTGCTCTGAGGGCACACCAGTGTACCTCCTCTCTACATTAAGTATGAGATTCCTGTCCAAAAATTTGTGTGAACACTCCTGCTCTGGGGACCGGGATAATTTTTGGCATCCAAGTATCACAGGCCAACTAGTGGTGCAGTACCTTCAAGGGCAAACCAAGGTCAAGAAAACATTGAGAGTTTTTCTCTTTTAAAAATTGTTTTCCTCAACCCTTGCCTGAGAACCTATCCTGAACCCCTCCCTTTGATTCCCAAGTCCTTCTCCCACCCTGTGGCACATGCAGCTGAATCCCAGCTCCGCACCTGATCTGAATTTGGAGAGCAGCAGGGACATTGATTGGCCTGTCCCCATTTTCTCCCCAGTTGAGTGTATATGAAGCCCCCTGGGCAAGCACACTCTCAGAAACACATTATGGGATAGTAGGAACATGGGGAGGAATCAGACACAGGTTTCTGTAAAACAGGACAGCCATGGGCACAAAGTAAAGAGCAGGTCAGAACTACTTTCCTAAGAAGGGGAGCACAGGTGGGGAGTGCAGCAAGGCATCTGGCCACAGAAAGAGCTGTGGATTTGAAAGCCTTACAATTCATTCATTGTTTTTCTCTAAAATGTCATGGTCTATATCTTTACTTGTAGTGCAACTTGTAGGACACTTTCAAGCTGGATCCTTTGAACTTCACTAATCTCAAGCAGCATTTGCTCAAGAGAATTCAGACTTCTCTCAGGTCTTAGCTTCTGCCAGTTTTGTAATGGTTTTGGCCATAAACGCAGTAGGGAGAAGCTTACAGAAGTTGCAAGTCATGGAGAAAATCCCTAGTCTAGTTCAAAAAGTTTATTGCCTGGCAGTTGGAGTTCACGAATTTAAAGCATGAAATAAAGCAAACCTTCAGATTTAAGAAGCTGGGCTAAGCTAGTCCCAAGGCTCACGTTATGAAAGTTGGCAGAGGAGAAGCTGCATGTGCGAGTCCCGGCCTTACACAAAGGTGCTGAGAGAGCAGGAGAAAAATCATGAAGTTTAGGATAATGTAGCAACCAGGGAATTCCTCATTAAAACCAAAATGAGCACAAAGACCCCCAACATCTACATAGCTGTGGGCTCTGAAGCTAATGGCTCCCACCATCCCCTCCACACTTGCCTGGCCAGTGAAATTGGTCATCCCCAGGTGCTGCAGGGGAGCCCGGCATCACAGAGCACAGCAGGCTCAGCCAAGGCTGGGGCATCCAGCAGGATGTCCAGCCCTGCAGAAAAGCTGGTAGACTGGGTGCCAAGGCAAGGCAGAGTGAACATCTGCCCCACATCAGCACAAAGAGGGCAAGGTGCCAGGGGTCTACAGCATCAGTTATCCTGAGGACAGATGATTTAGGAGCTGATGGACAAATTTCAACCAAACCAAGAGAAGCCACAGCAAGTGACACTCGAAAAGGCAGTGGGGGGAAAAAGCCAGGAGGCGTAGAATCATAGAACGTTTTGGGTTGGAAGGGACCTTAAAGGTCATCTAGTTCCAACCCCCCCTGCCTTGGGCAGAGACACCTCCCGCTAGATCAGGTTACTCCAAGCCCCGTCCAGCCTGGCCTTGAACCTCCAGGGATGGGGCAGCCACAGCTTCTCTGGGCAACTTGAGTCAGTGTCTCACCACCCTCAGAGTGAAAAATTTCTCCCTGAAATCTATTCTAAATTTACCCTCTTCCAGTTTGAAGCCATTACCCCTTATCCTATCACGACACTCCCTGATAAGGAGTCCCTTTCCAGGTTTACCTGTAGGCCCTAGAGGGCTGCTATAAGGTCTCCCCAGAGCCTTCTCTTCTCCAGGCTGAATAACCTCAACTCTCTCAGCCTGTCTTCACAAGAGAGGTGGTCCAGCCCTCAGACCATCTTTGTGGCCTCCTCTGGACTCGTTCCAACAGTCCATGTCCTTCTTATGGTACAGGTCCCAGAGCTGGACGCAGTACCACAGGTGGGGTCTCACGAGAGCAGAGGGGCAGAATCACCTCCCTCAGCCTCCTGGCCACACTTCTTTTGATGCAGCCCAGGATGCAGAAGAGCAGGATGAAGTTACCAGACCCCAGAATCATCACCTAGAGGATAGGACAAAAGGTAACAATCTTTTTATGGAAAAGGCAAACGTTTATACTAAACCTTCCTCTCTGTACAGGATGCAGAGAAGAGAGACAGAGCTTCTGCACAAACACTGTAAGTCTAGGAAATAAGACAGGAGAACCAGAAATATCAAGGGGAAGGCAGTGCATGAAGGGAGCTGAACTTTCAACCTACCAATGCTCTGTAGGCTGACCAATCACCCCAGAGGAACATTACCATTCTGGGGTTGTGATAGCAAGCTCTTTGAAAATATCAGTTCAGTGCACAGCCAAAAAACACCAAAAAAACCCCAAAAACAACAAGCAAACAAAACACGAGGAAGCACCAGGTGAGGAAGTAAGAAGAAAACAGAGCAGCATTCCACTGCTGTGTAAGCTGTGCCTCTCCAGCCCCATGCTGGGGGAATTGCAGAGTTCCCCACAAACAAGGGACAACCGTCCAAGCAGGCTGTCACCCTAGGAGAGAGGTAAAAGGGTCTGATGAGCAGGGAGAAGGGATCAGCCATGCATCATGTACCTGGATGTTCAGTCTCTCAAGACTGGAGACATTTCATAATTTTCTTAGTCATTTCTTTAGTTCTTGCAACATCTGACATGTCCTCCTGTTCCATGCCAAGAACTTCTCTGCTCAGGGAAAGAACAACATATATCATCTCAACTAATGTGGTACGGCTTAGCATTAGAAGAGGCAACCAGCTGACATACCGGGTTTGCCACTTCAGGGCTGCTTTGAGACAGAGATGATTTAGCCAGAGCTTGGCTGAGACTTTAGCTCGTTTACAGCAATTACCTAAACAGGAGCACTTGGACTCAGAGTTGAAGCCAGCAGAATTAACACCTGGGCTTGTTTCAGACTAGAAAATAATGTGAGGTGTAAGGTCACAAGACTATGGGCTTGAACCCACCAATCCCATAATGTCCTAAAAAAAAATAAATACATTTTCACATGATCAGTGCTCCTGGATTTGAGTTGCTGGATCCTCACACAACAGTTTTGGGTCAGTTAAACTGGCTGAATAGCTTCTTATGCACTGGGATGGGGAGAGCTACTGGGTCAAAATGGACCATGAAAAAACACGAGTCTGGTCATCCTGTTTACTTTTGAGCTACACTAATGAGCAGACACACACCAATGGCCTCATTCTTATTTTCCACATTTACCCACAAATGTGGGTACACATGCAAATAGGTTAGGAAGTCAAGAGTGTGCCCTTTTATGGTCAAATTTGATTCAATCAGACAAACCAACAAATTAAAACTAGTTCTTTGGCAAAATATGTCAGGTGTAATTTCTGCCTCAGATGGCAACCATCGGGAACAAAAAAATGGTTTGCAAATGGCCGAGCGGCATTGGTCCAAATGCGGTTTCCATTTTCCTGTGCCTAAATAATGCTCTGGCATGCTTTACAGGAGCAGCTCAGCAGCGCAGCTAAAGCTTTCTCAAAACATCAAAGAAACAGAACAGTAAAACCCATCAAAATTTTACTAATCAAAACTACATGTAATTGTCAAGCAAAGGCAGATAACAGAACTCGGGCAATCTCTGTGAACCCACGGCTTCACTCAGACTTAGCAATTAAGCATCAGCTGCTGCCGCCAGAGTAGCTGTGAAACTGTGGGGTAAAAGTCACAGCTCGCCAGCACCAATTAGCTGCTAATGAACATCAGCAATCCCCCAGTGAAGGGAGCTTGAGACAACACTAAGACCAAAATATCACCCACGGTTTATGCCACCGTAAACTGGCACCTCGGCTGCAGGAGGATGCTCTGTACCCCTGCCCTGCTGCATCCTACCAGGGCAAAGTAACCCATCAGATTAAACCCAGCTGGAGGAGAAAAGGTTGATTTTGAAGTGCTGCTTTTCCCAGGTCAGTCAGCTGCATGAGGGAGGGAGCCAGCCTATAATAATTTAAGCAGTACTGCCATTACATGTGAAATCACAGCCTTAAAGGAAGTCAGTCAATTTAAACCCATTCCTGAAGGGGAATAATTAAACACTCCAAAGATGTGGGAGAATTTTAAGCAGTCAGCAAGGATTTAAGGCAACATATCATTCCTATCCAGAATTAAGGAAAAAAATTATAAAACGTAGGCAGGCAAAGCAGACCATTCATTGCTGACTGAAGGGAGCTACGTCAAGAAGAGCCTCTGTCAATCAAAATGGGCTCACCTCTCCAGACTGAAAAGAGGTTGAAATTTTGAAGAAAATCCTGTGGTTGCATGGTCTAGATCAACAATAGTGACGTATAACCTGAAAGATGGTGAAGAAAGTCTCAGGAACAGGGAAATCTAAGCATAACTAGAAACAGGTGGAATGATCCTGGAAAGTAAAGGTGCAGAAAGCCAAAAGACTTGCTTCCCAAGGGAACTGCTGCACAGGTAATGCAGGTCTGTCTGGTGACAGGTCTTGTAGACATGGGAAAGTGTGGGACAAATGTAGGAGCATCTCCTGCAAGAATAGGCTGCAGATGCAGCAAGAAGCACTCTGCGGGAAGATTGCTAATGGGGAAGCAGTGTAAGAAGTTTTGCAAGGCTAAAAAAAACACTTGAGACCACTGGTTTCATCAGGCTACGAAGGCAACCTCAGATCCATCCTGGGTTCCCAGGTGTGAAAATCCATGAGAATGCATGACACCAAATACCCTCACTGACAAGTTTATCAGGATCATGCAGAAAAGAAGTCTCTGAGTATATAGTGGAGCCACTATTACCATTTGCCAGGCATCTCTGCAGTACCCCATCCTCCAATATTTTCATTAGCCACTTTCAGAGAACTAATTAGCTTGACTTTATTGTTAACCTGAGGAAAACTCACATATGGGGAGCAGAGGCATGTTTGTGGGGAGAGGCGATGAGCCAGTAATCCCTAGTGAAAACGGGAGTAAAACAGTCAGCACCTTTCAGTGTTTCAAATGATACCTGCATGCAATATGGATTGTAGCAAGGTGCCTCTGTGAGCATTATTCAGTGGCAATAGCTCAATCTTAATAATACTGTGAAGGATAGATCCAAGACTCCAAAGATAACTAAACTTATCTTGGCACAGGACACTCTAACCACTATGATGTTAAAGAAGAAATCGCATAAAACAAGAAAATCTGTACATTTATGAAATCAAAGCTCTGTGTAAGCTTTTTCTTAAGGTAATTAATATGTTTTGGCATCTCAGTCATGTCTGACACAGCAGATATGCTGGACTCCAGGAGAACGGAAATGATTGCACGGGGTGACCAGAAAGGCCGCTCACCATGCACTGAGCATTACGCCCCAAACAGGTGTTGACCTAGATAGAAGTGAGGGAATGGCTGGAAATATCAAAGGTTTTGTGTTAGGGAACTTTTGCTCTTTCTGAATCTCTCAAAGTATTACAGAACTGTTAAAACTGGTGAATAAGTCAGAATTCTTGGAAAAGACATGAAGGAAAGAAATTATGCCAATCTGCAGATCACTGCAGAAGACAAACAAATAACTTGCAGGAGGATGGGAGGAAGAAGTGTGAACTCTTAAAAAAGTCAATGACTTTTCCTTCAAAGGGGTAAAAGCAGTCTATTAGAAGATCACACATACAAAAATAAACACATCAGACATTTCTTGTTAATGGGGGATGAACATCTAGCAAAAGCTAAAGAAAATATCTCTAGGCATCACCCGTTTCAGAATGCCTTTGGAAAGAACATGAAGATGAAATGGTAAAAAAGGAAGTATTTTTCCAGGCAGTCTAAGCACACAGTCCAAGACCCATCAACATTTACAGATTCTCCAAGAGCTTTGAAGTTTTCTGTCATATTGCAATATCTTGACCTCACTGATCTCAGGCTCACATTCAAAGGTAGCCAAATCAAAGGCTATGACAACACTCAATGAGACCGTGACATGACTAGTAGCAATTACTTGAATCACAAGGTTCGGTGACCAAATCTGCCCAAAGCTCAGTTCAATTCAGCCCGTGAAGCCACAAGGAATGGACTTACTCAGGAGAGGGTTACCTCACTTCCTATGGCACACCATGGATTTTTTTGTGCGAGGGGGAATAGACACACGGCTTCACAGGGCCCCTCATCTGCTAAGCAACTGCATCCCAGCCCTGCTGCGGCTTTGATGCCTCCCTAACAGAAGCTTCTTTCATTTGCAGCAGTCTGTGTATTGCAAACAGCTTGGCAAGGTCATCGTTTGACAATATAGCAAATCCAGCACTGGGGCTTCCGATACCAGCTGAAAAACACTGCAGCTTTATGATACAGACAACCGATCTGACATGAACTCACTCCCAGTCCAAATTCATTCAAGAGTTTCTGATGGCTTGACAAAAAAAAACCAACAAACCCCGACAGGTTACAGGCTGGTCAGGTCTCCTCTGACTGTGGCACTCCACGGGTGCCGTAAAGCCAGCGTAAAAACCTGAAGCTGTGTCTGCTAGCTCCATCAGCTCATCCCGCCAAAATTTGCACACTGAGGTGTTCTAGCAATGCAGAGATTTGGTCTTACTGATGACAAAAGATGGTCAGCCACTACTGACAAGAGAGCGGCTTTAAGCTCAGTGCTAATACAAGGCATAACCTCTGGATGAGACCAGCATGCCTGACAAACCTTGCAGCACAAGTACTGTAGGGCTCACCAATGCCTTTGGGGACTGTCCCTTGCCTTACAAGGACCATAACAGGCAGTCTAGAGTACCTTATTTCTGCAAGCACCGGGGCTCAAAAATTATAAGTATTGTTGGCAGCACCCATGGTTGCTATTACCATGGACTCCAGTCCAATTTTTGTTACTGTCTCCCACTCCAGTGCAATCCAAATGCTTGTGGAAGGGGGTTAATTTCTTAATTTAAGAATCATTAGTGAGAGAAATTGCACTGTGCAGCTGTCTCAAGTCTTTACTAAAATGTCTCTACCAGCTAAGGATTTGTGATTCAAGTTGACCAGCTTTGTTCTCATATATTTGACACCAATAGCAATAGTCATTTGGGGTCAATTAAATGTTTTCTTCTTTGTTTATCACCATAAGTCTTTACAATATACCTGGCAGCCCTAGTCCATCTGAATAGGAGGACAGCATGCATAATGTATGTGAACTTGCAAATCACAAACAAGTGGATAAACACCAAAAGGCCTTACTTTCCCATCTGAATTCTTCATTCCCCCTGCTATTTGCTCACTCATCTGAGGGCCTTGCAGCAGCACTAGGTGCAAGGTTTGTCTTCCTATAATGATTTCAAATACGGTTTTTTAATTGCTTCTTTGTGCCCCTTAAGAAGTCAGCTCTGTCAGCACAAAATTATTAGGTGTGATTATGCAGCAAAAGCAAATACTGGTGCTGCATGTGCTAGCATGTCCATCCTCACTCCGCTAAGCTGGCACAGGCAATAGGAGCGGCAAAGACGCAGGGGCATGGACTTCAGTTTCTGCTATAAAGCAGCACTCGTAAGTGCAATTCCTCAGGAGCTTTTACTCTGCTTGTTAGCAGGAGCTAATACCCATGTTAATGCTATTGTTACTGTGCCCTAGAGCCAGCATGGTTACAGCAGCAGACACTGCAATCACTCCTTCATTTGGTTGTGTAGGCATGTCTGCTGTTTCAGTTAATAACCTCAGACTTGGCCTTAATTCAGCACAGCCAGGTTGATCAAGCTTTTGACGCTGTCTCCCTCAGCATTCTCATTTGAAAGCTGAGGAAGTACGGGCTGGATGAAAGGACTATTAGATGGCTTGAAAATTGGCTGGGCCGCTCGGCTCAAAGCATGGTAATCAATGGCTCAACATCTGGTTGGCAGCCAGTAATAAGCAGAGTGCCTCAGGGGTCAATACTGGGGCTGATGTTGTTCAATATCTTCATCAGCTACCTGGGCGATGAGACAGAGCGCACCCTCAGCAAATTTGTGGACAGTACTAAATTAGAGAGGATGATTGACACAGCAAGCAGTAGAGCCCCAATCCAGAAGGACCTTGAGAAACTTGAGGATGGGGCCTCCATGGACTTCTACGAGATATGCAAAATTATGCACGTGGGTCATCATCACACCTGGCATCAGTCCAGGCTGTGAACCAACAGGCTGCCAGGGCAAACAAGCCTCCAGCACACTCTCATCCTGAATAATGCAAACCTCGTCCTGGGCTGCACTATGATGACCAAGGCCAGTGGACCGCAAGAAGTTACCATCCCCTCTGCTCAGTGCTGGGTAGGCTTCACCTCAGTGCCACATCCAATTTTGGGCCCCCAAGGTCAAGAGTGACATGGGAAAAGCAGAGATGAGCCAGCAGAGGCTATTAAGATGACTGGGGTTCTTGGCTTATGAGGAAAGGCCAAGGGGTGATCTAGTTAGAGCCTTCACCTAACTGAAGGACAGGCAGGAAGATGGAGATGCTGTTCTTGGTGGTGTCAGATGATATTACAACAGCCACACATAGCATCATTGGAGGATCAGGCTGGACCTTAGACAAGCCCAGTGCCTGGGCTCCTCAGAGGGGCAGTGGGAACTCCCTCCAGAGGTTTCCAATTTTTGGCTATACAATACCATGACCCAATCTGGCACGAGCAGCAGTCCTACTCCAAGCAGTTTGACCAGAGACAACCAGAGACTCCTTCTCACAAACACCTCCACAACTATTCAGTTAAAGTCTGAATTCCTATGTTGGGTTTTTTTGGTTTTGGGATTTTTTTTTTCCCCCAAAAAAGGTAGCATACATTCAGAAGTGTTGAGAAGTTAATTTTGATGACCCAATTCACTGTCCATCAAACCTGAACCCTATGATCCCCTGCCTTATCACAAGAGCTGCTGGTTGTAGGAGAGTGGTAGAAGTTTTAGAAAGATGCATTAATCTCACATTAGAGGCAAGTAAGACAGATACCATACTTCCCAAGCTAAAGTAGTATATTGATTTACTGTGCTAGAAGTGCTAATTTTACTTCTGGACTTTCATTAGCTCCTCATCCAACCACAGAAATATGGCATTGTTTCATTCTGTGAATAAAGTTCTCTTCCAGTATCAGCCCAAGGAGATAATCAGAACACCTAGCAGCTTCCTAATCTCATTATAAAACTTCCTTCAAGTATCAACAATTTCTTTTATCACAAATCTTATGCCTATAGATACACCAGATTTTACCACCTGCGCACATTGTGAAGTAATTTAACTAAGGGGGGAAAAAGCGCCAACAACTTAGAACTCAGGGGAGATTAAATTCAAGTTACTGCTTACAAAACCTTACTTTACTATTTCCCTGGACTTCCACAGAACCCAAGAATTTCTTGGCTGAAATACAGTACCTCTTCCTAATGGTTACTACACTGGCTACATGGCCACCAGGTCCCCACTCTTTTATGCCTCCAACTTCCCATCTCTGTGTCTCATGGCTAAGAGCCACTCATTATACGTCGACCAGAAAAAGGTGGATTGTCTTCACCATATGGACATCAGAAGTGAAACATAATTAGAAAGAAGAAATGCCTTCGACACTCTCCTTGGGGGATTTCATGCCAAGAGCAGAAGAACCCACCCCATCACTTTGCAAGAGGTGAGTGGGTGTGCTGCAGGTGCCCAAGGGATTGCCTGTGCCAAGCTTGAACGCTTTCCGAAATCCCACCTTGCAACTACTCTTGGCAGTGATGTTTTGACCTCTGGGAATAAATACTGCAAATTAGCGTTCTAACTTTGCATCGTTCTACAAATTAATTCTGTTGAGACAGTAGATGATATTCCAGCGATATACCACCTCTCCCACTCTTTCTTCCACAATAAATCTCTGACAGGATCTCCTGATGTGCTTTTAAATAGGAGAGATCAAATTATATGTTTGCAAGTAATCATTTAAAAATAATAATATCTTAGAAAAATCTACAGCATTGTTGCAGAACAATGGCTTTAATTATTGAGAAAAGGGCTATTTGCAAGCAATTTCACTCATTGCCTGTGCTGATCCTGCGCCTGGGCAACTTCTGAAGGATAAGAAAATTGGAAGAAGCTCTTTAAGGGTAATTTGAGCCCCCACATGTGAAAAAGTGAACAGAAAAGGTTATTTCTTGAGAACAATGCACAATTAGGAAGTGATGTCACCGAGGTTCAAGGCCTAGTCCCATTTACAGCCACATAGATTGAAGAGGTGGGCTAACAATCTCAGGAGGACAGAGCTCAGTCTCCTAGTTTGAGCTAGGCTGTATTACAGGGAAAAATCACTCCCATTTGTTGCACATGGGAGAAAATTTAGGCAGAACGTGCACATGAGCACAGGTCAGCCCAAAATGCTGATACATTTAAAATGCTTACCACTAGAACAGGATCTAAGCAATCCCTTTTTCTCCCTCATGCTAAAAAACTGGGTTGCAAATCATGAACAGGTCTTGAGAAGGGCATTGCTGAAAGGCAACAGAAGATTCCCGTTGCAGTATCTCATGCTTTGTACTGTTACTTCTGCTGCCCCTCTCCCATGTACATCTATGTTTCATTTCATCTTTAAAGCTTAATCATATCTCCAATATAAACTGCAGTCAGGCCTTTTTGCACCAGGAAACTCGTGTCTGTCCAGGTTCTCCCCTCCCTGCTCCTCCTGCAGTGTTTGGCATACAGCCTTTCCAAGTGCAGGCTCATGGCTTTGCACGAGAAATTTTCCAAATCAAGGTCCGCTGTTTCCTGTTTTCAGAATCCCTCCCTTGAAAGCCCTTGCAGTCTGTTCTGGTTTGGCCCAAACCATGACTACAGTCACCCTACCAAAAGTAATAACAGAAGCATGGAAGGACACCTTCCTATCTGTTGCCCCCTTTATTTTCTGCCTGGCACCACATTCTGCCTTTTGTATTAACTGCACCACATTTTGAATTCATCATGACAATGCTTGAGAGAATCTCATCAGGTCTGAGCTTGATGCAACGCACCTTGTTTTGTCAGCTCTGAACTGCTCCAGACTTGCCTTTGGATCATCTTCACCACAGCAGGATACTGGACCACATCAAATCCAGTTATAGCTCTCACTGCTGCCTTTGCACAGTCTGCTTGACATGGGGTTGGGATTCACTTGCCTGCATACAACGACTCTGGTTACCTGGCTCCTTCCTGCCCTGCCATACCCATGGATGATCCATCTGTGCTCGCACATTGTTGTACGGGCACCCAAAGAAAGAGTCATAGAATTGTCTAGGTTGGAAGGGACCTTTAAGCTCAAGTCCAACCATCAACCCAGCACTGCCAAACCCACCCCTAACCCAAGTCCCTCAGCACCACGTCTGCCCAGCTGGGAAATACCTCCAGGGATGGCAACTCCACCACTGCCCTGGGCAGCCTGGGCCAATGCTTGATCACCCTTTCTCTGAAGAAATTTTTCCTGTTATCCATCCTAAACCTCCCCTGGTGCAACTTGAGGCCATTTCCTATTGTCCTAAAGAGGGCATGCATGTGAGGACCCTCTTGCTGCAGTGCACCATCATGCACCAGCTCTCATCATGCACCATGCTCAGGCATCATCTTATCTTTCAAAAGTACAGTCAACCTTCTGATCGTAATCCCCACCTAAGTGTCCTCCAGCTAGCCTTTCTGCCATAAATTGGGATAGTAATGTGCTGTAATCACGTAATTCCTGTCAGTAAAAGTAAACAAGAATGGCTGAGTGATTTCCAAACAACGCACTAATGGCCAAAGTAGAAAAAATCTCCTGCTTCACTTCTCTTCGAATCTTTCTTGAACAAGTCTTTTGCTGTTCATATTTATTGTAGGTTTTTTCCTCATTTTTAGGTTTATTTACCCAGAGCTAATGAATAACACTGTGAACATATGCTATAAACCACCATTAAGATGAAATTTGGAGAAAAGAAAATTACTTTGGTGTGAGAGCTGAGAGGATGTATAACTAGTAAATGCCCAGTACAGATATTTGAAGGCTTCTTAGGAGAGGTCTCTTGAGATTTCTTGGTCAAATAAAACGAGGCATTCTGTAGGAATTATCTCTTTTCAAAGTTATACGCGTTTTTCTAACAGTTTGATGCAGATGCTATTCAGGCAAAAGAGTCTACTATGGACTTTTTTCCACATTTAAGTCTTTGTATCTCATTTTTACTGATTACCACAGCTGTTAAAAGCAGCAAGGTAAGCAGTACCAGCAGATGATACCTTGTATACCGATTTTAGTGTGGGTTTTGATCATCTTTCAATAAACCCTTGCAAGCAAATATACACATGTGAAAGAAATATTTAGGAAGAATTTAGTACGACACCAGCTAAAACTTGCTGGAAACTTGGGTTTGCAGAGGAGCAGTGAATTACTTATTGTCAGAATGAAAGACTTCGAGGAGACTCTTCCAAAGCACATCTGTCTAATATTGTTCAATTTTTCATTAGTGACCTGGATGCTGCCCTGTAGAGGATGGTTATTAAACTGGCTGGTAAAAAGGCCAGGAGGAGCTGCAGACATATTGGAGGACAGAATTAGAGCTAAGAATAAGTCTGAAAAGGACTATTTTTTCTATTAAAATGACACTATCCAATGGGATAAGTGAAAGATTCTCTACTATGCTTGCAGAGTATTAGGTTGCACTAGCTCCTGAACAAATTCTGAGTAATGGCAATACAAGCAGGATCTGAAGTCCATTTCAGCAAACATCTGTTGCCTTCCAGCAGACCTTGAGAGCCTGGTGGCCATAAAGGAAAAAAGACATGCAAGAAACAGGCAAGTAAAGCTAATCAGCTTGAGACAGTTCCGAAGTCTGTGAGCTCTTGAGACAGTCACAGTGAAAATGTTCAAACCCAGGACCAGCCATTTGAAAGAATACAAAAGACCATTGAGACACAGGGACTCAGCTTGCCAAGAAAGAGCTGGAGCCCGCAGAGCAATGCACATTAACTTTGGGTTCAAAGGTGAAGCTGCCATAAACCCATGGAAAACACCACGAGGAAGCAGCCAAGCAACTACAGCACAACACTGCAGCAACGAGCACCAGGATGTGAGAATGGAGTGTTTGCCCTGAGAAGTCAATCATCCTGGCAGGTACAGAAGTAGGCACAGCATCCAGAGGACCTCTGAAGGCCTCTGGGGCAGAGATCAGTCTTATGCACTTGTAAGATTTTGATAAAAAAAAACCTGAAGAGAGTCTCCAGACACAATTCCTTTGACTGTCTTCAGAGGTGCAGCACACTTAAGCACATAAAGATCTTTCCAGATCAAACTGGAGGCACTTGTTGGTTTTAGGTGTTGAAGTTTGAGTTGTTCTCAGAATGATTTTCAGAAAAAGTTATTCCCTGCTTCTCCTGGTGGGGATAAGCAATGAAATCTCTAAGGCTCTGAAAGGGCAGGCTGCAATTGCCTGTTGAATTCAGAATGTATTTTGATATGATCTCACGTATTGATTACTTTCCTCAGTCTAATATTGCTGTTCATGATTCTGGAGTCACATCAGTCACGGAACAACAAGCACCTTTTAAACAGAACTATATCTTCTGTCATTTTACCTGAAGCACAGGAGCTGCAAGAGGGGAAATCCCCAACAACCAGGATGCAATTCAGGTTTTCTTGGGATTCCAGATGACAAAGAATACAGAAAGTTAAATGTGTTTGACAGCTACGGAGGAGCTAAATGGAAGAATATCTTTCTTGGAGTAACTGCTGGTTTCCCTAGGTCTAAAGGAGATGTCAGACTAGTCTTGCTTACTCTCAGTCCAAGCCAATGGCCAGTCACTTAAGCAAGAGTGCTTTTTGCCATGCTACTGGTAAAAGAGAAAGATAAAGCAACTCAATTCAGTAAAACCATCTAGCAAGCCAAAAATCAATAGCACCCTCAAAGGGAATCAGTGGTCCTGAGGTTTAGCCTGTGAGAAGTCCAGTGGCTGACCTTCAGGTCAGGTGCAGCATAATGTAGCTTTTCAGGAAGCTTCACCACAGCCCCTCCACTTGCTGAGCTAACAGGACTTGAGGTTCTCCCTTCCCAGGGCTGGCTGTTCCACCACTCAAGCCGTGTATTTGTCTGCTTTGTGAGCTTTCTCTTTCCCTTGCACCCAATAGATAGTATCCATGTTTCAAACCCACCTCCTGCTGCCTGGCCTTGTTGACCTAGTGTTTTTAATCCTTCCCTGGACAGCTCAGCTGATCTTGCTTTTCAGAGGATTTTCTGAGGCTAGCTGTGTCTTTGCTTACTGTAGCTAGAGTCAAGTCCAACGGATAGACCAAGTGACTGTGAAACCTTCTGTGTTCATATAGATGCCAGTTTTCAAACAGAAAAACAAATTCCAAACATCTCTGCAGTCTCATTTGCTTTATGTCCAGCTATGACGACTGTAGTACCAGCTGTTTGTGTTTCAAACTATTTCTGCCAGCATTGTTTCCTTGTCTTTTTCCTCAAACAATACCATAAAAAGCTCTAGTTTCATTTTCTCCCTTTCATCTTTGCATTAGCTCTGTAAACAGACTCCTTGTTTCCTACTCGAGTGAACTCTTTGTCTAGAAACCTCAGCTGTCTGGGACCAGCATTTTGTTTTCTCTGGTCATAGTTGCTGCTTTGTTTGCTCATTAATGACACTCTGCTCTTTGCTGTGATCCTACATGCCTTTCTTCTTTGCTGGCGGGGTCCTAAACCTAATGACTGGGGAGTTTTCTCTGAGGGCTGAACAGCAGATTCGTGTTCCCAGGGTGAACAGCAGACTCATGAAAAGCATCCAGCTCAAGAGGTGCTTGTACCTGGAGAGGCATTCAGGAGCGCATAGCTGGCTGTTCAGGCAGCACTGAATGGCCAGAAGATAAATCATTGCCTTTTTTTTTTTTTTTACTCTCAGTGATGGCCAACTCAGTTTTCTTTAAGAGCCACTGTCCCAACTTGCACTCCTTGTACCACTTCTCTCAGCTCTACTTAAAAAAAATAAATAAAATCTTGTGCTGGTCTTGTATGTTCAGTGTTTTTAGCCTCTTGGCATCTAAGCTCAAGGGGCACCACCAGGTTACGTTAGAAGCAAAGAACATCTGTAAGAGTAAGAGGGTAGAAAGCACCCACAGCCATTCACTCCAGTCTGCAGCTCTTCAGTTTTGTTTTCAGGGACCCCAGGTGTCCCCTAACCCCATTCAAATACCTCCCCTCTGACCTGAGAGCTCGGTGAACCCAGTCTCCCCCCGGCTCACAGCCTTCACCTCTGAAAGTTGGTCTGATCTACTACAGGAGGGTCTCCGTTAGGGATATGCAGTTGAGCCATCCCATGGAGACAAACCAGCCTCCATCCTGAGTCCTCCACCACACACCACCACAAGCACCCCCCAGCCACCTCTGATTAATGAGCAGCAACCCTTCCAGAAGAACTCTTCCCTAGAGGGCCTTTGCTTTCCATATATAATCCTTCAGCAACTGGTACTCTCTCACACCTGTATTTTCTACCACCTAGACTTAACTGTAGGTAAAAAACCCACCTTAGAAGCTTCCCTTTCCCAGGCTCAGTCCTAGAGCTGGAAGCACGGGGCCCCATTAGCATGAGCAGAGGGCCATGCCACCACCAGTTCCAAGAGCATCCAAGACACTGTATCACACTACTGTGTCTTCCCTGATGCTAGCAAGCAGAGGGGACCTCCACTTTCACCTACATACAAACACCATTGGTAAAGGGTATCAGATACAGATGCTACCCTAGCAGATCACTTTCATGCTTTGAAAACCAGTTAGATCTCACCAAACAGTGACCACTGTCAGCTCCATGCAGCTATGGAAGCCACTCATCTGCCAGCTGACAAGCTGGTCTATATTACACACTGATGGTCTTCAGACAGTGTGGAAAAATTGCCTCCGCCAGTCCTCCCTGCTCCTGAACCTCAAAGCCTCTCTAGGGAGTATTTTTGTGCTCTCTGATGGTAGAGGTCTCATTTTTATCAGCCTCATCCCCAGCCAAATTCCCATTGCTATGCAAGCAACACCTTAAACCTCCTGCTATCCTGAAAGGAAGATAAACATCTGCCAGGTCATTATCAAGGCTCATAAATTGTCCACCTGCAACAAGAATAGCTAGACTTTCCATGCCACTTTAAATACCTTTGGAGACTGTTTTTAAAATCTACTCTAGAGCCTAGTTATCATACCAGCTTCTGTTACAAGGTAAGTCACTGCAATTCTTCTGTAAGAAGTTCCAACCCTTCCGGTCTTGCCTCACACAGGCTCTTCCACTCCCTGGCGAGCCCTATTGTCACCCTCAATGAAGACAATATTCCCTCGCCCTCAGTGCAGTTTCTCAGTAGTACCTGCAATGGGCTGGGTATCCTTCACAACTGCCTTTGCCCAAGCATGAGCTGTCCTACGCATAACTAGCATTTAGATTGAAGTTTGACTGCATCAGAAGCTATGTTGAACCCCTTACCACATAGTAAGTAAGTTGAGTTCACCGTGTAATGTTGCTGCAGTCCTATTTCATCTCCCTGCCCTTTCACAAAGCCAAACTAATGCTTTACAGCCAGCTAGTAGGAGATGCCCTGTTTATTCCTTCATGGCCCTTACACTTTCAAATACTTGAATGCTATACAGGCTCTGAGCAACTCATTAGCATGGCCTTAGTGTAAAAACACTACTCTGGAAATTGCAACCCAGATTAACATTACAGGAACGTAACAGCAGCAGTTGAAGTGCCATTGGCATCCCATTTTCCAAAGCTAGGTTAGAGATCAGGCCTTTGTGCTCCTGAGGTCAATACAGTCTAACACACCAGTGTCCTTCAAGTTCAAATAGATACAAGTTCATCCTTTTTGATACTCCTAGTAGCATTCCTATAAAAAGGTTTTACAGCCTCTGGAAAGGCCAAAAAGCCACCTCACCTATTAATTTGCCATGTACTCTATTCTCCAGACCAGCTTTCCACTGCAAACCCTTCTGCGCAGCACCACGACCTCTGCAAGGCATCTCCTCCCTTTTGCACAGAACTTCATCTACTTTCCTACAGTGCCCTTAATAGAAGGGACCTTGAATCCCATCTCTCTACACTATTACCCATCCCCAGCACTCCCCGCTCACACCTCCATCTTAGAGCTACTGGCCAAATGGCTATTCTATGCTTGCTACATCAGTAAGTGTGTCTGTCCATGGGGTCCAAGTGTCTGCAGGAGCTGAGCGCCTCCCCCTTGTGCTGATCTCTGTGCACTCCAGGTCCAGCATGCATTGGCTTTACCAGTTATCACTGCTAGTCCCAAGTCTGATCGCCTACCCTCCCCCCTCAATTAGTCCCTTGAAATAATCCTCACTTCCATAACCACCCACAAGTCTTTCAACAGTGGCTGTGCTTGTTTTAGAGACTTTCCATTAGCAGTGCCATCCAAGCACTGAAGTCAGGCATCCAGCTTCCTGTGTTCTCAAGGTTCCCTCCCTCTCCCTGCATCGAGACACTCCTTTTCCATCTCCTTACCTTGTGTTGCTGCAGCATCCTCCCAGCGCAGCAGGAAAAGGACCTACCTGATCAAATAACATCTTTCTGGGGCCCTACAAGCCCACCAGCAGTACTGCCTTCCTCTACAGCCTAAGCCCGTCAAGCTTCCATAATGGTGGGACAGGCTCCCTTCACCTAGCACGCAGGTACCAAACTCCAGTTCTTCTGCTACCCCTGCAAACACTCTCTAAAGACTTTCGGGCTCCACCCTTTTGCTTGTAGGTCCTTCCTCACCCTCCATTCCTTCCTCTATGCTACAAGCCTAAGACAAGCCAGGTGAGGAGACCCTACTGACCCACTACCTCCTCCCATCCAAGGTTTACTCCCTGCTCCTCCCACAGGTTTACGGCAAGAGGCATGCCCTAGCCAACAACCACCTGGAAGCACCCTAGACCATAACAACACACACCCTACCAAAATACCATCAGCTTTTATAGAGTTCAAACACCTGCTGTAGGACCTGGGCATTATAAGCCTACCCTCTCCACTCCCAGCTTTTTACTGTCTTTCTAGCAGGCACCCATTACGGTTCCCAATGACCAGATTGCTATCACCTGTGGGTGGTTTCCTACACTGCCCCCAAGCCCACCAGGAGTGGGGAAGCAGCAGTGAAGCTCCCACCTAGCTTGCAGAACAAGTGGGAGTTGGTGGTTGTTCTCCTTCTCCTCTCGATATGTGCTAGTGGAATTTTAAACAGATTATGTAAGTGGCTCTCATTTAATCCATCTGAACTATCCTCTTTTAATCACATATGAGATCAAAGCAGCTGACTGTGAAATGAGTCGGGAGCAGCACAGCCTTTCCCCTGCGCAAGCTGGCCTGCAGTGGGTGAGGAGGGGACAGGTTGTGGGAATACATGCCAGGGCATGATGCGTTTTGGGGGGTTTTTTGGGGTTTTTTTTTTAAATACCCAATAGCAATATGGGGAATAGAAGTGCTACTGTCACTTCCTATGTATTGTGGTCCTTCCTCTGCTTCGGCATCCCAGAGATGCAGAAGGACATGCCTGTGCCAGGGATGTGGGGGCATGGCAGCTTGGCTGGGAAGCTGTTCTTCAAAGAGAGAGCAGCTCTCTCTCTGAGATTTATATAGTTTACCTTTTTCATTTCTTCTCCTGAAGTCTGACATTTAAAAATGTGTAATTGTGTTTATCCCTGGCAAGCTGTGAATGGCTCCCCGGGCTGCCCGTGCCTCCTGCACTGCTGTATAAATTACACTGACAACCCCTTATTACAAAGGGAAAAATAAGTTAATGGAAAAGCAAAGCAGAAATAGATGCATAAAAATCCCAAAGTGCCCAAGTCAGCAGAATTGCCCCCACGTGATAGTCATTGCCAGTATTTAATTAAACAGAGATCGATCGTGTGGGTGAGTGTGAGTTGGTGTGTATGCACGTGCAGGGGAGGAATTGGTACATTTATACTGTATTTATTTTTTTGATAGTAAAGAGTTATTGGTATTATACTGAAGGCTACCCTGGCAGGGTGATGAGCAGCGTGGCTCAGGGAGGGAGGGGTACGCACAGCCTGCCTCGGGCAGGTTTCCCACCTCTCGGTTCATCCGAGGGAGCCTCTCCTGCCTGGTGGGGAACTGAAATTCCTAGCTGTCCCTCAGGAAGAGAGCTTGGGTGCTGCAGAAGTGTCAGGACCATCGAGGCTGTGTCCGCTCCGTGCAGGCAGGGCTCCATCAACTGCAGCACAGGCGAGGCTTGAAATCCGCCTGCCCCAAGGCTTGAGCAACAAATCTGCATGGTAGCGCTGAGAAAGGGAAATCGCATTGCCTCCCGGAGCAACCCGTGATGCTTTTGGGAAATGGCATGTTTAGATGGAGGCTCAGGGAGATACATGAGGAGCCACGAGGGTCAACCACCCCGAGTCACTCCTGCAGGATGGTGAACTAGATATTTGGAGAGAAACGTTGAACAAAACAAGGTGAGGTGTGGGACCTGCAGGTGAGGACTTGAGGGGCTTCGGAGAGCTCAGACATCCCAAGGATGCTGTGAACAAAGGGGAACTGCAGCAGCAAAGCTGCTCTGGGCCCCCAGGGTTACAAGCATCCCGTCACTGCTAATAGCCTCCCCAGATGTTCAAGCTGATCCAGGTGACACAGGCAGCACCCACAAAGCTGGGTCAGAGCTGGGGAGCTCTGAAGGGACCTTGAAACCTGCAGAATCGCTACGTGGGAAGAGGGTTGGAGGCAAAGCAAAGCTGTCTGCCTAAGCTTCCTAATTCAGATCCTAAGGAAATGGTGGGATCTCAAAAGCTTCTGGCTATGGGCTTGGAATTTTCCTGTTATTCGTGTCTGATTTGGGTCTCTCCTGAAGACCAGGGACCTCTGACAAGGCTCTGGGTCCCTGGGTTTCCTGGCTTAGTTACACAAAACATAACCTCTGGGGTAAAATGCCAGCCACCGCTCAATATCTGAGCAGGCTGTTGTTGGAAATCAGAAACAGATTTTGAAAAAGTGGCATTTTTCAAGCAAAATGACTGGGCAGAGGTGGAAATGCTTGCTTGGAAATGCTCACCTCTGCCACCAGGAGCTGGAATGTTTCCTCGTGGGACACTTGTCCAGAAATTGCCACCGCTGAGTCCTCACCTCCCTCCTCTGACCCTGACAGTCTTCCCATCGCTCACATGGGCAGTGGTCCTTGGCCTTTGGGGTTTGGCCAAGATGTTGTGTAAAGCATTAAGTGAAGATGTGCAGACTTTAGCGTGGGCTCCACAGTCAGATCGATTCAAATTCAACCATCTCGGGAGCAGAGCAAAGAAGTTAACAGCTGCTGGAAATTGCACACGGCTTCCTTCATTTCCACACATTTTTTCTTGCCTAATTGGAGTGAGCCGAGTGGTCGGGTAGGAGCTGCGAGAGGCTGGGGAGCTGGACACGAGCTCTCTGTGACTCATTCCTGCAGGAGGGAGGAAGGGAGGGATTGCTTGCTCCTTGGGGTACCAGTTATACGAGTCTGCTCTTACTGGGTCTGGAGTCAGAAGAAACCCCTGATCTCATTGCACCCACACATGTCATTTGGACCACGTGGGATAAAAAAAAAAGTATTGGTCTTTCTGCTCCCCAGCCCTTTCTCTGGCTGCGTGCTCTTGGTGTAGCGCTGCTACTCTGATTTTTTGTACCTCCCCCTCTGCAGCAGCATCCAGGTTTGACTCCTGTAAATGTTAACCAAGAATTCAATGCAAAAGGAAATAAAACCCCCAAACAAAACAAGAGGACTAATTTCTATTTTTGTTCAGTCTTAAGATCGGTCTCATGGCCCTAACGTCTACCTGATAATGACTGAAAATCCCTTCTCCCTGCAGTCTGGACACCAATCAATACTCCACAAGCAATTTCCAGTGCTCGGCTCACTTGTTAAAGACCGAACATTCCCTTTCCTCCAGAAGTGGGTGGCACAGTGAGTCACAGAAAGCTCAGCAGGATGCCGCTTCTACCTGATGCAATGCTGAAGCCAGGCTCGAAACCAGAACCAGATCCAGGAAAGCTATTTTTTTCAGCCTGGGACTGAATCTCAGTGCTAGACTGGAGAGGCTGGAGGACTCTTGCTGGGTAGCAGGTCTCAGAGGTCCAGATGGGGCCCTGCACCCTTCCTGGCCCTGCACCAGGGGCAGGATCACAAGTGATGGAGAACCCATTCTGATCTCCAGGGTTTTTGGAATGTGCTTGTGACACGTGCCCATCACAAGGGGCTCCTGCCCCTTTCAGCCGAGCAATGCTGCACATAGCCACTTGCTCCATGCAAAGACACGTCACAGATGTATGCAAGACTTTGCAGGGCTGGGCTCCAGCAGCAACTGTCCACCAGCCTGACAGCTGTGCATGAATCCTGGTCCCCTTCCTCACCCCCAGGCTACCATGGTGGATGGAGAGCTGCCATAAGGCCCTTTGCAGGAGCCGGCACCAAGCTGCTGGAGGAGCCTAATTCTCCTCTCAAGGACAGTGGGTTCATCGGCTGCTTCCAGGACCCAGCGCCTGGCCCTGGCAGACGGCTTCGCAGCTAAGATGTGGCTGTGGAGAGGAGCTTGTAAAATGCCTGTCTTCCTGCAGTAATCAGGCTAACCTTCTGCACAGCAAGGAAGCCCCCAGGGGAGCTCCTCAGACTGACAAAATGCCTTTCTTTTAAAGTTGCTTTGCTTAATTACTCTGGGACATGTTTAAAAATATGATGTGCCATGAGCCTTTGAAGTTCAGAGAGACTTCAGCAGGTGCAGTAATCCCCTTATTCTAATCCTGATGACCAAGATATGTTGGCTGCCCTTTCTCATGGTCTAGCGGGACTCAGGCAGTTTAAAAGCCGGAGTCTTTGTCTGCCTTCCTCGGATGAGCCTTTCAGAATCACGCTGGTCTGTCTCCACCTTGGGTGGACCAACCACCTTGTGAATGTGTTTATGCACAGCTGTGGCTTATTTATATCTTCCTAAAAAACTCAGGTGAGCACCCAGGAGGACAGTGCTTGTGCAGGTTGTTCTTCCAGCTGTGCTTGCACCAGGCTGATTTTGCTGAAGGAGGAGAACGGCTTGATCCATCCCCTACAAGCAGCTGGACCCCCGCAGCTGGGAGCGGGTTGGAGGCTGCAGACCGGAGCACGCAGCAGCGTGAGGACCTTCTTGCTCCGAAAACGGTCAGTGAAAGCACTGCAAAAGCTGGGCGCTGCTGCCATCCTTCAGTCAGAGCGAGCAGGGAGAGAATTCGCTTCTCTTATGCAACCAACAGGAGCCGTTGCCCAAAGCACGGGCCACGTGTAAGACTAATTAAGGGCTGAGCTATGTGCATGAAAGAGCTAAACAGCTGTTGCTTTGTTAGAGAGGTCTATGGGCCTGCCTGTCTGAGGGTGGGGAGCACAACAGAAATAATCAGAAGTAATCACCAGACAGCTAAGGGTGGCCAAAGCAACACTTTGCAGCCTTATGCTCAGAGAAAGCAATGACCAAGATTTTGGGCAGCATGTTGACTGGCGAAACACATTTTGGGAAGTCCCGTGGCAACAGTATCTCCTGGTGCCATGGTACTCATCTCAAGGAAAGTGTCATTTACAGCGATGTTTTTGCGTATAAAATGAATTCCACCAGAAATACCTGGCCCTCTTGCAAGTTCCCTCCATATTGGAAATAGCTGCCAGAAGTCAGGTCTGAATATTAGCTAACTACTTCAATCAAATTACATAACTACATGATGTTGAATAAGCTGAGAAATAAAGTCAATTGTAGAGTAACAAATGATGTATTTACTGCAATAGAGGTGCTTGAGCTTTCAAAGCTTACAAAATGTCTTCTCTTTTTTTTCAAAATTAAATTTCCTTGAAATCAATGTATTCCCATGGAAATTCTTTATTGCAACAAAATGCCATTTAAATGCCATTTTCTGGTGGAAATGCTCTGTTGGTGTATTATTGACACGATTCAATTACTGCACTCACACTCACAGTAGCAATGTGCCAGACAAACAGCACCCAGGGCGCATCTTCTCTTCCTCCAGACAGTCTTTTGTGTCCCCATAGACTCAATGCCTGGACTTCAGGCTGGGCTGGCAGCATTCATCTGGCATGTCTTGACACATCCTGGGTGTGGAAGTCACTCTCTGGGGAAGCTCTCCAGACTTCTGTACCTTCTTGGGTTCATCCAGGACCATTCCCATGATGAGGTCAAGTCCTCTCCCTATGTACATTGGACCCCATGAGAGATACGAGGGCTCAACCCAGCCATTACGTGTGCTGAGCCCTGCTTCAGGAGACGTACTGAGACCTGTTGGGTTTCTTCTCCAGGCATGGGAGTCATTCATTTGACTCCTGTCTCATGCTCCTCTGGCAACAAATTTGCATCTGATGCCTTTGCATTTCAGCCGTGTGATTTCTCATGCTCTGGGGATCCCACATGCCCTGTGAGGTTGTCACCAGACTGGTTTATACCCAGCCTGTCTGGTTTTGTCCCAAAATGCCCTGGACCTGTTGGAATCACAGCCCTTGCACATGCCAGGCTGCATGATGCTCAGCAGTTTCAAGCTTAAGGCAGCTGCTCTTTGTACTCTTTAATCTGGTAAACCTGGATAAACATTGTACCTCCTTTGAAAGGGATCACACCAGCCCCCACCTCATCAGGCATCCACCATGTGAAGCCATGCTGTGGCCATACAGGCAGAAAACACTTCCAGTATATTCACTGTCTCTTTAGCATGTGAACTATTGGATGGATAGGGAGAATAGATGCGGTGGATGTGAGCAGAAGCTGTGGAGAATGGCAGAGACTAGATTGAGAGCAGACCTGAGGAGGGGGACTTGGGGGTGTTGGTTGATGAGAAGATCAACATGACCCAGCAGCGTGCACTTGAAGCCCAGAAAGCTGACTGCATACTGGGCTGCATCCCCAGCAGCTTGGGCAGCAGGGCGAGGGAGGGGATTCTGCCCCTCTGCTCCACTCGGGGGAGACTCCCCTGCGGTGCTGCCTCCAGCTCTGGGGCCACTAACATAAGAAGGACATGGACCTGTTGGAACAAACCCAGAGGAAGGCCATCTCTAGTGTGTGCTCTGTGGAAATGAGGCAACATCTTTCCTCGCATAATCAGGAATTCATTTCTCACCTCTTTCTGCCTTGTCCGGCTCAGACAGTGAGGTGCTTTGACNTGACTGCATACTGGGCTGCATCCCCAGCAGCTTGGGCAGCAGGGCGAGGGAGGGGATTCTGCCCCTCTGCTCCACTCGGGGGAGACTCCCCTGCGGTGCTGCCTCCAGCTCTGGGGCCACTAACATAAGAAGGACATGGACCTGTTGGAACAAACCCAGAGGAAGGCCATCTCTAGTGTGTGCTCTGTGGAAATGAGGCAACATCTTTCCTCGCATAATCAGGAATTCATTTCTCACCTCTTTCTGCCTTGTCCGGCTCAGACAGTGAGGTGCTTTGACTGCCCCCCGCCCCCCCCCCCCCCCCCCCCCCCCCGGAGAATTTGGGTCTCAGCCCTGCCTATCACTGCGGAGATCCTGCTGCCTGCTCAAAGTCAGGAGTGTTGGAGCTGGATGATGGGACCAAGTGCATCCACCTGGAAGGTGGGACAGATGCACCCTCACGAAATTTGCAGATCATACAAAACTGAGAGGAGTGGCTGATACACCTGGTGGGTGTGCTGCTCTTCAGAGAGACCTCCACAGGCTGGAGAAATGGGCTGATGGGAGCCTCATAGAATTCAGGAAATGTTCGCAGTGGTGGCCAGTGACAGGACAAGCAGCAACAGGCACAAATTGAAATACAGGAAATTTTGACAGAATGTAAAAAGACTTTTTTTAATGTGAGGGTGGTTGAACACTTGGAGTTCACAAGTTGCCCCAAGAGGTTGTGATGTCTCCATCCTTGGAGATATTCAAAACCCACCTGGACGTGGCCCTGGGCAACCTGCTCTGGGTGACCCTGCTTGTGCGGGGTGATGGTCTCCAGAGGTGCATTCCAACCCCAGCTATTCTGGGATTTGGGGACTCTTGGCTTCTGAGTGCTCTGTGACAACCCCCTGGGCAAAGCATGGCCCCAGCAAGGTGTCATCTGGGCTGCCCTCCCCTGTGGCTGCCCTTCTGCTTCCACACGCCCTTGTAGGGAGAAGCTACCCTGTACTTCAGCAAATGCTATGGACCATCTTAGTACCCCATTGGAAGAAATTTGGAGGAAGAACATGGATCTGTTCCCTGTACCAAATGGGGTAGAACAGGGCTGACCTTTCCCTCCTTGCTGAGATCAGGACCCCTGGGTACAGCAGTGGGGGGACGCTCAGAGTTGTCCCTTCCCCAGCTGTACTTCTGCTTGCTTTGCTGTGGAAGCATCCAGGGAAGTGGAAAAAACATTATCTTCTTTTTTCCTATCAGATCATTAAAGTGGAGCACCCCGTTTCCTCCCTGAATTAAACTGATGTACAGTTTGGCAGCCTGGATAATCGCTTAAAATGCTCCTGAGAGACTGCATCACCCATTGTGTCCTTCCCCATCAGCGGGAGCTCCCAAGGAAAAGGGGCTGCACTGTTTATCCCCTGCAGCATTTATTCTGGAAACGCAATCTGTGTTCCCCTGCAAGCCGCCGCCGCTGCTGAGCTGCCTCAGCCCCTCAGGGTGCCACGAGCCCTGCGAGGTGCCAGCCCTGCACTTCGGCTGCCGTTCCTCCCTCCTGCAGAAACCTGCCCAGTCTCCCAACTGCAAAACGCACGCCGCAGCCACCCAGACCCGAATCCAGCCCTGCAGCCATCCCTCCGGAGCCAGGGCAGATGCAGAAGGGATTAGTTCTACCCACTTCAATAATTTGCTTGAAATGGGCAAAACTTTTTATTTTTTTAATCTCCGTTTGCTGTATTTCACCCTGATTCTCTGCTGCAGCGTCTCTTTTCCTTGGCCACGGTTCGCACTGGAGAGCAAGGGTCTTGAAGTTTGTTCTCACAAATAAGCCGAGTAACCTGTAGACCTACAGCATGTTAAAAGAAGCTATTTAGCTATGCAGATACACTCAGCTCCATTTTTTTTTCAGCTTTGGCAGTTCATTAATAACAGCCCACTGGTACAGAGAAAAATATCACACCAAGCAATCAGCAACACACAGCTAGGATCCTTGGGATGCTGGCAGTTTTGCTGAAAGGAAAAAAGAAACAAAAAAGGCACACTGGGCCACAGAAATGCAGCCTTCCATTTACAGACAGCCAAGCAAGTCCCGGCAAACACTTTACCCGATTCATTTAGCCCTTTCTCGTCTTATGAAATATTTGCAGTCTTCATTTAGATCCGCATGTATTTGTTGATAAACCAGGTCTGTTAATCATTCTTGTCAGACTATTTCAGCCTATGTGCTCTTAGCCCACTGTTTGCTCTGTTACCTCAAGAATTGGAAATTCAAGAAATGGAAATTCAGCTTCGCAGGCTGCGGGTGACTTACAGTTTCCTTTGCGTATCCGTGTGCAGAAAAATGGTCTTGAATCGTTACTTGAGGGACCGAAATGAAAAGGAGCCAAAGGAAAAGATTATAACAGAAAGATTACAGTATGAAATGACTGATTTTTATTTAACACATTAACCAATATACTTTTTCAAATATAGGCTCAAACCTACTTAAGGCAAAGTTCAAGTTAATATTGATATTTGAAGGAAGAAGCACTTTCATATTAATCACCTAACTATTAAATGTCTGTTATGAGACAGAGCTTATGGGCTACGTCTCCAGACACATTTTCAAATGGTTCAGGCTAACTTTGATCCTTCTTAATGATGGAGACCAATTATATAATGGGTTCAGAAACACTTTTAACATGCAACTTGCATGTTTTTGGTTTGTTTTTTTTTTTAATTTTTTTTATCGCAGTGTTGTCAGATAATATCTCAATAACATTTCTGCGAAGCAAAAAGGACCATCCTTAGCTCACCCTGCATTTTTCCTTCGCAGTCGCAGCTTTGCAGCCTAATTTGCAGCAGGCCAGAGTCTGAACATGAAATAGCTGAGAGATGAAAGCGCAAGCTGTTGCGGTGGTGCAAAACCCTGCGGGCTTCTCCTTCAGCCAGGGGCGCACAGGGTTGTCCATCACAGGTGGGGAAGGAGCCGGAGGGCGTTATCCTCTGCAGGGCAGCTGCTGGGTAGTCCAGGCCCTCAGCTCACACATTGCCATGGCAACTGCATCCACCGGAGCAGCCAAGATGGTGAGAAAACCCAGCGCCAGGCCGGCAGTCTGGAAAAGCTTGGCTCACGCCAAACTTGGCACAGGCTGGGCCAACAGCGGGACGTGCTGCCATGGCCGGGATGGGAAGGGCAACGCCGTGGGCTGGTGTTGGGTGGAGGAAGGTGGATTTCCTCCCAGAGGGGTCTGGGAGGAACCATGCACTTGGGGATGGTGGTGGCTGCCAGCACATGGAAAGGTCATAGTTGGAACCAGCGGTGAACAAGAGCAGAACTGCCCATGGGGGACCTTGTGCTTGTGCACGTGTACGTGTGTGCGTGTGTGTGCATGTGTGCATACATGCATGCATGTGTGCATCTGTATGTGTATGTGTGCATGTGCACATGTGTGTGCACACGTGTGCATGTATTTCCGTGCGCATGTATATGTGTGTGTGCATGAGCATGTTTGTATATAGAATCATCCAGGCTGGAAGAGACCTTTAAGCTCATGGAGCCCAACCATCAGCCCAGCGCTGCCCAACCCACCCCTAACCCATGTCCCTCAGCACCACGTCTGCCCGGCTGGGAAACCCCTCCAGGGATGGCGACTCCACCCCTGCCCTGGGCAGCCTGGGCCAATGTTTGACCACCCTTTCGGGGAAGAAATTTTTCTTGTTATCCATCCTAATCTTCCCCTGCTGCAACCTGAAGCCATTTCCTCTGGTTCTATCACTTGTGACTTGGGAGAAGAGACCAACCTATAACGTGTGCATTGTGTGTGTGCATCTGCATCCATGTGGGTACATGTGTGCCCGTGGGTGGCTGTGTGCACGTAGGCATGCACACACAAACCTGTGCATGCAGGGGCACAGCCGGGCATGAACCTCCGTGTGTGTGCCCCCCCACACTCCCGCACACCCTGCAGGATGCACGCAGGGCTGTACAGCTACATCTGTCTGTGGGGAGGTCAGGGGGTGTCGCAGTCATGCCTGCGCTCTGTCTAGCCTAGAGGGTGCCCAAGCGCATGTGTTTACATTTAANAAAAAAAAAAAAAAAAAAAAGTAATAGATATTCCTTTCGTTGTCAACAGAGGAAAGGCTGCCAATACTGCAAGCACAGAGCAGGGCATCGTCATAGAAGGACAGGCTCGCACTCGGCTTTTACACACTTCATCATTTCTGCATTTTCTAGCTGAACACTGACCTGCGCCTGCGAGTGAGTGGGGCGATGGGTGCCAGCACCTGCAGGGATACGGAGAAGCCTCACACCCGCTGTCAGGGCATGAAAATGTCCATCCAGGTATGCAAGAGCCAGTGTGCTTTTGAGAAGCCGAAGCATACAGGGAACGGCAGCGTCCCCCACCTGCCCTCCTGGGTTTAGCAGAGCTAAACACGCAACGCTGCTGCTCTCCTGTGGGATGTGGTTGGACCGAGCACCATGGGTCGGGGAGACACCTGCAGTCCGAGGTGTGCATCCTGGCTATATCTCATCCCATACTAGACCAACATGCTGCGACACAGCAGCTCTCCTTATCCTTGGGTTTCCAAAGGGATGAAACCCACTGGCAGGGGCTGGGGGAAAGCAGTGAAGTGAGGGGACCGTGGAAGCTGGGGTGACCCAATACACGTTCAATACCCACCCAACCAAGGCAGCTCCCTCCTTCTGAAAACCCCCTTTCTTTATCCGTGTCCCTTTCCCACAATAGCTGCGACGATCAGGTTCCCATCATACAAGGCATCCACCCAGGAGGGTCTGTGCTGGATTTGGCTGCATCCACAAGCTGCAGCTGCTCCGTCACATCCTGCACATTTGCGCTCCTCCGCATAATTTTCAGCTCTGCAAGCAGGATCTGCTTAAAGCCTCAGCACCACAAAATAATTAAGGATGGGTTAAAATAGCATTTTACAGCTCTCGGCCCTGCCTGTCCTCAAGGTGAATGCTGAATGGAGAGAGGTGGGGCAGTGAGTAGGTTGGGAACCCAGAAAATCACCTCCCACCGGGTCAGAGAGCACCTAGGAGGTGAAGTACAGCTGCATGGGCTCCTTCTCTGCTGAGGGTGAGGGTGAGCCGCAGTCGGTGGCTGAGGCATCATTAGAGTGGCTGCACATCCGAGCAGCACCCTCATCCTCTGACAAGGTCTCTCTTGTCCAGCACACAGGGTCAACGGGAAGGCTGTGACTATACACACAGCGGTGACAGTTGGGTAGATGCGCGAGAGAGTGAAAAGCTTTGGGGGCAAAGCTTCTTGTAAGCAGGAAGACAGCAGAACTTCCCACAGCTGACTGCTGCACTTCATCTATTTACAGCTAGCAGCAAGTGTAGCAGCAAACAGAGTAACATGCAGCTTTCACCTGAAAAACGCTGTAGCACATTTGCGCCGATCATCTCTGCCACAGAGGATGTGGGAGCCAGGCTGTGCCTCTGGTCCAGAGGCAGACACCGAACGCTGGGATGCCCAGCGAAGAGATCTCCCACGGAGACACACAAATGCTGCATTTACACGTGTGCCTGTATGTATTTCTGCGTTTAGAACTGCCGAGGTAAACCTTTCCACTTAGGGAACCTCATCTCAGTGAATCCCGCATGCAGAACAGGGCCCCGGTGCTGGCTGGGGTTCTCAAAAGGGGAAAGAGGAGTGGGACTGGGTGAGGGGTGTGAACAGGGGGCTGGAGGCATCAGGAAGGATGCAGGGGAGACCAGAGCAGGAGAAAGCTCCAGCAAAGTCTCTAGCATGGTGCTGTGCCTGCAAGGCAAACCCCAGAGATATCCCAAGGCTGAATCCTCCTGCAGGTCCCTCAAGCTCTGGCTGGTCCCTAAAGGCACCTCTGTACAACAAGCAGTGCCTGGGATGAAACTTTTGCAGAAAAACACAGGCACCTGGAAAAGGATCTCACCAGGATCATTGTGACTTAGTGGGGATCTCCACACGGTACCACCCATCCTGCTTTCCTCTCCAGCGAGAGCACAGGCACAGCTGGTCTCAGCACACGTCGGTGCACCCGGTTTGAGCCCCAGCTAGTTCATCTCTGGCAGTTACATCATAGAAATGACAAAAAATGGGCTGGAAGTACCTCTGGAAGCCACACCATCTAATCTATCCCCTACTTCTATCCCGGACCTCCAAGTCCAGGTCTCCTTGGCAAGAGAGGGAGAAGCTGGGCTTGTGGCAGCTCTTGGTGAGACACCATGTACAGTTAGATGCCTGGAAAGGAGGGGAAGGTTTTGTAGAGCTGCACATGAAGCCCTTCTGTGCCTGTTCTGTTGAGTCCTTCCAAATTTTTCTTCTTTGCAAATTGGAGTGCTTCCTTCTGCTCAGTTTCGGTATCTTATTAGTCTCAGGTTTCCTTGTCTTGCTGGGTGGCTCATTAGGAATTGGATAACGAGCTTCCTCTGCCCATTGCTGATAGCGGTTGGTGCAAAATCTTTAACAGATACATTGTTTTTCCAAGTATTTCTCCAGCATTTGGTCTAAATTGGTGTTAACGTAACAGAACAGGGGAGATGTTTTAAAGAATTACAATACAAATAAAGTCTCTCTGTTAAGCAGGGTTTGCCACCATGGCACCAGAGACACCCCACTGCCCCACCAAAGGAGGTTTCAGAGGAGCAAATGACGCATAGGTGACCAGGTCCTGCTGAGAAACATCATGGAAAGCAGTCTCCTGTCCTGAAAATCCACTGGGTGCAGCTCGACCCACTAAAGGCACAAGAATTGAAATCAGAGGAGCCCAAACTCTATCCAAACACACCAAGGCACCTGAGTGAGCAATCTGGTTTGCAGGAATTTTGAGCGAGCCAAGGGGCTCCTAATGTTCCTGTGCAGTCTCTGCTGCTGCTCAAGGCAGAAAAGCTGCTCATTTCAAGTGGCCAAATTTTCAGAGTGAAGGGAAAATGACAGTTATTAGACACACATTTTACCTGAAATGCAGCCTTTTATTTAGATAACAAAGAATTTTTTTATATTATGGGCCCTCTAAAGTGTAGCTGTTTGGATAGTGACATTGACAGAGGAATCCCAGCATGAAAAATGTGAAATACGTAAGTGAGAATATATGAGTATGAGGTCCTCCATGTATCATGGGTAGGTGCCTCACAGTTCAAATAATTTAAAGGCAGCTCTAACCAATCTGGACCTGACTCAGCTATCCCTCTCAGGACTGTGATAGCACAGCTGGGCTGGCTGGGTCAAGAGCTCCCTGCTCAAATTCCACACGCAAGATGAATAGACACATAGGAAAAATGCGATGTGACGTTTGTCAGAGGCATCCACCTGCTTCACCTGCTGTAATAGCAACCAATGCTTTTGCCAGGTGTGAATTTGCAAGCCCCAGTTTCTGTGATCTCATCTAAAAATGGGGAGATTGGGAATGCCTTTTAAGCAATTTTTTGTTACAGCTGCTCTGTTTTTATACCTTGGTTGCTTCTCTTTAGGTAGGAAGGACATGGGAATGCAAAATGAATAAACTCACCCGCTGTCTTTGGAAAAACAGGAAGATTAGCAGGTCACTTGGATTTATAAAAATGTTGCACCCTCTGCAGTGTTCAGAACAGAACAAAATGAAGGAAAGCAACATCCATCCTCTACAAGGGCTAACCCACACTCAGACAGGCACTAGAGAGATGCCCGGGCATTTTTGCCAGCAGAGTCTCCACTCTGGGGGCTGTCCTGGCTGTAGTGTCCCATGCCCACATCCCAAATAGCTGGTGGCAGTGTTTGCAGTCCTTCAAGCCCAGCATTACAATGCAGGGAGCTCTCTCCACTTGCAAATCCATATGCTCCTCATGGTCACTGGCACATGGCTACACGAATGTCATTAACTGCCTGAAAGCAGCGGGTGGACACGCCAAGGGTGGACACAGATAATCTGGGAAGGCCACAAAAGGGATGGAGGTGCGTGGTTCAGACAAAGGGAGCAAGGTACGATTGCTGCAAGGGCCTGGACACAGAGACACGAGGAAATGCTGGCAACCGTTCATCTGAGCTTGCCAAACTGGCATGGGTGTAATCTGTGCAAGACACCAGTGAACCAGGGCCAAGCACATGACGGCTACAGGCTTGACTTGATTATACTAAATAAAACAGACTTGCCAGTTAGCGTGTTTTGCTGAAGGGATGTGAGGTGGAAACTGTGGAGGCTCTCCAATGGATATCGCCAGGCTTTGGACCCAGGCTCATCAGGAGGTCAATTTGCATCTTAGCCTGAAGTTCTCATTTGATTTTTTTAAGAGAGAAAGGACCAAACCTGTGAGTAATCATCATGCCATCAGCCTCTGCCAAGCAGCCTCAGCAGTGCATGGGAACAAATACATGTCCCCTAAACAAAAGGAACTTTTTTGGTCCCACTGTGGCTCATGTTACTTAAGATGTTCAAGCTTAGAGATCTCAGTGTGTGCAATGTTATCGGTTGCATTAATCCATCTTTAGAAGGTGCTGCATCCTGAAGCAGCCTCCCAGCATTAACACAGCCCCTTAGGAGGGTCTGGAGAGAGTTGTGCACCAATGAAATAAAAATTGCAGCAGATATTTCAGAGTGCGAGAAGTCCCTGAGCTGCAGGCACATCAGTCAGCCTGGGCCCTCCCTCGCTCATGGCCCGGCCCAGGAGAGGTGCTTCCTCGCAAGCTCACGTGGCCAGGGATCAGCTCATCGGCTGCTATATCGAAGCTGACACCTGTCACCTCCGATGTCTGGCGAGACAGTGCAGGGCCCTGAGCATGACACTGGCATCGGCTCCCAGCTCGGCCTTGGAGCTTGTTCTGCCCATACGTCCCCACTGATGGAACAAGCGCCTGCTCCTGTCATGACCTGAACAGGGACCGGACAGTGGATAAAACCTCCCCCAACAGTGGGTTTCTCAAGCCATGACTGATTGCTTTCAGGGGATTTGGTTTTCCAATGAGAAGGATATGGAGTAAGACTGTTTAGGTGCAGTCCCAGGAGGTGGCGTCAAGCTTAGCTGGAATCTCCATTCGAGGACCAAGGTGGAACAGAAGGAGGGAAACCCAGTTCAGCTGAGTGTCTGCTCCATAGCAAAATAAGCATAGAGGCCAACCCTTACCTACAGCGATCACAGTCATCTAGTCTATCTCCACAATCAAAGGTGAGATTTAGAGGACTCCAGAGAGTGATTTCACCAGGCCTTGCCTTCAACACCTCCAGTGCAGCAGAGAGAAAGCATTCTGGAAACATTTGTCTGTCTCCCTGGGCGGTTATGGGATCCCACATAGCCAGGGGCTCCTATGGTGACAGGCAGGTCGCACGAACATCGCCCACCAAGCTTTTTCCGCAGCCAACAGTACCAGCCTTGGGTGGGAGGATGCAGAGTACAACCAGGTGATGGTCGGCTTCTGAGCTCTGCATCCCCTTCCCCATAGGTGGGATGCATCCAGCCCACCAGAATTTGGTAACACTTGATAAAGTGTTATTTTGCTCCTGTCTGATCATGTATAGTGCCAAGCACAAAGTCGCATAAACCAAACCTGCACCTGCATAGTAGGCATCTCTGTGAGGAGGCATCTTACCACCTGAAAAACATTGCAGACCGGTTATTGCCAGCAACGTGGGGGAAGCCCAGCATTGATCCTGCCAGGGATGGGGTAGAGGAACCCCTGTGGATGTATGGGATCCAGAAAACCTCAAGTGATGCTCTCCATCACTGGTGGCAGTGAGGTGTAGGTCCCCCAGCTGAGACCACCATCCTCACCTCTTAACAGGCACTTCATGTTCAGAGCTCGTGATGTTGCCTTTATGTAAAAGGCTTTGAGGAGCTGGAGGTAGTATTTTGCTCCCAATGCTGCTGCTACCTGCAAGGCTGTGTGCTAATGGCTAAGATGGGAATGGTACAGTCATGGGAGCGAGACCCCCAAGTTTATTCCTTTGGGGACCCCCACAGGTGGCACTGCTGGAGCAAAGTCCTCACTGTGAGAGCGATGCACTACCATCCCTCTGACTTGTGCCAGGAGTGCTCTGTGTCCCACATGAAAGGTGAAAGAGCATTTAAGCCACTTTTAAAGCTGTGTAAGACCTTAAACCCCTAGTGTCACATAAGGACTTAAACGCATTAAGACCATAGCATGTCATAAGACAGAGTTAAAGCAACATAAGCCTCCTTTAGCCTCTGTGGTCCTTGAAGGGCAGTCTTACGGCATCCCAAGGGCTCTTCTTTTGAAGGCGCCCAAGAAACAGGCTTTCAGAGAGCTGCCCCTTCTGCTAGGCTGCTCTGAAGGCTCCTGTTTGACCCTGGCTGCGTCAGACTGTGTGCATGCAGGAGGTCTCTTCTCCTTCCTTCACCAGGTTTGGATACCTCGTTGAGACAAAGACTTCTGGAGCTTGTCAGACCAAGCTGGTTTTTTTTCCCTTTCCTTGATTGTGAGTTTGAAGAAGCAAGTCCTTCTGGTGTGCCTAGGAGAGAAAGAGGATGCTGCAAGATAAAGCAAGAGCGTTCTCCAACTGGCGCAGATGCAGCGGTCCAAGCAAAGGGGCAGGAACACGTATCTGAGCAGCAATGTGCAAGGTCAGAAAGAAACCCCTGCGAGGCAGGCAGATGAGTATGCCCTATGCAAACACACATACCCTGATCCATAGGGCTTATCGCAGGCTATAAAGACACATTTTGTGGAAAACCCTGTTAAGATACTGGCTGCACATCACTGCTTTAAGCCCCTACAGCAACTTAAACTGGCTATAATGTTAAGCCTTCAGAGTATTTTAAACTGCTTAGATTGCTCAAAAGACCAGCTTAATCTTAAACTGCAGTGCAGCTGCTTAAACAGTTTAAGCTGATCTAAAAGCTCGCCGGAACACAGAGTGCTTGAACTATGCTTAGCCCTGTTTGTTGACTGAAGCACAGTGCTGGCCCTGTCACACCCAATGTGACAGTGGGGTTGACATATAAGCTGTTTTTCTAAATAGACCTTGCAGAGTCTGGGGGAGAAAAAGGACCTTCTCTTATCCCTTCCCGGCACCAGGCACAGCTCCAGGTGTGCTCATCCTTCCCCTTCGTACCACAAGCAGCACCAGCTCCCCCGGGAGAGAAAGGTCTCCAGGCACAGTGTCCTCAGCTAGGGAGGGCACTGGTGCTGCACAGCACGGTGGGAATTGTCACCTTTTTTTTTTTTTTTTTGGTGGGGGGTGTCAGACACCGGTTAGTCTTTGTAATCGGAGTTTTGCAGGGAAAGATACTCCCTAGTTGGATTATTAATGGTGCTTTCTTGTGCAGCCCAGCAGGACTGAATGTTGGTTATCATCTTTCTCTAAAATAAGTAATTGCCGGAATCTCCAGCTATGAAGACAGAGGACAATGCCTCATCCCTGAGCAGATTGAAGCTACATCTAAACCAACACCTTGTTTGCCATTGAGTCAGCCCAGTCCTGTGAATCTCTCCCCTGACAGGGCCATTATTTCCTATTTCTACAGAGAAAGCTCAGGGTTTTTTTCATTAAACTTTGTTTGTCCAATGCCTTTTTTTTTTTCTCTCTTTTTTAACACCCATGAATGCAGCCAAGGACTTGTGCAATATATGCATTGGCTTGGAAAAAAGGGCTAATTTTCCAATGTGCCTGAAGTCTAGCAGAAAGCCTGACCAGGTATAAGAAAACAGGTAAATGTGGTGTCCAAAGTACAAATTATGTTAAGCTCAGCAGAAATATTGCCTAGCAGATGAAGAGAAGAGACACACAGATGTACTCGATAAGAGACACACTGCTGATTTTGGTCTGCAACATGAAATACTCAGTTTTCATATCATCATGCTATTCAGAAAAAGTGAAACAAAGCATTACCTACCCAGTTGTACCAAGCAGCCGTGGAAAGGTGTGGAAATCTTGTGCTGTAATTTTTGCCCTTTGGAATATTTATAACCATTTTGACGTATTTGTCACTCAGGGAGCTTGAACTGAACGCACCTGTTATTTTGTTTTCTTCCTAATGCATATTATACCAAGAGCCATGAAGTTCTGCTGGTGCTATCTAACTGGTCTTCCGGTGCTTTTGTGGTGTTACCTGTTTCCTAACAACTGGCTACAATATACTCAGCAGCACTATGGTCTGGTACTTGCATGTCATGCGTTGACACACACAGAGGGGTCATCACTACTAAGAACAATTCTCCAACACAGCAAAGGTTGTGAAATGCTGCAGGGCTCTGGGAATGTGTCCCATTGTCCGTGTACTCACACAGCTCTTGCAATAGGCTGGAAGTCCAGACCTGCCTCTGGGAACATCTGAAGCTATTTCACAGGGTCTTGTTGAGATATGAAAATCTAAAAATATAAGTCACGATCTGTGGAGGGGCCTGAAGGTACTGGAGAAAAGGCCATGTGTGTCCCTGCTCCTGCTGACAAGCTCACCGTGGATTAGATCTCAACACGGCATCCTCCTCCCCTCCTGGCAGAATTCAGTGCTCACGTCAAACACCTCTGTTTGCACAGAGGGAGGTCATGCCCTGTAGGAAAAGCCTTTCCCCCCTTGCTTTCGTGCCCACTGAGACACCAGCTGCCAGACCCTGAGCCAAGCACCGGAGCCCCGACGCTCAGCACGGCCGGATCCTTCCCCTGCTCATCCTCTGGGAGCTCTCCCTCCTGTGCTGGGAGCATCTGGGACTCATGAACTTGCTAGTTGGCTTTCTCGCCCAGGAATCATTATCATTTATTGATAGAATGCCTTTTGCAAGCCTCAGGGCACTATTGCAGACTTTCAGTCTCCGCACATGCGAATTCAGTTCACCCATCGCAGAGAAGCAGTTGCTGCATGCAGAGATGTTACAAAACTGTCTTGGCCAGGAAGCAAAAAACAGTTTCTCAGTGTGTGTGTAGCAACTGCAGAAAAATTACTGGCTAGCCAGCCTGAACAACCTGTGCAGGAAGAACACACATTCCTGGGGCCGGGAGCAGAGCTGTTGGGAAACACCCTGGGCTCCTCTCCACACAAGGTGCACTGTGCCGTGCATTGTTCCAACCTCATCAACACCATCCCCAACTCCTGGACACCCCCACCTCAGCCCACCCACACTTACCTTGCGCATTTACCCCCAGGCCAGCCACAGCAGTCCTACCCCATGCTCCCTGCACAACCCCAGGTGTCCCTAATGGGGCATCTCCAGCGGCTTTGTCAGTCTTCTTTCCACCCTCAAATACTGCCACGGTCAGAATGAGAGAAACTCACTTTATAATCCAAACTCCTCAGGTCTCTACCTCAAGAGAAGGACTGTGGGCTGTGGTGTGTTTTGAGGAGGCTTTCCGGGCAGTTTATGGCCTCAGTATCAAGGCAGCAAAATAATGTTTGATGGCTGGAACAGAAGTGCAACAGCCCTCCTCAGCTTGCCTTGAGTTCTCCTACGAGAAGATATTGCAATAGTCAGTGATCAGAAATGGAGTGACTCAGAGAAAAGCAACATTTCCAATAAACGGGCAATGAAATGAGCTTGAGGTCAAAGAGAAGCTGCCAACTCTTTCTGATGGGTTGCTCCAAAGCGCAGATTCATCCTTGGGACTGAAGTTTTAAGGGCATTTCTGCCTATTGAAGGCTCCAGGCTGGAGGTACCCAAGCTCCTGAGGCTTCTGAGATGCCTGATGGAGGCATTTGGACAGATTGCAATGCTGTCTTCATGGCAGTGGAGTGGGCCATGTGGAGATGGAGATGGCACCCCCAGGATGGTATGGGGTGACATGGATGTGGAAGTGACCTAGAGGTAAGTCAGTACTAAAGGCTGAGGAAAGATGTTCTCCTAAAGAACACCATCAAGTTGGCTTCATGCAACTGATTTAGCCAGCACTTTAGGGAGAGTTTCCTTGAAGAGATGGGGACAGTAACATGCTTACCTTTCTTGCAGCCAACACATACTTCTCTCACCCCTGAGAAACACATGCCTGCCCTGCCACCAGCACATCCTCTCCCAGGGCCTCAGCTCCTGCATCTGAGCAGCACAGAGACAATGTCCTCCCCTAACTGGGTTATAGGAGATTGGATTAGCAATTTGTGAGTTAGTAAAAGTCTAAGAATGGAAGATAAAACAAAGTGTGACAGGCTAAGCAGCCCTTGTCACCGGGGATTGATCACAGTGCTAATAGCCAGCGACAGCCGCACATTAATAACACAATAACCCAGCTTTGGATATTGGCACTATCACAACCCTTTAACCTGGTAATAACTCATTGGGAAAATGCTAACAGTGTCATAGCCAACATGTCTCTGCTGCTTACATCCCCCTCTACCTGCCGTCCCGGCGGAGGCCGGTGGCCGCAGGACCACCGAGGGGTCATCAGCTCTGCCACGTGTGCAGGTGTCAGGTCCTATCTGCAGCCCCACGGTGCTCCGTGCTCCGTCAGGGACGTGGCACCTCGTTGCCCTTTGGGGCTGCCAGCATGTTAGTGTCAGGCAGGGAGAGGAGACATGCAGGGGGGAACCCACAGTGGTGACACACAGCAGGGGATGGGGAAGAGCTGGGCTGTGGGGTGCTGGTGGAGCCAGGGGGGTGGAACTGGGCTCAGCCTCAGAGCGGTCAGCAGAGGCATCTGAGAGAATTTCATAGCACGTAATTTTGGGGGTTTATTTTTTTTTCCAAATATTCTGTATTTTAGTGACATGAACCATTCCCAATATGCCTTGGAAGCCGCCTGCTGCTACATCTGGCTGAGGTGGTTCTCCCATTAGGGAGACATTAGGGAAGTTATGAAAAAAATCAGGGCTGTTTAGAAAATAGGAAATGAAATTAGAGATCAAGCTTTTTGAAAAATGTAGATCAAAAATTGGAGGGGGGGGAGGGGGAGGAAGTAAACCCTCTCTTAAGGCAGACAACATCACCTTGTTTACAAAGGCTTTTCTGAACGCTGGTCCATGTCACAGAGCATGGAGGGGGAGGAGAGATGGTGAAATATCACTGCTGTTTCTCCACCCCTGAGCAGGAGCAGCAAGAGGAGTTTCCCTACCTCGGCTGGAGCCCAGGCTCTGCTTTGGCAGCCACCCAGCAGTTGCATCTCTTGGCTGCGCTGGTTGGAATAACGCTGAGAGCAACCGATTTAAGGGATTCAAAGGTCAGCAAATCCTAAGTGCCAGCTGCAGGAGAGTTGGGCTGCGGCACCGGTGAGACATCTGCAGAGGAGCCCTTCCCCTCCCAGCAGGGACCAGCTTATTGTGACTGCCTCAAACCCAGGACCTCCCTGGGCCAGGTGGCGGATGCATCCAGGACTGGGTCTATCAACATCTCTGCAGCAGCAAGAGTCCCAGCACAGGTGGAGTCAGACCTGTGAAGTCCTTCTTCTGCCCCAATTTGGCCTGGTCAGCAATAGGGGGTTGCTTATGGCCAATTGCACCCATGGGCTGCATAACACATCCTCTATGTCATCCTTTCCAGCAGACCCAAGCATCCTCATCTTTGGCTCAAACGGTCTGGGGAATGTCCGTGTGTGCCAGTGCAGCCCAGATGTAGTGGAGGAGATGCTAGTGAAGGAGTGGGGTCCTGTGCCATAGTGCAAGGACCTGTGTCCCCCCTGTTTTCAGGGGGGCTGCCTGTGCTCCCTGCAGCCCATCATCCCTGTCAGCAACAAGGTTGATTAATCCACTCATTCTGGGTCAAGCAACACCACTTAAAGGCGGAGAAACCCCCAGCTGTCATAAAATGCTTTAGTTATCAACATGGCGTGCTCTGCTCCACATGCCCATCGATGGCTGAGGTTTCTGCTCAAACTTCTTTGGAGTTGTGACCACTCGTTGCCCAAAACATGAAATTGCTACCAGGCAGCAAGAGGGTCATGGGAGGGAGGGCAGAATGGAAGGGGGAAGTGTTACCTAGGGATGTGGCCAGGGGAGTGCAAACCTCTCCTAAACAAGGCTCCCCTCAGCAGGCCAGGAGAGAGCAATTTTCCTTCCTTCCCAATGGGCTTCTACCCAAATCATGCCCCTTCCAACCTCTTTGGGGCAGAAGGCAGACCTGAAAAAAAAGAAAAAAGAAAAAAAAAAAAGAAAGAAGGTGGAAATGCAATCTAGCTTTGAGGGATCCCCTGACTAATTGGTTTTGGAGTCCAGGCTGGCTGAGACCAGCCAGCCTTGCCTGCAATTACTCTGACAAGGAAGGACCCCTTTGAGACTTGCCACCCACGGGGACATTTCTCCCCATTGCCCGGCTAAGGGCGTGAGGACCGGAGGAGTGGTGAGGACAGAAGACATCCCGATGCTCCCGTGCTATCTAGCTGCATTTTTTTCTCCAAAGTTGCCCCAATAAGGGGGTTTGCTGCAGTGTAGCTCTGATGCATGCAAGGGACATGCATCAACAGTGAAAAAGGGAGGGCTCAGCTTGTTTGGCTTAATTAGAATAATGAAGCTGTGAGCCTAATAGGAGGAGGTTGGGAGCGCTGAGGCTGTAATTGGCAGAGATTGGGAAGCGTGAGGCTGTCGGCTGGCAGCCATATGGAAGCAGCAAAGTGAGGGTAGTGAGTGACAGCCCGAACCTGTGGCGCTCTCATTAATTCCAACAGCAGAGCTGTGATTGATGTGTCAGCTCCCTGCTGCTCCACGATTCGGGCGGCTGATTCCACCTCACTTCTGCCGCTACTGCTGCAGCCCGGGCTGGGGAAGGGAAACACGGAGAGGGGAAGAGAGGAGGAAAGCGCATAAGGGAGGGAAAGAGCAAGAGGAGGAGAAACAGGAGAAAGGTTGCGGGGTGAGATGGAAGGATGCATGGATGGGTGGATGGATGGATGGATGGATGGATTTTATAACCTAGGCATTGGTATCTGCAAAGCCTGGTCAACTGTCAACTCCAAAGACGGGCTTCAATTCAGACTTCCAATTCAGAGTCGGGTTTTTGACCCAGGATTCACTCTGTGTTGGAGTCAGAAGCGTTTCCTAGCCCTCAAGACCCACAGGGCTCGGTTCCTGATTGTTTTCCTGGAGGTTTTGGCAAGCTGCCGGCGAGTTGGCAGGGCCAAGCTTCCCCCCTTGGCCCCTCTGCCTGCACAGCAGGATGCTCTCCTCATTCTTCACGTGCTTGTCTTCCTGCTGAGAGGCAGCCCGCTCCCACCAGTGCCTGACACACAGACACCTCGTGGGCACAGGGCAGCAGCAAGCCAGTACTCTGACATTGCCAGCGTACCCGGTCCTAGGGTCCTGCAAAGCTGGTGTGTCTGAGGTATGGGTATCTATAGACCCACAAAGAGTCCTAAATTTGAGGCAGGAGAGACTCACCCTCTCTCCCACCACAAGGAGGACAGGAGCAGCCCTTACAAAATGCATGCTGAGAAGCAATATGCAGCTCAGACCCCCTTGCTTTTATTACCTTAAGCATTTATTACCTGTAACTCTGCCATGATGCTGGCAGAGTTACAGCGTTGCCAGCCCTCCATGTGCAACTCACTAACCAGATTTAGCTGCTTAATCTTTCTGCGATGCTTCCACCTTCCCTTTAGCTCCAATCATATCTGGACAGAAGCAGCCAGGGTAGGATGCACACTGGAGGCTTTGCACCAGCAGCAGCTCCCTTGTGCCGCTAAGACATGGATAATGGGCAGTGTCTGTCTGCGCATCCCAGGTGCCGTGCTCCTTGGGACAGCTCATCCACCTGAGGCGTGCAGGGAGAAGGGGAGAGCATGCCTGTCCCTGGGGAGGGAGCAGGTCTGCTCAGGGAAAGATATTTGCAGGATACAGCCTGACACATGGACACCCTGTGGGCACAGGACAGCAGCACGCCAGCACCCTGACTTTGCCAGCATACCCAGTCCCTATCCTGATGCAGTTTGCTGGATGCTGTGAGGGTGAGGAGTGTGACTGGAAAGAGTTTGGAGCACACCAGGTTTGTGTTTCTGGTCTGTGAACACCAGGTACGGGGAAGGGACTGGGAAGTGTTAGCTGGAGCAACTACCCACCTATGGGCAAAAGGTAGTTATATGCAAACCCTGTTTAATTTCTATTCTGTCTTGCCCGGTCATTTTGAAGCTTTTCCACTGAAAGAGCTAGTAGTTCTCCAAAAGCGGGGTTTAGTAGTTTAAATGTCCTTTTACCTGTCTTTAGGGAAGGGAAAATGTCTGGGCAGATCCACTTCAGTGCTGTGACTAAATGGGTGTCTTGGTACAGCATCGGAACAGTTTTCCTTCGTGGAGCAAGTCATGGCTGTGGGAGATTGTGGGATGGAAGGCCCGGAGAGTCCTGTCTGTATCACCGTGATCTGACGTTTCATCTAGCACTGCCTGCCTGCATGAATCAAGACTTCTCATCCCTCCCTCTGAGGAAAGCAGCTACCCATGAAGGGGAACGGGGGATAAACTGCCAAGCTGATAACTCATTTGGGTAAGGCTATGAAGGCTCATTTGCTTTGCCTTGTTGCCTTTGTGAAGGAGCATGCGAAATGAAGCATTAGCATGTGGAGAACAAAACTTCAGCTTCACCCTCTCCATACCTTCCCGTAGTCCCAGCTGGGGGGAAGCTAAGGTGGTACCTCATTCCAGGGCTGGCTACTATACACTGCAAAACTAATGGGGAAAAGTGGGTTGACTTTTTCCCTGGGTAACTCCATTGAGAGCACACAGACACTCCACTAATTTGAAGAAGCAAGAAAAGCAAGATGGAGAAGGAAAGATTGATTTTGATTGCAGAGCTCCAGCTGTGGAGTTCCTCTAGCAGGAAAAGAAGTAACAGTCAGGGTAGCCAGAAGCTTTGTATCCAGTACAGTCATTTTTTCTAGTAGGTATTCACTTTGACGATGAAGACCATTAGGTAAAGTATCTCAGAATAACTCTCATTTGCAGACTACATGGTGAGGAGGTGGTTTCTCAGCAACTGGTACCTCCTACACAGCGACTGTGACTGTTCCTGGAGTAGGATGAGGCTTTTGCTCATGATGATGCTGAGATGTGCTTCACGCAGCTCCGCTCCGGTCTGGGTGGCTTCCTCAATGTCTCTGTCATAATTGGACAAGCAAAAGTCCAAATGGCAGGGATTACATTTGAGGTGGAAGAAAGGTCTTCTGCTGGCTCCCTCTGCACAGAAAAGATGTCAGGCTGCCCCTGCTTTCCTAATGCAGTGGCTGTGGGGGAGCCACAACAATAAGCTTCTCTGTGAGTTTGGGTGAAGCAAGCCGTTCTGCAATCAGTTTGTTCTTCAGTAAGTGGGTTCCCTAACAGCCAGCCACCACTTCACCTCCAAGCTGGGGAAAACAGGCTGTCACAAGCTGTTCTCACAACCGTGCCTGTGCATCTGCTGTCACGGGCAGCACTGACCCCATTACTCTTGGATCGATCATCAGCGCAGAAGATGCACAGTGTCCGATCCTACCTCGGATGACTCCTGCAGGGGCTGGCATCTGAGCCAGACTATCAGCCCGCAACTGGCTGTGCTCTTGCCTACGAGGGCTCAGGCTGTTCTACAGCCTTCACAACTACGCTGCTTGTTCCCAGATCATTTGGCCCAGAGAACAGCATGCAGGCTTGGCTGTTACCAGTGCAGAGCGGGGCATGCCTTTGGATGCCCGCTGGGAGCTCCGGGTCGGTGGTGCTGGAGTTACTGGTTTCCTCAGACCGAGCGAAAGCATGGCAGGCATCCTGGGTCTGAGCAGTTTGAGCAGAAATCAGCACTGATCCTAGACAGGAGCTTTGCTTTGGTAGAGCAGTGAAGAAATTAATTAGAAGTACGTGCCAGCAACCAAACACAGCAACTCTGTCAGATTTTCCCACACTTTTCTCCTCCTATAGGTATTTCCAGGGGCTGAAATGCAGAATTAAACTGGCTGAGAGTCTGTGATGCTGTTTCCAAGACTCTGTCCCTACAGCTCTGCATACAGTCAACCTGTCTTCTAGCTAACGTAGCTGAGCAGATGAGATGAGTGCTGATGCTTCGGTCTCTGGAGCTTCACAAGTCTTGCATGGGTGGTAGACAACAGAAGGCAGCGTTTGCTGAGTAGTCAAGAGAAGAGAAATAACTACATGACAGCCCATGATTTGTCCTCTGTGTCCATCCCAGCGTTTCTAAAGCCCACGAGCGAGCAGCAGACTGATGTGGGGCTGGGACGTGCATGAAGAGATGGCTGCTTTGCATTAGCCAAGGCGCAGCTGGTTCACCAACTGCAGCAGCCCTTAACATGGCTGGGATGCTCTGAGCTCCCTCTGTGGCTGGTCTGGGTCTGGAGAGGACAGAAGGACTCATGGGCAGTGTCTAAAGGGCTCATCATTCATTGTGGCCAATGTAAGAATAATGAGACAGAAAACTATGAATTTGGCCCCAGCATCCCACGTGGTCCACACTTGGTGACAAGCCCCGTGTGCCTGGTGATGTTTTCCACGTGGCTGCAGGCTCTGCGTGTGCTAAGGATGGCCAGATATTGGTGGCGAAGCTAGGACCGCTCTGCTCAGTGCCAGGGATGTGCAGCTGAGAGGCAGCAGGTCCTCAAAACCATTGCTACGTCTGTTAAGTGCCAGTTCCGAGCTGAGCCAGGGGTCTAGCTGAGAACGAGCTCTTACTTCACCCTTTTCTGCTGGTGCCTTGCAGTGAAACGGGGTGGAGAAGCAGCACCTGTACAGCAGCTGTGTCTCAGCTGGGAGCTGTGATCTGCGACAAGGAAAATGGAGCAGCTTCCCAAAGTGCTGCTCACTGGTAGGAGTCCAGATTAATTCCTTGCTTCCCATCCCCATGCATCCATGCGGGGGGAACAGAGCCTGACCACCGGCACGCTTTCCCTGGCAATCCATCACCCTCGTTCCAGCTCCAAAGCATCCTGTGCCGGGGTTGTCACTGAGCTGCAAGCACTGCACAGTACATAGACCCTGCAGACACCTAAACGCAGGGAACAGCCAAAGAAAAGAGCACCTGCGACAATTCAGCCTGCACTGATTTTGGATGCCAGGCACTGGAACATGTGCTAGTATTGCTGAAGCATCCAGGGGATCCTATCCTGGTGCTGGCCCATGGTGCCAGAAAGCTGCGGATTCACAGGAGCTACCAGCCAGCTGCAGACTGGACCTCTCGGGGGATGCAGGCCATGCTCCAGCCTCCCTGACCGGGGACATTCCAGGCACCTCCAATGGCATTAGGTGACATCAAGGTTGTGCCATGGTCAGTTCCCTCATTTTAAGTTACAGACACAAAGGTCCCATCCTGGTCTCCCTGGTCTATGTTTCATCTGGATGGTTTTCAGCCGTATTGGTAGGAACCACCATGTGTCCTTTTGGCAGAGCTCCCAGGAAAACCCCCCCAGCCAAGCTCTGCAGGTTGCGTGGTTGTGTGCAGTGCCTGGTGAAGGGCACTGGGCGTGGAGGAGTTCCTTATTCCTCTTGGTCGCCCCTTCTTCCAGATATTAACTGGGTATTTTATTTTTCACAAGGACACCTTTCTCTGTCGAAATGCTTACATGTTGCCAGCTGATCAAAGTGACCAGGAGAGGGACCACATTTCTTTTCCTACCTGAACAGTACTGTCACAGGGGGGTCACTTTCCATGTTGAATAACTTTCTATTCTGTGCATCGCGCTGCCAGCTTGACTGGCCCTGTTTGGTGTGAATTTGGGTACGGGGACACACGCCTCTGCCAGGAGTTGCTGGCCGACCAGACTTGGGCTTAATGATTTTCATAATTCAGAAGTGGAACTGTTTTGACTGCAAACAAGCCGTGTGATGTGGATCGGCTCCTTAATCACATCAGACTCCTCAGGTTTCCAGTGCGAATACTCATAAGTTCAAAATTCATGTCTGAAACACATGCTGCTGCATCTTTGTGTAGAAAACATTCCTGTTGGCAAGCTCTGCAGGAGTGCTTATAAAGAACAAATATCAAAGTGTGACAACCACGGCTGATTACAAATAGCAGGAACATTTGCAGAGCACTGCTCTGCAGAGCTGGCCCCGCGCAAGAGGCTTCTCCGTCTGCCGTCAAAGCAGAGCCCAGGAGCTCCCCGGGGACGGTCCGACTCTCAGCATTGCTACCCACGAGCTACAGAGCTGGTCTGACGCACCAAAGCCAGGGAAAATAACATAAAAGGTGTAAGCAGGGTGGCAGAAATGGACGAGGGAGAAATGCACGCCAGAAAATGAATTCTGAAAGCAGAGGCAATATTAGCGGGAAAGCAGAAGAATCCAGTTCCTGCTGTAGTCTGCACAAAGGCAGAATGATGGACGTGCAGAAGTTATTCTTGTGCTGCCTTTTTAAAGCTGGAACAAGGAACAGGTTAAGCAACCTTTTCATGTCAGTGCTGCAGAACACGCTGTCCCACTCCAGGACTGAAAATCCCACTTCAAAATACCAGAACATGTTCCTACAACATAACAAAACACATAATTGTGATTTTTCCGGACAATTTGCATGCTAACTTTTAATATGTTTGCAAAGCATGTTGCCTTCGGTATTCTATTTGCATCCACGTCAGTGTATCAGTGATGAACTTGGCCTTCCTTGCATCAGATTACATGATGGTCTGTGGGTTTTATGGGAGTCATGAGGCAATCCGGAGAATTTCTTCCTGGATGTCACAGATAAAGTGGTGATCCAGTAATAGCACCACAGCCTGCTAGCAGTTAGTGTTCTCAGACATTAAATAAATGCTCATGGACAATTTTCAGGGTACATATTGTACCATCTGTCATAGCAGCACTGGTAGGTTTTAATTATGGTTTATACTCTGTCTTCAAGCACCTGGATTCATTTTTTCATACTGTCTATTATTCATGATGATCTGCTAAGCAGCACCTTACTTCTGTTTTCTGCTATTCCCTTTCAACAGCTGGGCCCGCAATACCAATGGGAAGGTGCCGAAGCGGGGGGATGATATGTGAGGACGTTCCTTGCTCAGGCATTTCACAGTGTGGGGGCCAATTCCATGACCATTTCCAGATTTATCTTTGGAATAACTTGCTTAGGGACCGACTCGGATAAATGATTTGCAGAGAGAAAATGGATCACAGCAGCTTCCCAAAGAGGAAGGAGATCTCAATGTAGAAGAAACTTAGTCCAGCTCCGGTAATCCTACATGCAGCTAGGCAGCCCCCGCTAGTAATAAAGCAGCTTGCTTTCTGTCTCCCTACAACCTGGATATTTCAGACCAATTTGCTCTTGTCAACTCAGCCACGAGACAGCTAGTGGTGGAGGTTTGCAGCTCTGTTATTAAAGTTACTGCCTGTGGGTTGTGAGCATCAAGGGATGGCTCTGAAATAATCACTAAGTTACAGTGAATAGTGTCTTCAAGTCACACTAAAGCCACTGATGCAGCAAAGCTTTGCTCGGCAGAGTAGCTGTAATGCCACTACGGAAAGTACGGCAGGGGTATAGCACAGGTCAGAGAGGACCTGCTGTTTGCATGTTGGGGCCAGGTGGGATGGCATCGCCTTCCAGTGACTTCTCCAGCAACAAAGGGCAGCTCTGAATTTTAGTAGACCATGCCCACTGCCCTCCACAGCTCACAGAGTGAAGGTGTGGTCTCACAATGTCCACAGAAAATTCAAATATATCTTTAGCATGGGATAAAATAGACACTCAGCCAATTTGCCTGATAAGAAAGTGTCCATGAAACAATAAAGGCATAGACCCAAAAGAGGAGGGGAGAACCCAGGCTGCCAGATATACTTGCATCCATGATATGGCACTTTCAATGAGTAATCACTTGCCAATACATATGGTGTTTTTGTAGATGTGAAATGTCATGGAACATAACGTACTGATATGTTTAAAAATAAATTGCTGGGATAGCTCAAAAAATAAATGACTGAAGAGGCTTATGGTGCATTTTGCTGTGGATTAATTTTGTCATTTGGTTTGGGTAAAGCTTGATTCAGGTGTCAAACTAAGTATTGACTTAATAAACTGGGTTTTTTTCACTTGCTCTCTGAGGAGTACTGGGGAACAAGGTCAGTCTCTTAATTAATTTATGCAAATTGCTGTTTTCTTCTACTCCGTTTAAACGTTAGTGATACCTGTCTTATCTCCTTATAGCTAATTGAACAGCAACAAATATGTAACCACACACAGGACTTTAAGAAAGTCGCAAGCAGGTACGATTAAACTCTTAAAAACACCCCAGAACAGCTGCAAAGTGATCATAATAATTATATACGCGTGCACACACACGCTTTTTTAAGCATTGATCAAAGCGCAAGCCACCAAAGTCCCAAACCCGTATGCAGTTGCTCAGCGTGGGGAGGTGTTATCCAAAGGCATTGAGTCAGCGAACGGCTGCAGCCTGGGCTCCCACCGCAAGCCTTGCTCTGTGCACGGAGCGGAGATCCCCAGAGGCTGTTTCCAGGAGCCTCGAGCATCAGGCATGAGCTCCTGGGTGACTATTACACCGACCCCATGCTTGGCAAATCTACCCCCACATGCCCTTTCTCGGTTTCCCCCATGTTTGTCCCACCTCTTCCTCTCACAGCTGTATTATATCACAGAATCACAGAATGGTTTAGGTTGGAAGGGACCTTAAAGACCATCTAGTCCCACCCCCCTGCCCTGGGCAGGGACACCTCCCACCACACCAGGTTGCTCCAAGCCCCGTCCAACCTGGCCTTGAACCTCCAGGGATGGGGCAGCCACAGCTTCTCTGGGCAACCTGGACCATGGTCTCACCACCGTTACAGGCAACAATTTCTTCCCAATATCTCATCTAAATCTCCCCGCTTCCAGTTTAAAACTGTTACCCTTTGTCCTACAGCTCCACTCCCTGATCCAGAGTCCCTCCCCAACTTTCCCGGAGCCCCTTTAGGGACTGGCAGGGGCGGGAAGGTCTCCTCGGAGCCTTCTCTTCTCCAGGCTGAACCCCCCCCAGCTCTCCGGGGGTGTCCTCCCAGCAGAGGGGCTCCAGCCCTCCCAACATCTCCGGGGCCAACTCTGGCACCTCTCCAACAGCTCTGTGTCCTTCTGCTGTTGGAACCCCCAGAGCTGGACCCAGGATTCCAGGTGGGGTCTCCTCAGAGAGGAGCAGAGGGGCAGAATCCACTCCCTGGCCCTGCTGCCCACACTGTGGGGACGCAGCCCAGGATGCAGGGGTCTTACTGGGCTGCCAGTGCCCATTGCCAGCTCATGTTGAGTTTCTCCTCCACCAACACCCCCAAGTTCTTCTCCTCAGGGCTGCTCTACATCCATTCTCTGCCCAGCCTGGGTTTGTGCTTGGGATGATCCCCCCAAATCTAGAGCTTGCCTTCCAAGGGTACCTCCACAGTGAGATTTCTCTGTCTGCATAGCTGTGCTATAAACGGAGAAATTTAACAGAGGACAGGGAGCTGTAAGATGCTGTCCAACCTCTGGGAGCAGCTGTTGAGAGTGGCTTGTTGAGAAGGGCAGGGATGGGCAAGGTGGCAATAATGCAAATTCCTGCCCCACACTGAGTGGGGTTAGGGAAATGGGCTACGACAAGGCTACAGTCACCCACCAGTTCCAGTTATTGCAATGGGAATGAAGGACTCCACAGCCTGTCTCACTTCCTGGTTATTCCTTCCGTCCCCTATTATCTGTGGAAGAAGATTTCAAGACACCCCAAAAATCATGCTTGAGTTCATTTTGCTATTAAAACATTCCAGGTAGCATTTGGTTTGGTTGCTGTTGTTTTTGGGTTTTTTTAAGTAACTCCACACGCTTCTGATTAAGGTGCAAGAAAGAAAACAAAGCTGGTATCACAGGAAACAATCCCAGTGAAGGGAAGGGAGTCGAGACGATGTCAGTGCAGCTGCATGGAGCAACCCTCTTGGTCTGAATGTCAATTTTGGGGTCTTCCTAATGATTTCATCACCCACAGATAGGACAACCGTGATCGGCTGTAAGCTGCGTGGAGTTAGGTCCATGAAGACGTCCTAGGAAAATCTGCCTGTTTTGCTGGTGGAAGATGCTACAGAACCATTCAGCAAATGGTAAATGCTTATTTCCAGGAATTTTAGGGCATAATTTGTCACAATTTCCATGGGATCTTCTGTTTCTCTTGTGAGAAAAAAAAAAGTTACAGGTTTCCTTTTTCAAAAAAAAAAAAATGATTTGGGCACAAAATTGCAGGGTTCTACAAGCAACCATGAACAGATTTTAAAACTGAGTTCTAGGTTGCTTGTTTGTTTTGTGAGGTTTTTTTTGAAGAAAACCTGTTTTGTGCAAAAATACAAAGCCTCCAGCATTATTTCTAAGAGGTCTTCATGTTTTGTTCCCTTCTTTTTTCTTTTTTTTTTTTTAAGACAACTATTTGAAAATTTGGCCAAGGCGGAAAAATTAAATAAATAAATAATCACAGAAGCCCCGTCTGGAATGAAAGTTACTTCTGCTGGCAAAATCAAACCCAGACATGATGACAGCAACATACCCTCGGCTGTACAGAAGGGAAGCAGCCTCAGCCCAGCGGGAGCGCTGAAGGTAGGGACTGGAGGCTGGCCCATTACCACTTCTATGGCACAGCAGGTTTCCTACATCTCCATTGCTTTTTGATGAGTGGCGTAAATAGCGGAGACGCTTTTCCCTATGAAAATGCTCTCTGTTTTTGCAAGTCGCTCTCCTGCTGCCCCCAGCCTGCCCCCCACCCCCGAGGCTCTCCAATCCACCTCATCCTGCCCCTGCTTCCCTCCCTCCCACGTTCAGCCTGGCTGTGTTTCTCCCAAACCACCCTGTGCACGCCGGCGGCATGAGGATGAGGAGGAGTGGATGCAGCTAAGGAAAGGTGTTCTCACCACTGTTGGCTCCCAGCCTGTGACGGATGCTCACAGGCACCTAAATGTCAGCGTTCCCGCTGTGAGCTGGGGCTCTGGGCTCTCCTGACGGCCAGCAGTGGTCCAGGGCTGCATGCAGATGGTCTCACGAGTGAGTCTGGAGCTGCTGGAGGTGCCCTGGTCTCCAGCTACACCTTCAGGAGGCACGGCCTCTTGTTTGTCTGCCTCCAGAGCAAACATCATAGGTGCCGGGGGCTTTTTTATCAGGTTCCAGACAATTCCGTTTGGGTAATGCCAGCCTGCAAAGCCAGGGGACAGCCCACCTGAAGGCACAGGTGTGCTGGCCAGCCCACCCGGACACTTGCGGCCGGACGACAACAAGTGGCTTAGTCCCGAACAGCATCCCGGCCCCTGCCGCTGGCCGCCTGAGCACTTCCCATCTGCTCCAGAGCAAAGTCAAACGGGTTTGCCTAAAATAACTCCCAGCGCTGCCGCTGAGCCCCTCACGGGCGCCTCTCCTCTGAGACACGCGGAGGGGCGCAGCACATGCGGGTACCTCGAGCAAATTTGGTGTTCGAGCGAAGTGTGAGACTGTGGGAAGCGTCTGGACCCGTTGAGGCTCCACTGTGACTGGCGGCGAATCGCTACGTGCCAGCCTGGCAGCCAGCTGCCACCGTCCTTATGGCTCTGCCTACATGCATCCCCTCTGCAATGGTTTCTAAATGTGCAATATCAACATTGCAGGAGCGCAGGATTTTTGCATGTAATTATCCGAAGGTTTATTTGAATAAAAAGATGGTGGGGGGGAGGCAGAGCCCGTCTAAATCTTGCAGATCATGCAAAGTCTAGCAGCTCTGCTAGCGGAGCTTGGAAATGCCGATAGACAGTTAAGAGCACAGACACACAGCCATATCTGTATTTGCTTTGAAGCGTGCTGCTAAAACATGTTGCCATTGAGATTCCTAAGCCCCACATTTTAAAATATTCATTGCCACAGCCCAGATTCTCTCCTGAGGAGCAGAAATGCAGGCAGAGATGAGAATCTATCTGGCATCCCCTTGTGGCTTTGCTTCTCCCTGCCGCAACAGGAGAACGAGTCGTAAAACCAAAGGACAACACGTACCTTTGTGGATCACAGCCAGACTTCATGGCAGAGAAGAGGCTGTCCTCCAGTAGTTATGTTTCCAATACCTGTAAAATCTGGGATAGAGAATAATGAGGAATCCATAATAAGGGATCCTCAAGGAATATCCGTACTCCTATTAAAAGCCGCAGCAAGGAGCCATAGCCAGGCAGTGTGGGTAGGCTCCCTTTAGTGATACTCTCAGAGTCACCTTTACAGATGTCTGAGCCAGATGTGCTGTGTCCAGGGGCAGGATGGATGTACAGACATGACCCTCCATCAGACCCTCTCTGCCTTCCTCCGATCCCCTGTGTGCTCTGCTTGCCTTGATCTCCTCGCTGCCTCTGCTTGCTGCTGCTACCCGGAGATGCCATGAGTGGCTTTCAGTAAGAAAAAAACACGTGTTCTCTCGCGACCCACAACAGCGCTAGTCAAGTTTTATTCTCCCTGAGATTTCCCTAGGGTCTTGGCCACAAAGACCACATTTTGGAAGGACTCAGTGTGTAAAGTGTGGCCCCCAGGTGACCACAGCTGCTTCAAAATGGCCTCGTTTGGGGACAGGGCTTCTGTTTCAAAGAGTCCAGGCAGTTTGCTGTATGTACAGGGACCAATTCGGCAGCAGCCCCATGAGAAGGCTGAGATTAGGAGGTGCCCCAGGGGTTCAAACGGCATCTAGAAATTGTAAAGTGCAGATGTTCTTCCCACACGCAGTCCTCCCAGCAATCTGCAGATCAAACCATAATTTTTGTGGGTCAAATTTCGTTAAGGAAGGCGGGGTGCTTCTAAGTCATTTAACATTTGTCTCTGGTTATTGTCCTGGTGATTTACATAATGGATTAGTACAGATTAGCCCAGCATTCGGGGAGTCACCGGGTTGCTTTGCATGTACCATAGGCAAAGGATTCAGGCTGTAAATGGGATGATCTAATAACAAGCATAATTGCTGTTTTATAGACTATAAGTACTGCCGTGTCAGTAGCTCGTCTAACTCTACAGCGAGGCCATTGTACAAATATAAATCCCTCAGTCACAAAACAGCTCTTCAGAGGCTCCTCCGTGCAACAGCTACAGCGACTGTCCTCGCACGGACTTAGACACACACGGGAAGCTGAACACCTCCGTTATGAACCACCAGCAGCAAATTAATTGATTCAATCCTTTAAAGCTGCCAGGCTGAGCATCAGAAGATACAGAGCTCCCTTGGCGCAAACATTTCTGCTTTCCCAAGCCCCAGAGCGATGCCTGAGGGAAACTGAGGCAGGAGCACAGGGGGACCCTTTGGAAGCAGAGCGCAGGGTATCGGATGGGGTTTCCTTATCATATTCCAATCCCAGTGTTTTTCTCTCCAAATCACTGGAGGTAAACTTAGGGTTCAACAATGAATTTCTCCCAGGTGTTTTGCACCAATAAGGAGCAGCCAACCCCATACCGTTAATATTACAAAGCTTTTTTGAAAAGGAGAGGCTGGCAATTGCGACAGCACTTTTGAATCATTCATAATTTTGCACAGGGACAACTTCCGTAGGTGTCTTGTTTCCTCTATATTTGTAATGTTTTAGGGCTAAAAATAACAAGGAATTACTGTTGAAAATGTAAGCGAGGAATTAGAGTTACAAAGAAACTTGAGAGTAAAACTGTAGTGGAGGACATCAGAGCTTTCCCACAGCCACAACTACAAACCCAATTAATCCTGGGTTAGGCAGAATGAAAACATGCAGCTGGAGAGATTCGCAGGAACGCTCTGAAACAGCTTTAGCTTTCCGCCTAAGCAATATGCAGATAGTGATGAGGAATTTTTTTTGAAAATTAGTTTGAGCTCACTCGTGACCACAAACACCGAAACGCTGTAATCCTAACCCCACGGGCACTGTCTGCCAGCCCTGAGCACCTGTGTTGCTTCCCTGTGGCTTAGCCTGCGCGTTTCCAGGGAGAAAAGTGGTGCTTTGTGGCATCGGAGCCACACTCTTTCTCCTGCCACATGCTCTCCGTGTGAGACCGCTCCCACCACTTGGACCAAAATACTGGAGTGGTTTTAAACAGCTGCTGCGATTCCTGGATCGCCTCCTGGAGATGGGCTTCAGTCTTCCTGCTGGAGCTGCCTGGGTTCATTCAGTGGTGACAGCCGTGGAGCCGTGCAGCTGGGCTTGGGGATGGTTAGATGGGGAGCACAGCCATTACGTTCACGGAGACAGCGAAGCCTCAGGAAATCATGAGCAAGGCAGCCTGGAGAGCTGGAAGTGGGGCAGACCCTTGGAGTGGTGTGAGGAACAGGGCACGGGACTGATGATCCTGCCCTAAGGATGCTTCCACATATCTGCAAGCAGGGCAGAGGGTAGCCCACAGCATCTTGGGGCCGTGGACAGGGCACCTGCAGGGGAGTGTCAGCTTGTCCCCCTGTGACCTTGCTCAGGGTTCTGAGATGATCTGATGAGGTTTGGGGAGGCAAACCCATCACTGGTCCCCACTCACCAGGAGAGGGCATGTAGCTTGAAGCCAGCTCCAGCCCGTCTCTCTGACAGATGTTTATTTTGCTGGTAGCTCTGTGCTGTATGCAGACCAATTGATCCTTCCAACTGGTAGAGCCGTTGACCTAAAGCAAAGGCCACCCTCTGGTCCCCTTGGTTTTGGGAAAAGCTCAGCTTTCTTTTACAGCAGGTCACTGCCTATATTCTTCCCTGCACTTCCCAATTGTCTTGCCATGCCCATCTCCTCCGAGTCCCCCTCCATAGTAGGGGTCTGCTTAAACTCGCTGCCTAATGATTTCCACGCTGAGCTCTCCTCCGAGCCGAGGGGATGAGAAGAATTCACGTCCTGGAGGTTTCAGCCTCTTATTTTGGAATTAATTTTGCAAGCTCCTCCTTGGACCGAGCTCTCTGCGGGCTCAGGCATAACAGGGCCAGTGAGAGGGGAAAGTCATGTTGCTGGTTAAATCTCCAAAGCAAAAATAATCCATTTTAATGAAGGTTCACAATCTGCAATGAATGTGAAACAATGTTGTCAGCTAAGCTGTTGCATTATTCACTTTTATTTGTACAAGGTCCTTCCATTAATATTTGACTACAAGAGAATGCAATTAAAAATTTTCTACTTGAACAAACCTCTCACCACTGTGTTAGTTAAAGGATAAAAACCTTTTACGTTGCTGTAGAAGAGAATTTAGCACACTGGCTCTGTGCACGTGGGTCACACACCGACTCATTAAGCTTCCCGCACCCCAGATTTTGTTCTCTCTTCCCACTTCTTCATGGTGTCTTCCCTTCAGCCCTCACCACATACGGGATCTTCTGTGCTTCGCTTCTCCCCCCTCCCCGTCATTTTGAATATCCCAAAGCAGTCGTTTCCTTCTGAACAGAGCCAAAACAAGCAGGGATGTGGGAGAGGTTGTGCAGGCAGGTGGGAAGCACCCACAGTCTGCAATTCCCAGGAATTTTACAAAAATAATAGTAAGGCTGTCTCAAACTGAGACAGAGTCCCACTTCACCAGAAAGACATGGGGCTTTGCATTTGTGTGCATGGGTGTTTGCTGGCAGGGAGACATGATTTATTATTTAAATTTTTGCATGCATCGATGGGCACTGAATTAGTTGTAATCTCCCAGGGAGGGAGGAATAAACCTTCTAGGATCCTGGAAGACACTTCAGAGAAGACACGAGGTCAGCTCACAGACTAGTCGCAAAAGGGAAAATGTTAGGAACAAGGGAAAGAAGGATGATATGCAAAGCATGGGGTTACATAGATAAGCATTGTGCACTATTTCCCTATCCAGAGCATCCAAGAACAAAGGGCATTTGGTAAAAATAAAGAAACAGAGTTTAGGTGGGCACAGAAGTGAGTACAGTTGGTTTGTAGAGCATGATACAACAAGGCACCAATGAAGAAATAGGTCCATGTGTGTACAGATCAGTTGCAGAGAAGAGGGCAGACCATGTGTTTTGAGAAGACCTGAAGCAGGACAACTGAAGTGTTGGCTCTTTTGAGAATACTTCCCTGCCTCCCAGGCTAATTCGGGGAGCTGCCATGTACAATGAGGAGATGAACAGTTTATCCAGTTCTAATTCACCTCCCAGATTCTCTGACACTGCTTGCCTGTGGCTTTACCTGTCGGGAGAAGCAGCTGATGGCAAAAGGAAAGTTTACCCATGATTCAGGAGACAGAAAGCCAGAACTGGATGAGATAGAAAGAGGAAGCATGTATGCATATCTAGAAGAGGAGCATCTGGCCTTGGGTTTTTTGTAGAGGTCTAGAGTCAGGGCTTTTGGAGTAGAAATTCGGGTGTAAAGAAGGCCAACCTTGGGGGCAGGCAAATGGCAAAGTGCAGGTGACCAATATGTTGGGTCAGATTTAGAAGAGGCACCAGGACCAGGTGAATAACAGTACCTTGCTAAGTGGCTTTTAGGGGGAAAGGACTCCCAGGAGACTTTTCACCACTCCAGGGATCTCCCAATAACCAGAGGAGCAGAGATGATTGTGGGGGACAGATGCTCTGGTTCAGCAGGTCCAGTTCCAGCATCCTGTAGATCACCATTGCTTTTTTTTGGAAGAGGTTCTGCCAGGGCCCAGAGTGGACAGCCAGCTGTTCTGAGAGGTGGCATACAACCAACCCCATTACATGCCAAAATCTCACTGGTCCCTGTGGGAAATTCATACACCAACCATTAAACACTGCCCAGGAACATGGTAACGTCTGTAGAGCTACGTCTACCTCCTTTCAGGACCAAGCAGACATCACACTGCTCTGCAACAAAATCCATGCCATGGTGTAAGAAGCTGCAAGTGCTGTCCTCCTCTTCCTACAATGAACATTTTCTCATTTCTGTGGCAAACACAGCTCCACAGGTAGATCTCCTTCACTGAACAACTGCGATCTGTTGCTGAGGTTGGAGCAGCCCACATACGCGGATCCTGGGCCAGAGGGACACAACAAACAACCAGAAGCAATTGCAATTGATAATTAGGGAGTATTTTGTTCTTCCATCCTCTCCTGATCTCAGAGGTGGGCTCTTTCCTGGCTGTCAGTGGGGAGGGTGGCAGTGATGTCCAGACCTCACAGAGAAGAGCTGGCACCATCTGTGGGCTCTTCTGAGATGCTCTGGGTGCACGTCTGGAGATCTCACATCCGGCAGCTGCTACTGCAAGTGGGGGAATTAGCTCATCTAATGCTAAGTAATCCATCCATCGAATACTAAACACCACCTAAAGCAGGTCCTTGGAGTCTCGGATTGCACAACCATATATAGAGGAATCTTTGGACCTTAAATGCTCTATGCTTCAACTCTTCACTGATAAAATGAGGATTAAGAAGCTCATTCGTCTCGGAGAGTGTTGTGAAAAATCAGTCCATTAGTTTGCGTCCCATTAATGTTATCTAGGCCAAGGAGATGAATAATTCTGTCCCCAGAAGAAGATTTGTATAGCAAGCAGCATATAAGACAAGAGACCATACCAAACAATAAAGCTAAAGCGAGATCTTGAGAAATGGTTCGTTAAGTGTATGCCATTCATCCCAGCGCAGGGTCAGGCGGCGTCTTACAGAGGCGGTGCATGTTTATAAGCAGAGGCTGCGGTGTGATGCACGCGCACAGGGGCTGCGTTAAAGCTTTGCGGAACACCCTAATTGGCACGTGCCCCACCTTGCGGGTGATCGATTTGCAACCTACGTATTGTTCTGGTTTTTGAAAACGCAGTGTTGTTCTGTGTAATCACTTCAAGAGCTCTAATCCTTGTTAAGCGACAGCTGTTCGCCAGAGAGCACAGGAATGAGCTCGTGGGGACCAGCCATCCTCGCCGCAGATCAGCTGTTCCTGGAACAGCTGAGGCAGCCCAGAGCTGCGGTGGGGGCAAGCGCAGCCACACGCCAACCCCACCAAAACTATTTGCTTCCAGCACTCGGAGATTTCACTCTTATCACCCACCTTTGTTCACTGAAGGGTTAGTGTAACTCGTTCCTACCAAGTCTGCATCTGGAGGCCACGTGAGTGTGGCAGCTCGTGAAGAATGCATGAGTTCGGAGCTGCATCCCTCCTCCAACACACAAACCTCTGCTTGAGTCAAGGGTGGATATGGCCAGCTGGCTGTGAGGGGTTCTGCCTTTGACCCCCGTGGACCCAAACATGTCCATCTCAGGCACCCAGGCAGCTCATCCTGGTCCTCTTGCCACTGTGAGCAGCTGAGCCCGGAGCCCTCTGCTCCTTGGGGTCCTTCAGAAGGGGACCCTTTGAGCACCCAGGCAGGTGACAGGAGCATTTGCTGCATGGCCAGTGCTTGCTTTCCAACACAAACGCAGAGCAGGAGGCGAGTTTGAAAGAAGACAATTTTGTTCAGCGAAGGAGACAGGTTTTCTGATGCTTCTCCTGGCTCCTGAGAGAGTTTGGTTGCTTTGCGTGTCTCCTTATGCGCTCCCATCAGTAAAACCAAACACCAACAAAATCCACGGCTTCAAGACTTGCTTTTAGAGGTGAAATACTTAGATTTCTTCTCCTCTGTCCTGCAGTAGTCTGTAGTCAGGAAGGATTTTGGTTAAAATATCCCATTTTCTTTCCTTTTCACCCCTCATCCCTGGAGAGAGCTGGGGTAAACTTAGGCTTCACCAGCTGGGCTTGTATTCTGAGCCACGGCCAGATTCCAAATCCTCTGCAGAGTGTGTAAAGTCTGCGGACCTCCAGCTGTAGCTACCAGAACTTTTCTCCCAGCAGAGGTAGTCAAAGTGCGGTCTCTGGGTGTCCAGGACATACAAGACAACATGGAAAGACATCTCCACCCAAGCTGTTCAAGTGATGTGCCCAGATATGCTCAGGGCTTCACAAATGAGCAACCAACGTACCACCCACGTTTGAATCTGTTAGCTTTAAACGTGCACCCATTGCTGCACCAAACAGCTTTTGTATACAGTAAAGGGAACCTGAAATATCTGACAGTCTCCAAGGTATTCATGGGCAAGGCTTCTGATGGTATAAAGAAATATTTTCATTTCATTCAAAATACCTCTCCTAGTTACAAGCTTGCCCTTTTAGCAGAGACTGATGTGGAAAAAGCTCAGTGTCAGAGAGGCAGCCTGAAAAAATTGAAAGCAAATGTAAAAGGCAGTGGCTGAACAGGAGCTGGCAACTAATCTTATCTTCAGTGAGCCCCTCTTGTAACAGGTACAGAGCTGCCTGGGAAGGACTAAAGGTGTTGAAATATGATGTTTATTGAATGATCAAGGAGTACTGCACTGGCTGTTCAGGAAGATTTATTCTCCATCTGTGCTTGTTTTTATTCTACTGGCATGCCTAATAAATATCAACTCTTTTAAACAAAAGCATCTCCATTTGCAAACATGTTAGCAAACCTTTGGCATTTCCCAATGTTTTTGCCTTGAACCTCCCCGCCTGGAAATCCACGTGCTTATCCCCAGGACTTGCCGGGATTTCTCAGATTGGGGGGGGGGGGGGGGGGGGGGGGGGGGCGGGGCTGGCAGTCCCCCAGGTCTGCTCCTCTGCTTGTTGTCTGCTAAAAAAAAATACCAAAGATCTCCCTTTTTTTTCAGCACACACACTTCCAGATGCACACACAGGTAGCTACCAATAATCCAGGGAATTTCAGAAAGCAATTACTAAGTGAAAGGTACATATTACACAAGCACACTAAGGCTCAGAAACCTTCGCCGTACAACTAGAGAAAAAAAAAAATTCAAAAAAATTTAAAATCACCAAATCCCAGGGCCCTGTGAGGCAGTAAGTAAAGTTTGGCAACTTCCAAATGCATAACCCGTTGTTACAAGCTGTTCCATGCGGCTCCCCAGAGGGCTGGTCCATAAAGGATAACAACCTTTGCCTGCTGGGAGCTATTAGCTTAAATGGTAGCGGGCTGCTGCAGCATTTAAGCCTGATTATAATAGTGTCATTGGATTTGTATGCGCTGGGATCCGTGCAGATGGATTTCACAAAAGTTCTAAGAAATTACATCCAGGAAAGGGAGTTAAAGGGATGTCTCTATGCGTGGCAAGCGCTGGCTGACTAAAATTGCAAATAGAGGATGGCCAGGAAAAAAGAAAAAAGAAAACCCCAAGTAAGTTAAATGAGGTTCAATATTGTGATGGGGAAGTTAGGAGCATAAATGTTTTCCAGTCTCTGGATTCTGCTCAAATGGGCAGATGTATTAATGATCAAAATGTCCACATCTCTCTTCTTCGTGTTTACATTAAATTCATATTATTATATTAAGACAGCCTATGGGTACCTGCACGTTTGTTAGATATGCAAGCACATTAAATCATACACTGTGTTACACATGGCATGAAATTTGGCAGGTATTGTAAGCCTCCATGCAGGTGTTATCTGTAGATTAGCACTTCTGCCTCCCCATCATTTCTAGGGATTGAGATGACAGACCTCAGGACAGGAAATTTCATAAGATCAGATAGCAAAACCTGAATTTCCACGTCCTGGAAACAAGCTTGTAATTTATACCTGGCTAAAGCACATCACCCAGAAAAGCATCGATCTTGTACAATTCATTTGTCTGTCTTTGACTTGCAGACGTCAGGGCATTTACACGTTGCAAACAACTCACCTCCCAATCTCCTCGTTGAGTTCTGCTCAAGGCCGGGGCGGGGGGGGGGGGGGTTGTTTCTGTTTTCTTTTTGGGTCATGCACTGAACTATTTAGTAGATATTTTTGGCAGTTTTCTCACACGCAAAGCTTGCCAATGGGCCACCCTCCAGCTGCTGAGACAAGGCTGATGAAGCTGGGCTTCCCCCAGTCATCATGGATGCGGCAGGTGATGCCACCGACAGTCACCCCAACAAACCCAAAAGTGCCCGGCATGGTGCAGCTGGGAGGCAGTGAGCTTTCCAGCAGATTCTTTGTTTACAGAGCCATTTATAAGCTTCCACTTAATTAAAAATTATCACTAATACGCCTGGCAGCTTAGCAGAAGCAGCCTGCATTCTTCATGTAGTCGCAGAGGATCGCCTGCTCCCCGTGCCTAAAGCCATTGCCTTGGCTCAGTCGTGGTTTGCCAGGGATGCTGGAATGAAGGAAAGGATGAGCAGGAGACACAACTTCAGACTGTCTGATACTGGCCTGAAACAACCTGAGCATAACGTTCATTTTCAGAGCCAAGTTTCAGCATCCCCATCACACGTGCACTCTTGCAAAGAGCCAGCTGAAGCGGGTGCAGAGAGGCACGGTACCCATGACCCATGCCCAGACACAAGCGGGCATCCCTCTAATTTCACCCTTGCTACCAGGGCAGCAAACCTTGACTTAACAGCCTCAGCCAGGGTCACCTACGCATCCTCAATAGATTCAACCCTTCATTACCTCTCCAGACTTCCACCACTCGGACGAACGGTGCCTCACTGCCTGATAATCCTTTTTTTTTAACATTTCGCAAAATCTTTCCCTCCGTCTTAAAGCTTAAGGAGAACAAAAAACTGCACATTCCCTATTTAGAAACATTCTTGTAGTGTTTATTGGAACGGGCTGAAAGAGCTGAGGTTTGAAAATTAGTATCTGGCAAGGAAACAGTGTCCTCAGGGGCCAGAGAACAAGCCGCACTGGGAGGAAAGTGATGGGACCAGCCTTTAAAGGCTGGAAAATTGCAAACCAAGTGTGCTCAGCAGTATTTTCCTTTATGCAGTTCTTTTATTCTTAAGATGAAAATTGCTCGGGACAAAAGCATCAGCCTGATACCTGGGACAGTCTGCTCCTTACTCTCCTTTTTCCTGAGAAAATATGTGGTTCTTTGAAGAGAAGAAATGTTCAGCAAGAAGCAAATGCCAACGTGACCATTTTTAATGCAAATTCTCTGAGATCTCTCCCCGCTCCTCTAATACTGCATAGGAAATCTGTGACAGTGCCTTGGCAGGGCTGTCAGTCTGCACCGCCTCTGCACCGCCGGGAGAGGAACAGGGGGCTGTGGTGGTTTTACATGATGAGAAACTGCCTTGTTCATTTTCCAGCCTCTGATCCCTCAACGCGATAGCGAGGGCCTCTTCCACCCCTCTCCGGGACTCGCCGTGCAGTCGCTCAGAGGTTTTAATGAGTGGACAAAGCTGGTGCTGGAGGTATCGCTGCAAGGATGCTCCTGTGGGCAGGGGTGACAACAGTGCCCCTTGCACGGGGAGGGGCAAGTGCAGAGGCATCTCCTGCACCGCCGATCCCAGCCTTATGCAGCACGCACAGAGTTAAAACCCTCTCCGGTATCCCCAGGGGGCTCAGGCTTTAGCTGCTGCTCCGCTGCCGCCGGCTCAGGAGGGGACATGGCTGTGACTTTCCCAGCAGTTCTTCCCACACTTGCCTTCCGTCGGGATTCGGCAGAGCCCCGAGCCTTGCCCCGCAGAGCATTGCACCGACCCACGACCCCGGCTGCCGCTGCCCACCGCCCCCGCGGACAGATGGATGGGGAGGCCGTCAGTTCCCACAGTTGCACCGGGGAGTAGGAGGAGGTGCATCCCCCCAAACACAGCCCCCGGGAGCCACAAATCACGACAGCCCCCTGCTGCCACTCTCCGCTGGCCCCTGCATGGGTGTGCGCCCCGATTGCGGAGGCTGTGCTGGGAGCCGTACCCTGGAGCCAACCCCACAGCCCTCTCAAGCTGTCTGCAGGACTAGATACACGCAGGGCACGTGCGCCCTCCAGCATGAGTGTCCACATTCCTATACAATATGTCCGCTAGCACCCATCGTCCCCAAAACAGTCCTGCCCACCCACTTGATCATCGTCGTGGCACCAGCGTGCACCAGCACCGGGCACACACAGCCTTGCACGCTGATGCACACGAGTGCGCACACCTGTAGGGAGATCAGTGCCTCTGGCTGATTTCTCCTTTGGCAAAAAAAATCACACCCTAATTAACATCCCTCTGACCAAAACCACACAACCTCGGCCACAGTCCCTGACCCGTGCGTCACCCGTACCGCCACGTGCACCACAGTGCAGTCCGCCCGGACAGATGCTGGAGGGGCACGGGAGCTCATGCACCAGCATTTGGGGCCCCAGAGCAGTTCCTGCAAGCCCTTCTCCAGACTTGCACCCTCATGCTAACTGGAGGTGACTCCTCTGCCCCAGAAATGTCTGCCCGGAGTACAGTTGCAGAGGGAATAGCGGGTGTAATGGTTCAGCAAGTGATGATTCATAGGTTCCAAGTACTTTAGTAGTATTAACTAATTAATGCTCATTAAATAGCCCCATCTGGTCTGCATGTGACTGAGTATGCATGGAGGAAAGGTCATTTCCACCAGGTGCCCATGCACCTCATCTGTCCTGTGGAGACAATACTCCCAAAGCAGGAAAGTGGTGGGCTGGGAAGAAAAGAGCCTGTGAATGGTGTCCACTGGTCAACCCAACCAGAAGAGAGTCTTTCCTGCGAGATGGAGTGACTCTGCTGCAGACCGGGAACACCCAAGCCAATTTTCTTACCTGAGATGCACAAGAGGCATGAGAGAAGATGGGAGGAGAGCCCAGTGACCACTCCCAGTCGCCAGGATGTACAAGCCGGTGGGAATGGAAACCCACTGGAACACCGCAGCAGGCGGGGAGCTGCCAAGCTGTAATCCAGCGTGCTTGGCTATTTAATGCTGCTTATTGCAGCCCTCAATTCTTCCTCTCCCTGCAAGACAAATGTGATCACTGCGCCGTATGCTTCACTAGCCTTCCCCGGCAACATTCAATTCACCACTGCGTTTTGCTGGGGGGCAGGATAAGATTGTGCAGATATAATAACTCCATTCATCACCGCCAAGCCGGGGTGGGCAAACGGCGCTTTGTAAATGACTCGGGAAGTTTGGCAGCTCAGATCCCACCAATCTCCCTGACAGGCAATACCAGCGTGCCCTCAAGCCCCAGAGCGGCGCAGCCGGAGGAGCCAGACCCACCGCCACCCCGCTGGCATGGACCCTGCCACCCGGCGGTGCGCCAGCCTGGGCGCACGTAGGAGCTGGTGGTGGCCCTCACTGCCTGGCCTCTCCCAGTGAGAACATTCGGGAGGAGCAAGTCTGGGGGTGCTGGTACCCCAGCAGGGGTACTCCAGCCATGAGTGATGGGCTGAGGCCAGCTACTGCAGACTGTGCTCCCACAGCTTCCAGGGGAACCCGTCTGCACTCTGCCGTAGGCTTTGGGAGCTTTGTACGTGGACCCCACCAGGTTCCTGTGTCCCGTGTTACTCGTGATGAACCTGAGTATCGAAGACTTTTGGTGCTTCCCCAGCACACACAGACACAGAGCCTGGCACTGCTGGCCGATGCGTCCCCTCCTGCCCTATCCTGCCTTAAAGAAATAGCTTCCACTAGCCAAAATATAAAAGGAAACAACAGGTATTTTAAAAGTAAAAGGCAGAGACATACATGGCAGCTCCATCTGCGTCCCACACTGCCCCCTCACTGCTCTTCACACCTCGGAAATGCAATACTGCTGCCGACATGTGGCTTTGATTCAGAAGCTGTATTAGCCCTAATTCCCCGGACAGCTATCCCCTGCTGATCCAGGATCTGTGGGCGAGGAAGCCTGAGTCAATACTGCTAATTTCCATAGCCTCTGTTGCACTCCACGCTGGAAATGCCTTTGCTAGCCGGAGCCGTGGGGAAGTGGTTCCCATGTGCTGCGCTCACATGGTCCACGGAAAAATCACTGCAGGGACTCGGCTCAGTCACCTCCAGGGCAAGCTGGCTGTGAAGCATCCATTGGCTGGGGATATTATCCATTTTCAACTAAAATTTTGGCCTACATCTGGTTTTAGGGTTTTGGGTTGGGTTTTTTCCCAAATTTTTAATTACCAAATTTGTACAGAAGGAGCCCTTTGAAAACCACCAGTTTAGTGAGGGCTTGCTGCTATCTGGGCTTTTCATTAGAAGGCTAGCATCCATTAAAGAAAATCCAAGGGGCTGACATGCTTTCTTGACACAAAACAGCCTTTCCAGCGCTTAACGCAAATGTAAGGCGCTTGCTGCCCAGGATGCAAAACAATTGGTTTAGTGTGTTCAGGTTCATTCATTATTTTTTTGCAAAATATTTTTGAGGGTGAAATTTCCTGTGTTTGTTTTCAGCAGAGTTTGCAGGAACGTGTTAAGACGCTGCTCGGTAGAACAACGATTACCAATGCTCATTTTTAGGATTAAAAAAAAAGACCAGGTTCTTATGACTATTTTCGTTTCACAATTAGAAAACCGGTGCAGCTTCCTACACAGATACCATACTGTGAGTATCTCTCTACAAAATACGTAGCACACTTAGTCTTGTTTAAAGTGAGAATAAATAAATAAATGACACAAATAATTATCAAAATGCCTTCGAGCAGTATACATTCCGACAGAGTAATAAAGTCAGGTACGCATTGTACTCTGTCAAACCAAACAACTCACTTTTAGTATTCCTCCAGTGCTTTCTTCCAAGGAAGCATTTGTTTATGGATTATTATATAGGCACTATATTTACTTATATATTTCCTCCACTTTTCATATTTCAAGGAAATGGCATTACAGGTACATTACATCAGGGGATGGAGAAACATTTTCCAGAACATGTAAGTCAACCCATGTTCAGATCGGATCTGCAACACCATTCCTATCACCCTGGGAGCACGCGGTGAGGCTCTCCTGCCCAAGCATGGTCTGAAGAACCCAGGCATGCCGCCAGGAACAGCCATGTTAGGGTCAGCCATGGTGTTTGGGTCAGCTTCCCTACCTTAACGTAAGAGAAGATTCACAAACAAGTAGAGAGAAAAGGTTTTCAGGCACAGGAAGAGGAATCGGCAAGTTCTTCTTTGCACTGAAAAGTCAGTTTATTGTTGTTGCTATTCTTCTTCCCTGTACTGGAACGGGAGGGAATTACAGAGTAAAACAGGATGAGAGGTGCCATGCTCCTTTTGAGTGAGAGCATCCATGCCAGAAAGTGCTGAAAAACTTCGCCCTTCTGCTCAGTGGTGGGCTGCAGGCGCAAATGGCTTGGACAAAGGTTCAGGGAAGAGATTTCATGAGCTGGAGCTAGAGGGCGACTAGCACAGTAGAGAGTGGAGCGGTATGGGGACACAACACATAGGGCTGTGGCTGGTCTGGACTGGGTGGACTGGGAGGACTAGCTCAACGGTAGGCAGGGCTGCAGCAGAGCTCTGGGAAATCCACACAGAAAATGGCAGTGGCCACAGGACGTGCACAGAAACACCACATAACAGCATGTCCATAAGCAACAAACAACTGGGAAACCCACGTAAAAATCCACATCCTGTGAGACCCCACAGAAAATAGCAATGCACAGCAGGATACAAGGACCAAAATTCAAGGGCAGCTTCATTTTTAAGAAAACTTTAAATTTTTATTGCTACACAGAGTGTATGATGTACACTTACTGTTTGAAACAGATGAGCACTTTCCCAGGGACTGCGGTCTCTCCTGAGCAGACCAACAGATGTTGGGAACATCATTCTCATCCCTGCAACTCTGAGTCCTGGAGCAACCTGCAAGGAGACCCCAGACCAGCTAAGGAGAAGTGAGCTGGGACCACCATGGGAACAAAAGTAAGGGTCTGAAGGTGGTGTGACACCCAGGACTGGCCTGGGGTTGGCTTCATTCAGTCTTTGCAATTATTTTTCCTTTTTTCTCTTCCAGATGCAGCTTCGCTGGAGGTGTGGAAGGCTCATGGACTATTAGGACAGAGGCAGAGCAGCCTGGAAAATGCTTGGATGTGGAGATCTGGGCCACCAATGGGGTTGTCTGAGCAGCAAGGAGCAAGACCAGCCTTCACAAACTACAGAAATGAAAACCGCCATAAACTGGAGAACAATCTTGTCTCTCTGATGGAAAAGATGCGAATCTCAGAGGCTGCAATGCCGTCTTATGCCAGTGTCCTAATGAAGCACACGAAAAGACACATTTCTGACTATGGCTGTAAAAGAGACATTTGCATAATGTTTGTCTGCAGATTGGGGTGTTACGCTATGATAGCTTTGGAGGAAGGACAGTCTGTCCTCTTGAAAGTGTCACTGAAAAATGTGCTTTCCTCAGAGACTAAGGGACAGCTTTTGTATTCTTTATTCGGTGGGAAATAAGGGCTCATATTTACAAAACTTGAGCTTCCTCATAGATTCTAGCAACAGAAATATAGGATCTGACTGTGGACACCAAAATGGAATTTTAAAAAAAAAATTTTTAAAGACTTCTATCCTTGGAAGTCTCCTGATGGACCTCAAAGTGGACCTGTTGCTCTTTGCTCTTTAGATGATTTATTAATTACAGGCAGAGTTATGGCAGAACTGCAGTTCCCTCAGTCCTGGTGATTTGTGTGAGACTGGAAAAAACTTCGCCCTTTGCAGGAATAAACCCCATGTGCATATCCAAAAAAGGGAATGTAGTCCTTAAAGGACTACACACACACACACACACGCAAATATCTATTCATATATATATAGCTTTTGGTGATGCGTCTCATGCTTCAGGACTGAATCTATTTTTATGCTTTTGCAAATGACCATGGAAGAGCATTTCAAATGAATCTCAAAGAATAACATCCTTTTGTTCGCAGGCGCAGATACACACAGAATGGACTTGGCTGAAAAATCAAATAAGACTTTGAAAGAAGGAGAAAGAAAGTTACCTGAATAACTGCAGACTTAGAGCTTCTCATCTTGTTGTCACGGCATGAGATATTTCTCTAGGTTGGAGAAAGAGCTCTGGATTCCCATCTTAGGAGGGGTGTAAAGAACAATATAAAATCTCCTTCAAATGCTGAAGAAAAGAGGCATTTGATACTGTTTTGGACATAGTTAAAAGCTGTGAATACTTATAGAGATGTGTTAATTATGGGGCTTCTGGCTTTATGGATGCTCAGCCATGGAAAATATTTTAGTGCGTTCAGGGAGAGAGTGAGAGCAGACACACCAGAAACCAAACAAGTAGTCAGACTCTTATGCTCTTTCTTAAAGAGAGTGCCAGACTTGGAGAAAAAAGCTGATATTGTTTCTTAGTGACCAAATCAAACGGTAGATCTCAGCTTTATTTCTGCAGGAGGAGAACAGGTCCACGGTGGTGTGAACATAGCGGCAGGAATTGTGTTCAGGACAAATATTTAGGATGCTCATGGTGAGAGACGAATGTCAGTCAGGCTGATGGAAGCAAAAGGTCAGGCTAGAGAATTTTTTTGGTGGTTGTCTTGAATAATTAATTGCCAGTGTGGTCTGTACTCCACGGGACGCCTTGACGGCTACTTGTTGGGTGCAGGTTGGACACGGAGCTGCACAGACGGCAGGTTGGGAAATGCTGGGGCCAATATGGCCTCAGGGCATCCCTGTACATCACTGGGCTCAGTACCTGCTGCTCCGGCTTCCTCTGAAAAAAATCGCTCTAGATAATGCGTCTTTGTTTCTTTTGGAGGAATTAAATTTAAATTCCCAAAGACATTCAATGAAACTACATAATAGACAGCACAAAGCCCATGAGCCCAAGCTCCACATGCCTTCAGACCAGAACAAAATCTATCTTTTCAAAACTCAGGTATTACAAACAGGGAGGAAGTTTTTGTGAGAAAAACAACTGGACTGGAGTCAGGTCTTGAAACAACCAGGAGGCAGCCTGACCTGTTGTTCCTAAATACGGATTTAGAAAACACAATTTCTAACCAAGAAAGCTGCAAGACCCAGAACATTTGTATGTGAGATTTGAAGTTTGGATCTTAAATTCTTTTTCAAGAACATCAGCAGGAGGAAGACCAAATAAAACTGTCACTGTTATTTTTCCTGTTGTCATTATACAGTTACACGTGAGAGCAGAATGGGCCTTTTTGCATCAGAGGATATAATACAATCTGTAGGTGTTGTAGGAAGAAAGAGAAAAGAATAAGCTGAAGGGGAGGCGGGGAAGACAAGTGGAAAGTTACATAAAACCGCAAAGTTGAAGCCATTTTGGGCAATACAGTTATGAAGAAACCAAAAAACCACGAAGGCTGGGCTTGAGCTGCTGTGTGTGGTGGCATCTGCGTGGTTCGCTTGGGAAGGTGGAGGGAGTCTGCCGGCGGGGCTGTCCTGGAGCAGGCATCCTCACAGAGCCTGGCCAAGCATCGTGGGCGGGTTGGGTTGAATTTGTGACTTCCCACAGGGTATGATGAAGAGAATGGGAGCCCCTCTCAGGTGCCTTCAAGCTGTCTGTGCTCCAGGAGCTTCAGAGCAACTGGATCTCGTGTAGGGTTTCCAATGCAGCAACAAAGCCAAGGGGAAAGGTGAGGGCTGCCTTCCCTCTGGGGGAAAATGTCTTGAGCCCAGAGGTACTAATGCCATCCACGCTGCAAGGCGGGACAAATCCTGCTGCCCCCACAGTGCCCCTCAGCAGGGATGTCTGCACTGGTGACACCGGTCAAACGGATGAGCATTGTCCCCGCAGCAAACCGTGCAGGACAGGGTCGTGGCTGCTCACCTACGCAGACGGCGTCCGTCATTAGAGCGGCAGCAGAGATAAAAGCCAGAGTAAAACCACAAAAGTGCAGAGCCTGGCTAAGCCGCGGGGCAGAAGGGAAAAGCACCGCGCAAGAAATTGATTCCATTAAAAAGTAATCTCAAATTTAATAAAAGTTATGATTTGATTATAGCCGTAGAACCGGAGGGCAGGGAAGGGAGTGCAGAGAGAGAAGTGGGGGGAGGCACTGGGGAGGGGGAAGGCTGCTCTCTGGTCTTGCAGAGACTCCAGCACGGCTCTCCCAGCCCTCCTGGGCACCCAGCCGGCCAGGCTACTGCCTGGTCTACCTACAAGCATCTCTGCTGCTGCTGCCTCCATCCCCCAACTGACCAGAGCGTGGCTCCCTGTGCTGAGCTCCTCTGTCTCCACCACTCAGGCATGGGAGGATGATGCAGCTGGGCAGGACGGAGAGCATCATGTGAGAGCTCATCCAAATAAATTCAGCATTTATGAAATCAATGCCTCAAGGTGCTGGGATGAATGCAGAGAAGCCCTTATCCAGTCCAGAATCTTCTCTTTCAGAAGAAAGCTCTTGCTTTTCTGAAGCCTGCTGGCACAGCTTCACCATGCAAACTCACCCACTCCGCTCCAACCTGGCTTCTCCCACCTGCCAGCAGCAGCTCCTACCTTCCCTCTGTGTGTCAGGGCTGCTGGAGGAACAGGTAGACTCGGTGACCTGGGGCAGAGCACGCATGGGTCTGCCCACACCGGGACCAGCAGATGTGGTGCTGAACCAGGTGGCTGCTGGTAAACCCCAAATTTGGGGAGGAGCTGATGAGGTTGATACCTTGAGTGTCCTCAGCTGTGATACACCTGCAGCCTTTAAAAGCTTGTCCTCGCCCCTAAGAGCTGTTTGGTCTAAAAAAAAACCCGTGCCTTCTTCTGGCTGCAGTGGGGAGCAACACCTGGTCACAGTGTGTCCTGTCCTGGTAAGCTGAAGGTCCCCCTTGGTTCTGTGGTTGGGGAGGGATGTGTCAGGGTGACACCAGCAAAAGGCTGGTGGGGATGGGTGGGTACCAGCCTGGTGTTGATCCAGACCCCACATTGTCACAGAAGACACTTGTAATTCCCTGTGTTTTCTCTGGGGGAGGAATGGGCAGGGCCTGAAGGGAAGATGGGGACCAGGGTGGGGAGGTGCTGCGTTGTCTTCTCATGGCAGGGTTAGTGCTGAGCAAAACTGGTGGTGAAGGAAAACACACAGGAACTTGCTTGTTCCCAGAGAGGCTTTTCTTGCGTGTTTACCATGATGCTAAAGCCCCGTGATTCTGCTTTGCTGAATAAATAAGTAAATACAAATTGTTTTGCCTGTTAGAGTAATGCAAAAGCCCAAGCCCTGTCCTGTCAGAAAAGGAATAACAACCTGGTGTGCGAGTCGACATCTGCACTGAAATAACTTGCTGCCCCCTCTCCAATTTCCCTGTTTATATTGATAAGGTTGGCAGCTGGATGGCTGCCAGCGTCTTGACAGTAAATGTATATAAATGATATATGTATATACATAATATTGTTACATGTTATTGGTAAAGGTATTTCTTTAAGCATAGGTGACAGGCAGTGGCTGTTAGTGCACACATATATGCATGCACTTGCATAAAGAAGGGGAGAGAGAGAATAATTAATGTAACACCAATTATCTGGGGTTTACCTTTTAAGCTGAGCTATTATATTACTTGAAAATATGTGGTTAGAGAAGTAAAGAACAAAAGAGGGAAATAAAAAAGTGTTAGGACTAAAAGAAATCTGATATCAGGAATTAAAAGGAATCTAATGCTGGTATAAGGCCCACTATTGAGTGGGCATGGTAAAATTGATAGTAGTGTTACTGAAAAGTCAAATATGCTCCAAAAATATTTCTGCTTGCTAATTAAAAAATAATACAGGACAGAATATTGCAATTTACAGAGCTAATGAGATATTTTCCATTCTAAACTGTAGCTATGGTGGTTATTAAATTGTATTGTTGAGTCAAATGCATTTAAATTAGAGATGCTGTGCAATGGGCTTCCAAGTGTTTTGGAGAAACTCCTGGGGAACTTGTGGCTTAATAATATGTACTGTGATAATGTGAAATACCGAGAAAGCTTCAGAGGCTGGGGAGAAGGGAACACTGGGCCAAAACAGAGAACAGAACAAAATTGCTAAATTTATTTTGTTGAACACTGATTCTACATAAAATAGCAGGATAGCTAGTAAAAGATACAGCTAATAATTAATTGAGAATATAGCACTATTATAATAGCATATTAAGGCCACTCAGCAGGCTTTTCTGAGTGTCCCTGGTAAAAGATTGTAAATCAGTAAGGATAACCACTGGAGTGATTTTCCTGGGTACCTTTTCCAGTCGTGTGTGGTGTGGCATAGCTGGTGAAACAGGCGAACAGAGGACTGCACAGGGCCACTGCGGGCTCAGGCGACTCTGAAATAGAAATTAAATCCAGAGGTTCAGAGGAACATCCTGGAGCTTCAAAAGCCACAGATAATCCTCCAACGTACTTTAATGTACTTAACTCCTAGTCTGAAATACCAAATACTACAAAAAGCAATGTGTCAGAGGTAGAAAGCAGGTGAGACTGCGAATGTTGTCACTGTCATGGGCTTCTGCAGCAACAGGGTATTTGCCCAATAAAAATGTCCAGGTGACCTTTGATAGCATAATGCCATCTCACAGAAGAAGGTGAAAAATGTAAAGCCACTCCTATCATCCTTGACTTAAGAAAACCCTCCTTCTTGATCCCGTATGTGGTGATAAGGTTAATCCTAGGTGTGGGATCAAGAAGTGTCTTCCCATGTCAAGCCCACCTTTACCTGTGGCTGCTTGCTCATGCTTCAGAATTAAAAAGCAAACCCAAGTTACACATCAGGTGGCAGAAATAATAATTCTTCCTGATCCCCGAGACCACGGGATTATATATAGCCTGCATGTGGCATACTAAATAAATCTCCTTGTATACCCTGTTCAGATACACCAAGAAACTGTACACCCAACCCCTTGCATCACAAGTGGCAATTTCTCACCATCTCCTGTCTGGAGGAGGAGGAGGGCTGGTGTGGGATGTACGGAGTTGTCCGGAATGAGGTGGTGGCGTGGGTTTGGGTGCTGCCTGTCCTGCAAAAGTGCCAGGCAAATGTGAGTGACCACTGAAGGGGATCCTGGGGCAGCTCACACTGGTGGGAGCCATGCTGATGTCTGACAGCCCCCACCTGCAGTCACGGTGTCCTCAGAGGGTGGCAGGATGACTCAGCTGGTGTCACGGTTGGTTTTACCAAGAAACTGGAGACAGGGACTTGAAAAGCTTATTGCTCTGTTTTGGGAGAGGAGCAGCTGGTTGCTGCCTGTTCATCATCCCATTTTCTTTTCCTTCTTGATCTTCAGCACAGGGATGCTCTGCAAAGCTGTCTGACTCACCGCTTGTGAGTGGGAAACTGAAGCTCGCTGTGAACTCGGGAAGCTTTGTTTTCCGATTTTGGTCAGGACTTGGTTTATCAGGAATGCTAGAAGCTCAAGCTGGCCCGTGGGTGCAAACTGGGGGTGATAGCTGACGGGCATGTGCCATTCTCCCAAGTCCTCCACACGCTGAGCCAGCCCCGCTGCAGGAGTCATCAGGGATGCTGCTAAAGCAGCACGGCTCCTCTTTCAGTTGTGGGATTGTGGGGTTTTGGCATCATGTCAACTATTCCTGAGACAGTTCCCAATTGTACTCTTTTTCTTTGTGGTGTTTTTTTTTTTTTAAATTTGTTGTTTTTCTCAGATAGTTGGTGCGTAAGTATTCTCAGTTATGTGAAATGGCTTCTTACAAGGCTTTTAAGTAAATTCTCAGCTGGATGGATTTGCACTTTATTTCTCTGTTTGTAGCTGAGTCATTGAAACTGTAAACTGTGGTCACAAAAATGTTTGCTGCTGTGATTTTTGCTGCTGTCTGTGAAGATGATGGCTGGTTTAGAGCTGGACATGGCACTCTTTACATTAAGTGACAGCCCATAATAACTTTATGGATCCTGCAGTTACTTGAGCCCTGGCAGCATGAGAGGGGTCGGAGACAAGCCAGGACAGCAAGGTCTCGGCTCATGAATGTGGCCGGTCCAGCAACTGAGCTCTGTGTCCCTACTGGTCAAAACAAGGTTTGGTACATCTAAGCAAGACCCAGGATTATCCTCAGAAAACCAAAGGGTTGCTTCTGGACAAGAAGCTGTTCAGCCCCAGCTGGATAGCCCTACCTTAATGTCTCCAGAGAGGCACAGAGACCTTTGTGGACCTCCTAATAGCTTACACACAGGCTATTCAGATGTGAATTGGGGCAGTTCCTCCCCATGATAAAAGTTCTCATCCCGTGGGAGCGCTTCACAGAGGCTCTTCGGACTGCTGTGGCTTGTCGCACCTATTCCCCTTAGCTCTTTCAGAGAGCATTATTGGTTGCTGTGTTGGGGCCTCTAAAGGCAGATGGAAGAGTTGAAACTTAGCTGCGCGTAAGCCACAAGTTGAAAGTGCCTTTAGCAATCAACAATTAAATCTTGGCATGTCTCTAGAGTGCGGTCAGCAGAATGGGTTGCATGTCAGGAGGTGGTTGAGATGGTGAAGGACCAGGGCAGTAGGACACCCGCTGGTGTTCTGCAGCAGAGATCCCATCTCTGGTTTCACCCCCAAGTGCTGCACCTGATGATCGGTAGTCTCACATCTGCTGCCACGGAGACACACGTGACTACCAGGGAGCATGTTCATGAACTTGCGTGGAAATGTGTATCATCCTTATCTCAGCAGCCGTTGGGCAAAGATGAAGCCACCCTGGCCCTCAGCGCAAGCAGTTTACACCACCTACCCATGCACTCATGTGCTAATGCAATGCTTTGTCTGTGCGGTGTAGCAACTCTGAGCCCAGGAGATGGCTTTCTAATCAAAAACTGATCTGTCTTTGGGCTGTGCTGCAGGGCTCTTGTTGGGGGCGTTGAGTTTTTCTTCCTGCTTTGCAGTATCTTTCGAGTCCCAGGGAAATGCAGTGTTTTATCAGGCGCTGATTTTGCTACTGAAGCAAAATCCTTGCTGTCACTCACTTGCGTGTCGTGCTGTCACAACAATTCTTTGGACCTGACTTTTTTTTTTATTCATTATTGATCATGGGAAATTGTTTCTAGAAGTGGGATGTAATTTATTTATTACCAAGTCTTCCAGTGGGATGTGATTTGTGCTGAAGTCCTTCTCCCTGAATTGTGCTCTGGCAAATATGATAAGACTCTGGAAGTAGGACAGCTTTGATGCTCAAGAGTGACTCTTAACATCCCAAATACACTGTTGTAAATGTGGCTGTATCCCCCCACCCCCCTTCTGTGCTTCATTTCTGCTGGTGCCAAAGGCTCCCCATCTCTTCCTTTTAAAATCTAAGCTGTTGCCCTGTGCCATTGGTGGCAATAGCAGGGCCTGAAGCACATTAGACCCACTCATATTGTATCACGTCAATATTATTCGCCTTGATACAGGAAGCATTTCAGGAAGAACAAACTTTTTTTTATGGGAGGAAGTGAGCAAATGCAATTATATATATTGTAAAGGTTATTTGCTAGCCAATAAATAGATATTTTTAGGTATGGGGCTCGGTATGTTATTCTGTTTGTCAGAACTATCCTTGATTTTAGGATTCCAAATATTTTTGTGTGTCAGTGTATTTGTCTTCCCCATGAAGGGAGCGACAGTGGGTTGAGGGGAAAAATGGGATTTGAGTACTCCCAGTCAACTAATATTCACTGACATCCACTGCTCTGAGAGCATCCACAAGAGCCTATTCCAGCTACAGACTTGTTAATAGTTCCAAAGATAATCTGTGTAGAAGGGTGAAAGCTCCTAAAACTGGTGCTATAATCTGTAACACCAGAAAGTCTTTCTTAGTCTAGTCTTGATCATATTTTTTTTGCATAGGGGGATGCCATCTATTTTGCTTCCTCCATTCTCCCTCTCTTATAATTTACTTTTTTTACCCATAAAAGTCTGAAATGTCCTCTTGCACTTCTGCTACTGTTGTACCCAGGATTTTAGTGGGAACATTTGAAAAATAAATACTAGCCAAGGAGCACATTCTTTTTTATTATAGCTATTCTCTCTGCATATGCAATGGTGAATTAACTCTATTTCTGCAAGTCTCTTGATTTTTATGTATCAGTGGAGAGAAGCTAAGGCCATAAAGCTTGTTTGGTCCTGTAGACATTTGTGTTCTTAAATATGTAAAGATACCCCAGTGGAGCCCATGCTGTTCCTCTATTTTTTTGCGCCGTTCTGTTTTAGTGCATGTATTGCTAGTGATTTCCATTTTGTTTAATTCTCTCTAAAAGCTGAAAATCTCTCCAAATCTGTTTCCCTTCCTGTTTCTCAGACTGCCTGTTATTGTTGTGGAGTTATAGCATGACACTGCCTGAATATAGGCAATTTTCTCCTGCAAACATGTTATCATTATTCCGTCAATACATTTATTGCTTCAGAACCTCTGGGGCAGTAGTCGCTTTGCTCTAGCGAGCACCAGAGATAGCAGACACTTGCTAGTCCTAAAGCTTTGAAATAGGTGCCCTGCTCCGTATTACACTGTCTGGGGCATTTTGGCAAAACCTGTATCTACCTAAGAAACACCTTCCCTTTCTGGGACTTTTTGACCTGAGCCTAATCTATCCCTGGGTTTATAGAGGTGGGATGCTTGTGGATACCCAGACTTGAGCTCAGTGCCTTGTTTATTGAGTTATATTTATGGTGGCTTATATCCTTCTGTCTTAATCTCATTTTATACCTTTTTTCCCCTCTCCCAGTCTTTATAGTGGCAACTGTCTCTGATATTTAAATGCCCACACACATGATCAGTAGATCTTAAGAGTAATATTGTACCTCATCCATTTAGTAAATACTGGGTATGGCTTGCTTTACGAGTAAATCTGGTTGATGTGGTGCTCGCATTGCATGGTCTCTTCTTCACTGGTCACAATAGTAATAAATAGGTTTATTGCTATTGTCAGAGACATATGTTTTGAGGCCAGCAGGGCCTTTATGATTATTTGGCTGGAGATTATGGATTGCTCGGAGCAGAATTCAAAGCACTGAGTCAAACTTAATAATGTGGAGGGGAGTATGCGTGATCTGAATGCATCACTTGGGGAAGACAAAGCCCTTATGTCGGTGTCACTTGTGTGGTGGGCAAGACCCGCTTGGCTCTAGTTGTGTGAGCCATCTCCCTTCTCAAAGTCCACGGTGCCTTTCTAAATCAGGCCTCCCAGACTGGAGGTGGTGACCTTCCATGTGCTCGGAGTTTTCTCTGCACTGTGAAAAAGTTGCATGTTATTTACAGTTTGTATTTTGGCAGCAGCTAGACCTTGGCATGACAGTGTCTGTCAGCAAGCTGGCTAAAGTCTCTTAAGTATTACATGAATTGCTGCATCCTTATGGTCCTGAAGAGTTCATATTTTTCTGAAGGAACTGCTGTTCCTAGAGATGCCATCTCAAAATGACACGTCCCCCCCAGAAAAGCACATTCCTCAAGGGGTCTTTAGAGCTGTTCCACTGCACTTAGGCCCCGCTGAGTTGTGCGTCTGAGTATGATGCTCTGCAAAGAGTTGTTTCACAACTATGATTTTCCAATTACTTAAATCACCTGGAACTGAGATCCAAACTAGAGTTCCCTGTTATTTCTTTTTTTTTTTCTATTTGTTTTGAGTGGAGCTTTTGTTTCCATTTTTCTTCCTTCAGAGAGCACTTGTTTAATGCCTCATCTTGCTATCTGGATGGAGATGTGCAGTCCCACCCACTCTTCCACTGGAGATGGGCTTCAATTTAAACTTAGGATATAACTGCGTATATCTACATGAGAGCTAGGTGTTCGAGCTGCTGTTAAAACGACCGCAGTAGGATGCACAGGGCACACAGACACATCAGGAAGCAAAATTTCAGTGCCTCAATCTCCAGCCCAAACTCGTCCTTCCTATATGGGCTGGTTTTCTCCTGCTGAAACCAAATGAGAGGGGTGTTCTCAGCACCTGTCAGACCAACTCTTTTGGGAGGCCATTGCCAGAGCTGTAGTATGTGACCCAAAGGCACTGCTGTCTGGACAGCCACAGCCAACAGGAGCCACTTCTGCCTGCTCCAAGCTGCCTGGCCACAAACCCTGAATTGCCCAGAGCTTTGAGATGTCCCTGCCCAGATTTCCACCATATTGCAAGGGCCCAAAAAGGCCCAAACTAAATATTAGGCAGAAAATACACTGGAAGTGATTGCGAGGCGGAAAAGACAAAAAACCCCAAACATTTAAAAGGCTTATCAAAAGCCCTTCCCCTGCTCAGGATGTCTCTGCAGGCAGATCCTCGCTTCCAGACTTGGTTTAGGCAAGTGATTCATTGATTTCAGGGCTGCAGCAAACCCTGCAAGGCCAATTCTCATCCCAGGAGATCTTCCTTTTCCAATTTCTCCTAGGCCTGGCCCTTTGATCCCTGTCCCTCACTGCAGGTGCTCTGACAGTCCTTGGGTTGCGGGTTCCCAGCTCCATCAGCTCAACCCTGGTTACCTCCCATCCTGTCCTCTTCAGCACCTTCTGTGTAGAGCAGGCTCAGCAGTGATTTACTCTCCCTCCATGGCATCCCACCTGATCCAAATTTCTTTCAGGAAGAGGAGACAGCTGTGAATGTGTGTTCTGCACCTGAGATGCTTCATACAGGTCCTGGTGATAGGAGAGGGTGGGCAGGTGAGCAGTGGGTAAATTCCCATGACAACTATACATCGTATTTAGCAGATAGGGTGACAAGATTGGATAAGGATTTAATACAAAGCAGTTCAAATCTTTTTTGAGAAAGGGAGCCTAATTATCTGAATTTCATAATTACCATCCCTTTTATAGTATACGCTCATAAAAGGCAGCTGGAACTTGGAATTACCTATCCAGAGCAGTTCACCATATTGTTGCTTCTGTGAGAACAATGTGTTATAAACCACATACCAGTTAAGTTGTTTTAATTAACCAATTATCTATTCAAAGTTTCTTGTAGCTCTCTTTATCTCTGTTCTTTAGCTACAGTACAATATGGAAATTAGAGTAAATTAAAACACTTTATTAGACAAAATAGCATTAACAAAGAAAATAAGAATTTACAGCAAACAAAACACAGGCCACCTGATCATGCTTGCAACATGCAAAATGATAACTTTAGCTGTTTAAAAAAAAGATGAAGCAGAATTAATTAGTTAATCCAAGTCATCCTACAGCTGCATGGCTGGAGTGAGCTCTATGTGCAGCCTGCTGGTGGGGCAGATAGCTCCTGGAAGAGTGCAGAGCCCTCGCCAGCACCACGAGGGCTTAGTGTTCTCTGCAGGAGACCACCCATGCCTGCACGCCCTGCCCCACATCAGACTCCCACTGGAAGTGGGACCAGGACTGGCAGGACTCTGGGCTGTGCATCCAGCTTCTATCAAAGCCACAGTTTCTCCCCAGTGGGACCTAATCTGCAAGTCTTGCGGAACACCGGGAAGATAATGTGCTGTACAAGACCCAGCAGCTGCTATCTGCTCTCAGGCTGCAGCTGGAGAATCTCCCCATCTCTTCCCTCCGTGCTTTCTGAAATAACCCTGTTATCAGAGCCCTCCTGTGGGGCAAATCCCATCCTTGCCTGAGGACATGAACACATCCTCTCCCTCCAGGCAGTTTGTTATTCCCTGGATGAGCTATTTAGCAGCAGGTTTGCAAGCAGTGCTTAATGAAACACCTAAAATCAGGGTGGGCAGACAGTGCTGAAGAAGGCTGCCTCTCTCCAGGGCTTTTCTCCTGTCTCGGGGTCCTTGTGGTGTAACCCATGTGGGGCCAGGACTTCTCTGTCATGTCGTGGTGGTTCAGCTCGTTCTCAGCACGACTGCTGGGTCGAGGCAGGCAGTGGCTTTCTGAGAAAGCAGGTTTTTGCCACTGAGAACATGTGTGCTGAGCAGGCAGCAACTATTAACAGGTAAAACCAGGCAAACTGAGGATGTGCTTGCTGCCAGGCTTCATGTTCGCAGGTTGTTCTCCGTGTCGGTATTGCTCCCGCACAGTGGCAACTCCTCTCCTTGTGAATCAGGGAGAGCCTTAAAAACTGAAGTCCCTCGCAAGGCTTTAGCTAAGGTATGTGCTTTCAGAGAAGTATTTGGACACAAAGAGTCGTCTTGTCACTTGGGTAAACAAGACACAACTATCAGGCTTGGTTTGGGGCTTATCAATTGGAACCAGCATGAAAGTGAGTTCTCCAGCTCCGGCTTGCAGTTGCAATGACTGGTTTCTCAAGATAAACTAGGAGTGCATTCAAGTACTTCTCTCTCAAAGTGATATGAAAGTCACATTGTTGTTACTCCACATCTTACGAGCCGGTTCCCTAAATAGATTTCAGAGAAACAAAGTTAATGGGATGCTTGCCTTGGATGTGATTTGAGGCTTTACCAGATGGATTGATGGCTGTTCCCCCCCACACACACCCCACTCCCAGCTTTTTTTGGGGTGCTTTGTGCTCCAGGGAGAGGAATGCTAAACGAAGCACACATGCTTTATTCAGTCTCTTATGGGCAATGCCTCTTTTTGGTAAAGCTGTGTGCTTGGTAATCAGAAAGTGGGTAAAAACTGGGAGATGGGCACCTGGGGCAAGTCTTCTGGTGGCCCTTCCCCAGACGGGAACAAAGAATATTCTGTATTTTGGCTGCTCTGTGTTTATGGGCATATGAAAGGAGAAACATCCTACCAGTTTGGGTAAGACAGCTCCAGCCATCTCTGACCTCTGATTAATTGTACAGCTACAAGTTATCCTGGGATGTCCGTTAATTGGGGCGCCGACCAATAATGACTGGTGCAAGGTGCAGACTCAATGACCTGCTAACTGGGAGGCCATCCTGAGCTGTCTTCAAACATCCTTCTCCAGTGTGTTCAGACACCGGAACCGGCTGGAGATCTCCATTTCAAAGCCGTAACAAGGTCCCCCGGCGATTCTCTCCCTGCCTGTGGGAATGCCGCTGACGGCGGGGAGCCGGGAGCTGTGCCTGCCCCTTTGCCCAGCCTCACCCCCCTGTTAGACCCACGCTGTCATTACAGGCAAAATGGGAACACCTCTTTTGCGGAGCTAAGGATTTGTTGGTCTAATTACAGTCTTAACAGCCTAATCAACACATAACAAACAGTTATTATCCCAGTTACAATAATACTAAGACTCTGAATTAATATGGAAAAGCATTATTAATAATACAGTCATAAAAACCTTGCTGGTATCTGTCTCAGGGTTACGCTCACCCTTCTGCTGTTCCTAATCTTGGTAGCGCTGGTCCTCCTGGAGAGGAAAAAGGGGCGATAGCATCTCAAGCCCTTCAGCAGGATGAGCCCAGGGTGGCAGCAAGGTGCCCTTCCCGGGCTGCTTGGTGTTACCTTGATACCTCCTCTTAACACAGCTGGCTTCCTTGTCACTGCTGCAGTGTGCAAGTTGGGGGGGGGGGGGGG